>BCHZ01000003.1:7045536-7462069 GCA_001599795.1 Exophiala calicioides
CGAAACTCACCATGGTCGGCAATCTAGGCCTCCTCTACGTCAATCAAGGGAAACTGGAGAAGGCGGAGGCGATGTACGAGCGGGCACTGCAAGGCAAGGAGAAGGCCTTGGGTGCTGAGCACACGTCGACACTCACCACGGTCAGCAATCTAGGCAACCTCTACGTCAATCAAGGGAAACTAGAGAAGGCGGAGGCGATGTACGAGCGGGCACTGCAAGGCAAGGAGAAGGCCTTGGGTGCTGAGCACACGTCGACACTCTCCACGGTCAACAGCCTAGGCGTCCTCTACGCCGATCAAGGGAAACTGGAGAAGGCGGAGGCGATGTACGAGCGGGCACTGCAAGGCTACGAGAAGGCCTTGGGTGCTGAGCACACGTCGACACTCTCCGCGGTCAGTAATCTAGGCCACCTCTACGTCTATCAAGGGAAACTGGAGAAGGCGGAGGCGATGTACGAGCGGGCACTGCAAGGCTACGAGAAGGCCTTAGGTGCTAAGCACACGTCGACACTCACCACGGTCAGCAGTCTAGGCAACCTCTACAAGAATCAAGGGAAACTGGAGAAGGCGGAGGTGATGTACGAGCGGGCACTGCAAGGCTACGAGAAGGCCTTGGGTGCTGAGCACACGTCGACACTCACCACAGTCAACAATCTAGGCGTCCTCTACAAGGATCAAGGGAAACTGGAGAAGGCGGAGGCGATGTACGAGCGGGCACTGCAAGGCTACGAGAAGGCCTTAGGTGCTGAGCATACGTTAACACTCTCCGCGGTCAACAATCTAGGCGTCCTCTACAACGATCAAGGGAAACTGGAGAAGGCGGAGGCGATGTACGAGCGGGCACTGCAAGGCTACGAGAAGGCCTTAGGTGCTGAGCATACGTTGACACTCTCCACGGTCAACAATCTAGGCGTCCTCTACAAGAATCAAGGGAAACTGGAGAAGGCGGAGGCGATGTACGAGCGGGCACTGCAAGGCTACGAGAAGGCCTTAGGTGCTGAGCACACGTCGACACTCACCACGGTCAACAATCTAGGCCTCCTCTACGCCGATCAAGGGAAACTAGAGAAGGCGGAGGCGATGTACGAGCGGGCCCTACAAGGCTACGAGAAGGCCCTTGGGCTAAATCAGGTGGGTACATACATTCCCGCGCTCAACACTTGTCAGAATCTTGGTCGGCTCCAGGTTCTTCTGGACCACCCCAATGAAGCGATGGAGATGTATCAACGAGCACTATTCGGACTTCAGAACATTCTTGGTCCATCTCACGAACGCTGTGGACAGCTTCAAAATGCAATCGAATCGATAAATCAAGATCAAGGTATGGATCCACTTTGTTTGAGACTTTCCAACAGGAAAAACTAATTTCTTTCGAAGAAGTAAATGTTTCGGGCAAACTAAGTATGAATCGGAAGGAGGCACGTCTATCGAAAATCTGCAAATTCTTTCGTCGTTCCCACAGCTAGCACGATCAACTTTTTGCCTATGTTAGAAGATCATGACGGTGTGGTCGGTCCCCTAAGATGATATTCCTGGATTGGACACCTAGTCGCCGTAGATAGCGCCTACACGTCAACGACAAAACCTTGGGTGACAGTGATACAGTATGCTGAGAGAAAGCTTTGGGATGAGCCACGCAGGCCGTGAGCAGTGCTGGACGCCGGGGCGATCCAACGCGTGATGGCAGGAGGCCAAAATTCGCTGTGTGGCTCTAGCTGCAGGATGTTGTGTTGCCGGGTAGCGAAATGAGGGCGCATTGTCTTATCGAGATAGATATCGATAGAAATTCTTTCATAGTATGCGGTAGAGTACGTACAGTAGAAAGCCAGTCTGACTGAGAAGCCTTTGGCTATGGAAACCCCGTGACTTCAGAAGGGGTTTTACATGACAGGTTACGAGTGCAGCCAGGCTCAGGTATCACGCTGTACTGCTGAGGTCATACGGCGGTATCGAGTTTGTCAGGACAGAGAGGCAATGTGAGAAGTGTGTAATGGACCGTAAGGCTGGCTCCATAGCTCAAACATAATTGGTGGGATGAATATCTAGCGGTACTCCACTCGAGGACAAATGAATTCTGTGGAATGTGTTTTGGGAGGAAGCCGGTTTTGCAACACCCTGTACAGTCGTCGTGAAGAGAAGTTGTGGCTGACGCAAGAAGATGGGGTGGGCGCAGGAGATTTGCCTGGCAACGGTACTTTAGGTAATCTTAAGGCGGCGCCGACTTCCTGCTATTCTGGGTTACTCGTAGCGGCCGCTTTTGTGATGTGTAGCTTGATCACGTGCTCGGTACGTACCCCAACGTGACTTCTTCCCGCAGCTCCCTTCTCTCGCTCAAAGGCGCCAATGACTCCATTACTATGACCTGTATACAATTGACAGACTCCTCGAGATGTGAGATATTCTCTTGCTGCTATAGCCAGCGTGGCTATCTCATGCCGACATCCGAAGCGCACGCTATCCCGAAGTGTCAACTTGACCCAGCTGGCCAGTCACGAAGACAACCAGTACAGTAGCATAGGCAGCACACGCCCCAAAGATTTCCGACCTCCATGCGTTGGTCAGTCGATCCACGCAGACTGCGAATATCAGAGTGTACCCAGCGATCAGCCCTAAAAGCTTCTTGTTGCTGTGCTCCTTCTACTGTGGCCGCCCAGTTCCTTGTGATGGCCTTGGAAAGTATCGGTGCTTTTTCATCTTCCACATCCAAACCCTGTTGCTTTTCCTGTCCGAACCTGCCAATGATCAGGCCAGTGGACAGGCAGGCGACGGGCCATATCCAAGCTCCACTGTCGTGAGACCACCCATTCTTTCCCCCAATACGGGGTCATATTCGGTGCGTACCATCGCACTTGACTCGTTGCTTTGAAGAGGTGTTGAGTTCCTGTACAAACCTACGGCCGACATAGCTTGAATGCGGCTATCGCTCCTATACTTGCTCCTGCTTGCGCTCTCTTATGTGCACAGAACTAAAATCATCTTCTCTTATAAATCCTCTCATAACTAATACTGGCTTGATTTAGCACTCTGTTCCAGGATGGTATTCATGCCCTTTCTGTTTAAGCGGGAGAAAGCATCCTCGTCCTAATAAAGTCTGGTGTAGGACCTTTGGTAAATTGGCTGGCAATTACAGTAGCCATTAAGCATTTCCGAGACCACCATATGGATAGAGACCGGGATGATCCTGCCCTCTGTGAAGTGCTGAGCCAGCGAAGAGACCGCAGCAACAGTCGTGGGAGAATGGGCCCTGCGTAATAGAGACCAACGAGTGTTGCGTACCAAGTGCTGTCCGACACTGGCAAGTAGCTTCCTTCCGTTCAGGCTGCCAGGTTGTGGGGAGCGTGCGGAAGACTAGGGTGATTCACTCACTCCATGAATTCCCATTGGACAGCGGATGAATACGAGGGGGCGCGTAGCCGAGGCTCTGTAGGACTTTGACCCCGACTGATCTTGCGCGATCGGAGCGCGTTCCCCCACATATTGCTCTACGGAGACAATTCAACTTCTAAAGATACTGAAAACCTTGAATTAAGCGAGGAGAGGAAGCCTTGGAGGGATGCCACCTTCCGCGACCGCCGTGTTGACACTTCTATACCCTTCGAGCCTGATTCACTAACCCTTCAAACCTCGTCAGCGACGAAAGAGGCAGAAGCACTGAGCAGCATGGCGACAGACCGATCTCACACGGAGATTCCCAAATGGCGCCCGGCAGCCTCTCGCCTGCGAGAGATGCTGAGTGAGCCGGGAAAAATCATCGTCTGCCCTGGAGTCTACGATGGGTTGACGGCGCGGATTGCGCTCGGGGAGGGGTTTGACTGTCTCTAAATGACGGGCGCGGGCACGTCTGCATCTCGATTGGGCGCGGCTGACCTGGGGGTGCTCTCGTTGACCGAGATGCACGCCAATGCGGACATGATTGCTTCGCTGGACCGGTCGGTCCCTTTAATCGCGGACGCGGACACGGGATTCGGCGGGCCTCTGTCGGTGGCACGGACGGTGCGTAAGTATATCGACTCGAACGTCGCGGCGCTCCATCTGGAGGACCAGGCCATCACCAAGCGATGTGGCCACCTCAAGCATAAGCAGCTCGTGTCGCTAGACGAGTTCCTGTCGCGGATCCGCGCGGCGGTCATGGCGCGGGAAGAATCCGGGCGCGACATTGTGCTGATCGCCCGAACGGACGCGCTCCAATCCCTAGGGTTTGACGAGGCGGCGAGGCGTCTGAAGGGTGCCGTCGCGGAAGGCGCCGACGTCGCCTTTCTCGAGGGCTTTGTCACCGAGAGTCAGGGCGAGGAAATATGTCAGCTGATGGCCCCGACGCCGTGTCTGATCAACGTCGTGGCCGGAGGAGTCACGCCGATCGTCAGTGCCGACGAGGCGAAGCGCATGGGCTTCAAGATCATCATCTGGCCCATCCTTTTGCTGACCGAGGTGTATATCTCGACCCAGAAGGCCATGAAAGAGCTGAAAGAAACCGGGTTCAAGAAACCCATCCCCGGCGGCGCCGGAGGGATCAGGGACATCTTTGGCATCTGTGGACTAGATGAATCTGCCGCCTTTGACACGAGGGCAGGAAACTCGGCATTTCAAAATGGCGTCTAGTGAGTTGGAGTTGCTCCTGGCAGTTTCTCTTCACTTAAGAATATTATGTCTGCAAGCCACACCTCCATTTTGGTCGATCTCGATACCGTCCAGCGGAAAGGCCTGCCGCCGGCAGGGTTTCCCATCCCCACATTCAGTTACACAGCTAGAATTTTCCAGACAATATTTAACTATACGCCCACCTACGGGACTTCTAAACGAATAATAACTATTAATACTTTGCAGCTGGTGGCCCTGCAGACCATGGAGCGTGCCTTGGGGTTAATCCGACGGGGATTGCTAGTGGAGGGTGCTACCTTTGAAACGTTGAAGGTAAGCCAGCAGATGTAACATGTGCCTACTCAGTGGGGTAGTGGGGTAAGCGGTGAGTTCAGGGGCGCCCTGACTCCGCCAGCCTCGTTTGGGGGGACGGGGAGATCTCCACGCCGCTGAGTGTGTTCACCTTGGTGACAAACTACACAGTTTCTTTGTGCATAGCTGGATGTGAGAGACACGAGTCCCAAATCACATGGACATGGGAGCGGGTAGGTCAACAATAGCCTCGACCGCCTGTTGTGTTCGTAGAGAGAGAGAGAGAGATGTGTACAAATTGATAAACATATATTCATAAGACGCTTGGCTCTATGGAGAGTAATTTTTCTACCGCTCCACATGTGATAAACAACACGCCGTAAACAGAAATCAGCCTTGCCGAGGAATTGTAGCGAGATCTATCATATTCTGGTTGAGTACCAGGGTTTTCACTCGGCTAAACTGGAGCACAAGAGAGTAAACTTTGGCCGTCACCCATTTTCCCATCACCGACCGGTGAATTCCGTGACTTTCAATGAGTGCCGTTGGTAGTGCCATTGGTAGTGGACGTCAGCTTGGTCTTGGCCAGGATGCTCTCGACTTCCTCGAGATGGTTGGAGAAGTTGTCGACCAGGTTGTCCCACATCTTGGGCTCATGCTCGTGCAGCTTGTTGCTCTTCCAGGCCCAGTCGGCGATGGTGAAGGGTTTGCAGCTCTCAAACATCAAAGCGATGGCCCCGTTCGAGATTTGCATCTGAGGCACCTCGGCCGCGCTGGCAGCCTTGAATTCCTGTAGGACACAAAATTAGCAAAAGATGGTCACGACCATGTGGGGGCTCATGGATCGAGCAGAGATTTGTCTTACCTCGTAGGCGACACCGTGTGGCACGAAGCCGCATTCATACGAAACACCTCCCGGTTGGAACTCGTCCGAACGTCCGCCGTACTCGCCGTAGATCAGGCCCATGAGCTCCGAGGCGGCGTTCCGGTGGTAGTAGGGTGGTCGGTACGTGTGCGAGGCCACGTCCCAGCGCGGGGAGAAGATGAGGAAATCAGCGAGTGGGGCGGTCGGGTCTCGCGAGGGCGCGGTGAGCACGCAGAAGATGGAGGGGTCGATGTGGTCGACCGAGATGGAGCCGACGTTGACAAACTTGGTCAAATCGTACTTGTAGGGCACGTAGTTGCCGTGCCAGGCGATCACGTCGAAGGGGCAGTGCTGCTGGGTGCTCTTGAAGAACTTGCCGGCGAGCTTGTAGACTGTCTCCCAGGGGTCTTCTTTGGTCACGCGGTATTTGGCCTTCGGGTGAAGGAAGTCGCGGGCATTGGCGAGCCCGTTGGCGCCCAGGGGTCCTAGCTCGGGCAATTCGAAGTTCGCGCCCCAGATCTCCAGGATGTAGCCTCGCGAGGGGCCCTCGAGGCCGACACGGAAGCGCTGCCCACGTTGGATCACGCAGATCTCGCCGGGCTGGACGTACAGGGGGCCGAATTCGGTTTCGATGTCGAGGTTCCCTTGCTGGGGCACAATCAGGAAGTCGCCGTCGGAATTGACGAAGGCCTTGTTCTCCATGCTCTTATTTGCAAGGTACATATGAGTAGCGAGTCCCTCTCGGAGGAATGGGTCTCCTGCTCCGGCCACGGTGTGCAACCCCTGGATGAAGTCGGTATCCTCGGTGGGAATGTCGAACGGGGCCCATGCGAGCTGGGTCGGGGAGACATGGACACGGGGGTTGATCGGCATGAAATTGCTCTCAGTGTCTGCATTGTCCGGCATATCGGTCTTGAGGAATGGTTAGAAGCTTCGCTGAGCCTGGGGGCGGATGGCCACTTACGAATCCTTGATGGGCAACCGCTGGCCGCGATCGGTAGAGCCACGCCTTGCGGTTCTTGTGTCGAGGGGCGACGAAGGCCGACGCCGTCATCTGTTCGGCGTACAGGCCAAACCGCACGCATCGCGGGCTGTTTTGACCTTGTGGGAGGGTGCCCGGAATGGCCTCGGACTCGAAGCTGTTTCCGAATCCGGCTTGATACTCGTAGGGGTCATTCTTGCGAGTCGCAAACGAAGGGATTTCGGCATTCTTTTGCGTCTCAGCCCAGTGGAAGATGTTCTGGTAGTCTTGGGGTTTTGCTGGAGGAGGAGCCATGTTGACACTGAGAAACCGCACACAGAAATCTCACTCTGCAAAGCACAAGAAATGTCGGGGATGACAGGCACAGTCCGGCGTTATGAGGTACCACGACCACGTCTTCCACTAGATTTAAGTGCCGCCCTGGCCATTCCATCGATGGGCGGATTGGGGTAATACCGCGGGGCGACAAGGTTCTTCGGGGGCGGAACCGGCCCTACTCCGTATTATCTCTTGCATGTCTTGTGTTGAACGCTTCCGGATGATTGTTGCCGGTGGGGCACATGCATTCACAGGTGGGCCCGAGTGCTCGCCGCTGGTTGAGGGATCTCTGGTTCCTGAGCCTCGTTCTTCCGCGAGTCCCAAGTGGATGGGGGTAAAGCCGAACCCTCAGCCTCAAAACACTTTCATTCATCTGCAGACGGCAGGATTGGCGGTCAGTTCCTCAGACCACTGAAAAGCCATGGACAACTTGACTCTGACAGAGACGAATTCTTGCACCCACCCAGGGCTTCAGACGACCTTTGTGGGAAGTGAAGATGATCGGTTTGGCCAACGGGTCGTCCACTTCAGGGGCATTCCGTACGGCGCCGTGGCCGAGAGATTTTCTCTCGCATCACCCGCCCATGATCTGAATCAAAAAAATACAGACGCCACCAAATTTGGGTAGGATGACTCTCTGCGACGTGTTCTTCGCGCGTTAATGCTCTCGGGGGCAGTCCTCAATGTCCGCAACCGCCGGTAGATGTTGGCCATCTGCTGAGACTTCCACCTGGCTCCGAGGGACCGAGCATCGAATACGACGAGTTCCGATGTCTCAATCTCAATATCCACTGCCCAAGCCCTAGTGAATCCGCGGGAAAGACGCTGCCGGTTATTCTTTGGATTCATGGTAAGGACCTTCTGTGGTGGTTGTTTCTCGACGACCACAAACTGACAAATGGACGCGGAAAGGCGGCTCCCAGGTCGTCACTTTCGCTTCTGCGTCTGCTCCTGTCTGTGGTAGGTTTTCCCATACCTGGGCTTTAGTAAGAAATATTTTGTGTTAATGCGTTCCATAGATCCCACACGTTTAGTGGCGGCCTCTATTCGAAGCGGCAAGCCTGTGGTATTTGTGACCGTGAACTACCGCTTGAACCTGTTTTCGTTTGGCGACGGAAAGAAAGAGCGAAATCTCGCCCTCAAAGACCAACGGCTTGCGATAGAATGGGTGGTTAAGAACATCGCACCCTTCGGTGGCGATCCGGTGTGTTTCGGCTGTGATCAAGAACAAGGCCTTTTTCACTGACTGATGCCTATCTAGAACAACATCACTCTTGCAGGCGAAAGTGCCGGCGGGGTTTATGCCCATGCACAAATTCTGTTGGATGCGCCCGTGAAAAGAGCGGTCCTTGCCTCAGGCTCGCTACATCTTTCGCCACCACTTCCCGTCTCCGTGGGTGACGGACTTCTGGCCAAGTTGGCGGCGGTCGTGGAAGCTGCAGAAGGGAAGTCATTGCAAACTGCATCAGCCTCAGCGCTTGTGTCAGCCTTGGTAACTTGTGGGGTAAATTCCATGTGGCTGCAAGAAGAAGAATCACTGAAGGGATGGGTTGATCGGACTGAGACAGTAGAGAGCCTTCTCGTCGGGGACGTCGAGTTTGAGGTAAATCTTCCCTTCCACGATATTTGGTCTATGGCTAACCTGTCACCCAGTCGATCCTCTGGCGCAGTGGGATTGAGGCAATGACCGGCGCCGAGATAGCAGACTGTTTCTCCGCTGCTGGCAAGGATGCTTCGACGCTGAGATCCAGTTACAGGATCGACGCCACGCGACCGACGCAATCTAAGCTCGGGGCTCTAGACTTCCTCAACGACGCCCGCTTCGCGCTCCCTGCTCACGAAATTGCCCAGCGCTGGGCGAAGACAGGAAAGAAAGTTTATCCCTACGTTTACGACCAGGTAAACCCGTGGCAAGCATCCAGCCGCGCTCATCACGCCGTTGACTTGATTCTGCTGTTCGGCGGGATCGACACGGCTAGTGACGGCGACTCTAGTGCAGTGAAGGTCGGTGACGAGCTACGCACTAGCTATATTCGCTTCGCTTATGGGGAAGAACCCTGGCCAGCTGGGGCTCGATATGGATTTGGGCCACTGGGGAGATGTGGGGTTATCGGTGACGAGGAGTATGCAACGCGCCGGAGGGTAAAGTGTTTGAACAAGTTGAGCGAGATAGGCCTCCAGGCTTTTAACCCGGTGGTCGGACGGCTTGCGGCCGGAAGAATCAGTTTGCTTAATTGAGAGGCGGCAGAAATCGTCTCGGGTGGGTTTCGGGCGAATGTTCTTCCTAAAAGTCCTCAGTAGTGGCAAGACTTCATTCCACTTCAACCGATTGCAGTGATTTCCCATCAGGTGGGGTATCTCAACTTAGCCTTGCAGCAGCGCGAGAGGTGTATTTTCAGTGGCAGGACCTTTCTAGGTCTCAATGGACAACGCTACCCCACATTGCCAGGCGCAACGTTAGTTTGTCCAATGTCATGGTGTACATTCTGCCCGGCCACCTTTCTCTTTCTCCAAAGGATCCTACCTCGAAATACATGCTAGCCATTCAGATCCGAAGAAGGTCTCCCTTTACCTTTGGGTTGAGTCGAGCTCTCCACAATCTTGTTTCATTCAGAATGAACATCTCCCCGTTTCTGCCAAAGCAGAAATTGGCGACTCCCCCGTCAACTAGTATCCTTCCAATCAGCTTTCCACCAGGTGACCAGACATTGACACCATCTCCACACCCACTGTAGACATTGCCTTTCGTGTCACATTTGATACCATCCGGAATTCCAGTGTCGGCCATGGCAAAAAGGCGGCGGTTGGTCAGGAAGGACTCTCCCGAGTATTTCTGGACGTCGAATGCATAACTGTGGGGTTTGGATGTTAGCCCATACTGTGATTGCACTACATACCTGAGGGGATCCCACATGGTTGAAGCACGTGCAAAGTCCACTGTGCCGTCTCCATGAAGCAGATCGGTATCTGTGACGTAGAGAATCTTCTCGTCGGGCGAAAAACACAGGCCGTTCGGTCTCCCGAAACCGTCCCCCATTGCACGAATGCCCTTCTCGATTGGGTCATACCTGTACACCTGGGAGGGAAGGCTTGGTTTGGGTCTGAATCCTTGATCATGGCCGTAGATCGGGTCCGTGAACCAGATGCTACCATCACTGTGAACCACCACGTCGTTGACGGAATTGAATTCCCGGCCGTAGAAGCTGTGCACCAGTGGCTGTGCCGAGTAAGGTGCAGAACATGACATGACGTATATTCCACTAGGAGTTTCAAGGTTGCCCTGCACACACAGGAGAATGCTATCGTCGCCCTTGTAATTGACTCCGCCGTTGCCCATTTGGATGCCGACCGAGGTAATTTCTTCAGCCATCGGCCTTGATAATCCAATGCTAAGTTTGACTTTGGAAACCTGGACTCTCTTCTTCCCAGTCTGGGCGTCATGGATCACACTGCTGGTGATGAATAACTCGTTCGTCGAGTTGATGAACACTCCCGCCTCGTGGGCAAACGGGTATTCCTTGTTCTCCAGGAGTAAATCCAAGGCTGGTGTCGGCCCCAAAACGTCTGCGAACGCATCATGGTGAGTCACAAACGGTCCATGGGTGTCTCGTCGGAGCATGCTTGTTTGTCCTTTCCCCACTGTCGGTGAATGTTGCGACATCATGGGATTGCCCTTCGAAAGGGCGACGAAAGGAGGGAAAATTTTCCAGACCAATGAAGGCGAGTTCCTCGGCAAGGGAAAGCGGCTCTCTAGAGGGGCACATGGCGTCCATGGCGGGGTTGAGAATTCGTAGAGAATTCAGAACCAGTCACGTGATAAATATCACGTGGTTGTATCACGTGGGCTTAATGATCACGTGATAAGATCATCCCCACCACGCAGCCTCCAGCCCCTTTCACTTCTGTAACATCCTTCGCTTCACCATTCGTTTTCACCAGTTTGACCGGCTCGATTGGGGAAATCCCGCCAAGGGTCCTCTCGACGGCGGCGGCTCCCCGTCTCACTCTCCCACTGGCTCTGCGCGAATAACTGTCATCTGTGGCTGTCTGTGACATTTCACAAGGTCCTGCGCAGATTGAAGCTTACCTGGATATTTCTGGAGGCTCTCAAACCCGCCCGTTCCGATCCAAACGCACGTCCAGGCATCTGTTCATCCATCTTGCCTCGCATTCATCGGGCACTCTTGTACTGTGTGCGTCGGCGTGATTGATTTATTTAAACTATCGCAACTGAGACAACAGGAGAGATGATGCGTCCTCCACTTTAGGGGAGTTCGGCTGCCTCGCCACGGCCTGATTCCCTAAAGATGGTTGCCCCACGGCGATGTCGACTACCACGATCAAAATAGATCGAGACGGATTTCTGAGCTACCCTTTGTCGGCCAAGTCCAAGCTTATTCCAGATAAAGATGTTTCGGCTGCATCGATCGAGAGACGCCAAAAGTCTTGGAGTGAACCCCCTGGTGGTCCTAGCCTTCCCCGTGAAACCCAAATCCGACAGCCTATGCGTCACGTTCGAAACATTCACTCGGACCTTCTTGCTTCCGCCCAATCTTGCCAATGAGTTATAAGAAAGTTGCGTCCAAGACTTGGTCCTGTTTCCAAGACCCTCTCTCTCTCCATCTTCGCCACATTCACTCTTTTTCCGGTCAAGTTTCTTTCATTCCGCTGGTCGGCCACTTCAATTCTCTTGCCAGCCAAGTCTTTCTTTGAAATTCTGTACAGAAGACCTGTTTGATCTCTCCCCGAATACGCTACATCGACGTTCAATATGCTTGTCAAATCAACCACCGTCGCCTTCCTCCTTGCTGCTGGATCAGCCTCGGGTGCCGTCATCCGATCGGGCAGAACCGAGACGATTGTCAAGGAGGACCCAGACTTTGGTCTTTGCCTGCCAACCATCAAATACGAGGGGGGCCTAGGTGGACGGTCGGCGGCCGAATTTACCTTCCAGCCGATTGATCCCTTGTGCAGTCAAGGTCAAGCAGAGGCCGTGAACCCAAGTGAGCCTCCAGGACCGTCCTCGACCTGTCCTTCCCCTGCTAAATGATATTCAGATGTGATCACCAATCGGATCTGCGATCAGCTCTCAACAGTGTGCGGCGCGAACGAGGCTGCCAAATCCCTGTGCCGTGAATCTCAGACCACCATCCGCGCCTTGGGCTCCCGCAGCAAAGCCACCGCGGACACGTGGAACGCACTCCTCGGCTTCGGCGGTGCTCTGACCAACCCTGACGGCGGACTCGTCGAGCCGGCCGCCGAGGTGCGCGACTTGAAGAAGAGCAAGAAGAGGGACGTGGCGGATGTGAGCAAGAGGTCCATCATCCCTTGCTCCGCGACCGAGTGGATCGACACTTGCACCGGATGGTTGCCTAATGCTGCCCCGGTTGTCAAGAGGGAGGCAGCTCCTGTTGCGGTTGAGAAGGCCAAGAGAGCGGTGCCATTCATCCCCTGTTCCGCCACGCAGTGGATCGACGACTGCACAGGTTGGGAATAAGGCCCTCGGTTGGGCCAATTCCAGGCATTCAAAGTTTTATACTTGCTTCCCGAATGCCACCCGCACTGTAGGATATTTGGCGTTTTCATGACACCGAGGTGGTTAAGACACAAGTCGGCAGAGGGGTTCAAAAGAGGATTCGAGCAAACTCCGGGGAATAGATGATGGCTTTTTGGGTTGCTCAGGCGTGCGTGCTTCACTGCTACATCACTCGGGCCTTTGACGAAGGGATCAGGAAATATCATGGCGATTGAAACAATCATCTGTCCGGCCGACCTTAGCTTGTTTCGATTCTCTCCCCTCAACCGGTGTGACTGTCGTAAGGATTGTTCTGTGCTTTCGAATCATGTTCCTCTCTGCACCATTGGCAGCCAATCTGATTTGGGATTGGTGACCAGCATCGATCGTATGACTCCGACGTAAGAATCCGCTACGTGGCAGTCTTCACGTCCATGGATTCACGTATACGAAGCTCGGTCCCTCCAGATGATTGCCTGCATGCTTGTACCCTACACTATCTCTGAGATTCTCGCTTGCTCATAAGGATGAATGATCTGGAAGATCAGAGCGTGGTTTCCAGCAAACGGTACCCTGGCAGAGGAATTGGTGCTCATCGTCCATCCTCCGTCAGCAATTCTTGCACGACAGCGAGAACATGTGAATGTGCATCGGATAAAGCGGCGACCAGGCCATGATTCGCGGCAAGCCTTCTGCCGGCGCCAAAATCCACCGGCCTTCCATCCAGGTCCGTCACCTTCCCGCCCGACTCTTCGAAGATCAGCACTCCACCGGCGTGGTCCCAGACGAGTTCTCGATAGTCTTCGTTCCGCGGGATCCGCAGCATGATGTTGGGTCGAGAGGTAGCCAGGGCCACGTAGCGCATCTGGAGAGAAAAGAGATCTTCGCACGGCCAAGGGGCTCCCAGCTTGGACGCGACGAGACGATGGAGGTCGAGGTTCGCGCTACGCGAGGCGACAGAATCAACCAGGTGAAATTCAGGGTGCGTCGTCGTCGTCATCGTCTTCGAGGAGGAAGTCCGCTTCTCGAGCTGTCGTGAAGGTAGCAGCGCCCCTCTCGATAGAGGTCGGACGAATGCACCATATCCAGCGACAGCAGAAAACATGACACCCAAACCCTTCTTGTCCGTGTGCGAGTCGGAGACCTCGACCGACACGGTAGCAGGTCCGTCGAGGCACAGGTTGGGACATCCCAGCACGCCCACCTTCTGCACGCCGTCTTCGACAAGCGCCAGGCACACGGCATACTGGCCCCCGGTGAGAAACGTCTTAGTGCCGTCGATGGGATCGAGCATCCACACACGGCCTTGGGCCGCTCCCTTGCCGCAGCCTCCTCGGTCGATTGTGTCGAGCATCTGGGCCCGTGACGCCGGCAGCTCCAGCTCAACGCCACAGTCTTGATCTGCCTGACGCGTCGTCGACGACACCAGCTCCCACACGCGTTCCTGCAGCCCCTGGTCTTCTCTCAGCGCTGCGGCGGATTCCTCGCCAACGAACCGGTCATCAGGGAAATGACCGTGGACGGCGCTGATGAGGAGCGCCTGCGCGCCAAAGTCGGCGATGGTCACGGGGCTGTCATCCGACTTTGAAAGGGCCCCCTTGTCGACTGCCGCCAGGACGGTCTTGGTCAGGAGCGCCGCGCGTTGCACGGCGAGTTCGGCGACCTGGAGCTCTTTGGCGTAGGCTGATATCATCGTGACAAGGGTTTGCGAGTGCCAGTATGTACTTGGTACCTCGACGATGAAGCGACAAAAGATTGAGTTGGGAACGGGGGCGAAGATTCAAGTCGGTGGCTCAAGAAATGCCCAGACCGTGCCGCTTTAAAACATGTTTGCTCTCATCTTAACTCAGCACCTCGATTCACGATCAGCTCACCTGCGACTCACCCTTGCCGCGACGGTCCTATTTTATCCTGCAGCCGCCCTACACGTTCTACTCCCAAACCAAGGAGCTGAGGTTTGCAACACTCCGCAGGACCAATTTTTACCTTTCGTGTCCTGCCGCCGTGGGAGGCCCCCCTCGTCTAAAACCCCGCTTGAGTTTCTCTCCTTCGGAGTACGAAATGGAGATCGATGCGGGTCCCAGCCCATTGACTGCGAAATTCTCATCTCGCACAGCTCTCCCGTCGCCGTTGTGCCTTTCCGCAACTTAAGAGGTTTCGACTCTCTTTACTACAGCCATGGGCGGCCGAAATGTCAAAACGGACGACCTGCGCGCATGGGCTAGGACCAATGGTTACGAGAATATATAGAAGCTGGCCAAATCCGCAGCGGTGGGAAATACATGTCCAAGACTGAAGACCAAGAAGGAACACGATCAAACTCTGTAACGCTACACTCTACAAGGACGTGGGATGCTTTACTCCGACCGGAGGTTCGGTTCTAACAATACTCTAGGTGGAACCATAAGATGATGAGGGAATTCCGCGAGCGAGAAGATCTCCCTCCTCTAGACTAAGGTACCGCGCAACTGGCTTAATGAACGCTTATACGCATATATTTAGTATAAATTGAGCGCTTTGATACGCAATAAATATCTATATCTAAGTATGCACTCCAAAGCGTGTTGCAGATCTAGGGTGTTGCAAATCTGGGGTGTTGCAAATCTAGGGAGTTGCAAATCTGGAGTGTTGCAAATCTAGGGTGTTGCAAATAAAGGCGCCCATAACATATTGAAAGAGTTGAGAATGAAACGAAGAGGAGAACTACTGATCTGCGTTCTTACTTTCTGTGTGCTCTTTTTGATCTCTAGTTCGTCTTCTGTCAACTTGTGACGTCACTAATGCTCCCTGCCTCACCTCCTGGACACCCCTCACCTGTTCTGTATTCATCGATCCACATGAGCTGAAAGCAGTTGCCTATTCTGATCGAAGAAATCATTTCCATCTATACCTCTCATTTAGAGAATCATCGACGTCACCGAATGGCTGCCTGAACAAAGCCACGTAACACAGACACGACAAACTAGGCGCAGATCGTTCTCGTGGGAATTCTGGTGCCTGATAAATCAAAGTATATCAATGCGGTCGCTGATGCACCTCAAGGAACTGGGGGTCGCAAAACAAGAATCCAAATCCTACAATCTCAATATCTTACGCAGTGCACAAGGATACAAACAAAAATGGCCTCTCCACACTCCATCGTATCCGTTGTCGAGTCCGACCTCCCAATTCTCGGCGAGTTACTCTTTCAGTCTAAACTCCAAATGACCATTAATCGACTCCTCTGGAACGACTGGCCAAACGAAACTGCCCAGAAACCACAATATGAAGGGGCCGTCAGGGGAGGTTTCAATGACGATTCTGTCGAGAACCTGAAAGTCGTCGACGATCTGTCCAAAGAAATCATTGGATTTCTCGGCCTGAGCAGGAAGCGGCCTTCAAAGTCCGAGGAAGAGACGCAACAGCGACCCGCTGATCAGAGAAATATACCAGATTACTTCAATCCAGATGTCCTTGCCGCGGTCGTCAGCGCAGTTAGCAAATGTGCCGAGGGCCGGGATAAGATCGACCACTATGGTACGTCGACCAGCTCATCCCGCAACTTAGTGAGGGATGGGCCCAAGCTGACCATAGCATGACCAGAACTCACGTACATTTTGGTGATACCATCACATCGCAAACGGGGAATAGGATCGGAACTGGTACAACATTGTTTCCACAGGGCAAGGACTGAAGGCATACCGCTCAATGTCTCGTCTGAGCCAGCAGCGACTGACTTTTTTGTCAAACTGGGGTTCAAGGAGACTACGCACTTTGATATTGATCTAGCAACATTTGCCCCGGCGTATACTGGTTTCGGCCTGTTCAGGCTAGCCGCCATGACTTGGTCTCCCTAAGTTGCCATGAAAAGGTCAGAAGCAAGCTTGTATTTGCCGCACGCTGCTTGAACTCAATGGAAAAAAGACCCTTTCTTCTTCTTAGATATTGTGAGTCGTTGCACGTGAGATTGGTCGACGACTCAAGTAGGTTTTCCAAACGACGCTGGCTTGTTCTTCTCCTGAGAATTTTCTCCTAGTCTCTACTCGGTTCACAGGGAAACTCATTCGCAATTCTCAGTGTATTGTCGAACTCGAAGATCTATGGCAAGGTTGAGCCTGCGGGATACTATCTATCACCGTGGTCATTACCAAGGCCAATCCCGACGCCCCATTAACCCTCGAACATCCCGCTACAGGACTACTATCTCCCAGGGTGGAGGCCCGCTAAACGGGAGGTGGATTTCCTGGCAACGGCTGTATAAGATAAAATTAGGTCTTTCCGTTTGCTGAGGACCCATTTACTGCCTTTCTGGGGATCTAGCAAATAGGAGGCGACAACGCGCATACGTAACGTCCTTGAGGGCGTTTTGTGCAGCCTGTTGCAACCTTTTAGACTTGATCCTGTACCGAGCAAACTCATTTCTCGCAGACCGTTAATGTCACCAGCAATCCGGAGTAAATTATGCAGAAATCTGGGCAATCCCTCAGCGCTCTGCCCGAACATTGGCTGGAAAGCCACCCCGCAGGATTTCCGGGTCGATAGGGCTAAGGTCCCCCGAGAATATCCATGTGGTATAATGTCCGACTTCCAGGTGTGGCCCTAAATGCCGGGCTTACGTAAATCTCCCGGGTTCAATCGCTCTCGTTCCCTGGAGATGCCATACAGTCCGTGATATGGTTGTTTTCCTCATCGGGGCTCTTTCAAACCCCTATCGGTCTAACCACTGCGGAGTACTCGGCGCTTATTATAACTTAACATTTGCTTCTGGGCTCACCCGCTCCATATCCGGGTTGGCTTTTTCTCTCGCCGTTTCGCCCACATTTTTCCACAATCTAGATCCACTATGGCGTTAGGTATACTAGCAAGATGAGTCTTTCTCCGCTTGTCCACCTCGTGGGATGACTTGAAAATCCGTCGGTCAAAGCAAGAACACCTGGAGTGCAACACTTGGCTGTGACAACAGCCCAGGCTTCTTCATCGGACCTGCAACTCGTTCACTTTTTCAAGTCTCTCCTTGTCTCACTAGAGATCGGTCTTGTCCCATGTCTCGACTATTTTCGCCTATCCAGGTTGGCCAATGCCACCTGCAACACCGAGTTGCCTTGGCCCCTATGACACGCCGTCGCGCCCACGACGACTACGTCCCCAGCGACCTGATAGCCGAGTTCTACGCACAACGGGCTTCGACCCCAGGGACTCTTTTAATCACTGAAGCGGTAGCAGTATGTCCTCGCGCCGCGGTGTGGCCAAACACGCCTGGCATCTACACGGCGGAACAAATTGAAAAGTGGAAACCTATCACTGCAGCAGTGCACGCCAAAGGGTCGTATATCTTCGTCCAACTGTGGATCACAGGCCGTGCTGCGAGGCCTTTGGCTGTTGCTCAAGGTGCCGAAGTGGTCTCGAGTAGCGACCTTCCATGGAGCGCGGATTCGGCCGTTCCTCGACCTCTGCGCGAAGACGAGATACTGCAATTCATCCAAGATTATCGCCAGGCAGCTGTCAATGCCATTGAAGCGGGATTCGATGGAGTGGAAATCCACGGAGCCAACGGCTATTTGATCGATCAGTTCACCCAAGACACGTGCAACCGGAGAACGGACGGCTGGGGAGGGAGCATTGAGAAGAGAGCACGGTTCGGAATCGAGGTCGCCAAAGCGATCGTTGAGGCCATCGGGGCTGACAAGGTTGGATACCGGATCAGCCCTTGGAATCCACACCACGGAATGAGAATGGACGACCCGATCCCGCAGTTTACGTATCTGCTGCAGGAGCTGCGCAAAATCAAACTGGCCTACCTGCACATTATCGAGGCGAGAGTGTCCGGAAACGATGACACGAACCAAACCGAGTCCATCGACGTCTTTGTAGATTCGTGGAACAATAATAGTCCGGTCATTGTCGCAGGGGGGTATTCAGCGGATAGTGCGAAAGCAACTGTGGACGGCAAATATCAAGGGAAAGATATTTTGATTGCATTTGGTCGACCTTTCATCGCCAACCCTGATCTACCGTTCCGCATTGAAAAAGGTATCCCGTTCACAAAGTACGACCGGGACCTATTCTACGAGGTACTCCGGCCGGAAGGGTATACGGACTACGAGTTCAGCAAGGAGTTTCAACAGGAAGTTACGGCAAGGCTATAGAAGGCGATATCATACGCCTAGATTGGGCATTACATTAGGATCACAGTCCTCCAAGTGTCTCACACACACCCCGTCAACCAGTTCCCAAATTTGAAGGTCTGGCAGTAAGTCACACGTGGATTTAGCCCTTCCGAGGGGTCAAGGAATGCCTCCCCGGGCTGGTACGGAAATTGTAATGACAACCACAGGCGTGCGTAACACTTCCGCACGCTAGAGGGAACCCACACACTTCCTCTGATGGGTCCTTCGAAGAACACCAAGTCCTCCTTGAGAATCACACGTATCAACCAAGGTTCAAACCCGGGGATTGCGATGGGACCCCCGCTAGCCACGTTTCCTCGGACCCTCAGAACACCCTGGACGGGTATTAATTGACAGGGATAGTTCTCGAATTCCCCGGGTCTCCACACAGATGCTCGTGGCCAAGTCCCCTATCTGAGCCCCTATCGCGCCGCGAGTGCTACGATGGCGCAATTGCCGATATCGAACCACTTTGTTAAATGAGTGAAGATTTTGGTCCCCTGTTCCCCACATATTCCCCGGTACTAGTGGCGTGGTTAGCGGAGCCCGAGCCTGAGGCAAGGCCTGAGTTCCCTACATGAGGCTTTGTGTCGGCGAAATCATGCCGCTACTTTTCCACCATGACCGTTTTCCTGCAGGAACAAATGTTTTGACTCGCTTAGGTTCTGCAGGGACGAACGTTTGACTCGTTTAGGCTCAGCCAGAACGAGAACCTTCCTTCATAGCTCTACATGACTCTAACGCCTGTTCTTGTATCAAGTGTTCCCTTACTGCATGTGGGATCATAGCCTCTGGGTCTTTGCGTGTCCGGTAAGATGGGCTGGAAAGGAAGCCCATTGTCACGACTCTTGCTATTGCCATGTCTGTTAAAGCTTCCTCAAAATTCTCCGTTGTTTTGAGCGTCTGAGGGGTATCGAATGATAAAAAGCTGCTGAATGGAGGACCGGAAGTTCGCGTTTATAGTTTTGCCTGAAACCGTCCGAGGTTGCTGATGTCTGCTGCCTCAGCCTTGCGTCTTTCGTTAGCCCACCACTGATTTCTCAAAGTGACGACCTGTTGAAACCCCTCTATCCACCACCGTTCATACTTTGGCAACACTCTTCCCGTGGTCCCGGCAGCTGGTTCACCCGCCAGCTTCCTCAATCCCTCGAAATAACCCTCAAAATCATCGGAGATGGTGTGGAACGACGCATTATCACCACACTTGGCAGCCCTATCATGCTCCCATTTCCTCCTGTCCTCTTCTGGAGGCAGGCTAGCTCGCCCTGCTAAAACCCGGCTCACCGCCACAGCCTGCCATTCGAACACGCGAAAGGTCAAGCCACCCGCAACCTATGAAGGACGTTCAAGTTAGCCTCACTTATCACTGTTCTATTTGCCGACATGATGCATCACTCACCATTCCAATGAACGCTATTGTTGGATCAGTAGCATTGAACACGTGTTGATACAAGCCTCGGATCCTCCTATTTCGTATCTCAAGTTTTGAACCTGGTAGGAACGGAAAGCTGTAGTCGTATCCCGTGGCGAACAAAACTACATCAGCGTGGTCAATTGATGACCCGTCGGAGAAGTCGATTCTGCCGGTGGCGGGATGGAATCGAACAATAGGCGGCTTGATCGCTACGTGAGGATGGGTGAAAGCGCCCCAACCAAAGGCCTGCAACGGCTTTTCGAGGGATGCATACACAGGATGTTTGGCAACTAATCGGATCTCGTGTAACGCATCGAATGCAGAGACGGAACCGCCTACTACAACAACCCTCTGCAAAGCCGAATGGGACACATCAGTAATGGTTCAAGCTGATGAAGATCAAGGTAGAGACCTCAAGATGAGACAAAATTGGATAGAGAAGGAGCATTGGTGTGCACTGTTACCTTTCCCTCGAACTCTTTCGTAGAGCGAAAGTGCTTGCTATGCTTTATGGAACCGGGGAATCTTTTGTCGTATTCCACCAACCCAGGGATATTGGGCATATACGGCAGAGAAAAATGGCCTGTCGCGACAACCACTGCATCAAATGCCTCCTGCCACCAGCGGTTTTTGGGTTCTCCTGGTATTTCCCCTCGCAGAGTCAACAGCCATTCGTCTCCCCTTTTCTCCGCGCGCTCAACTGTGGTGTTGAACTCGATGAGTTGCTGATGACCTCCGTCTGTGAAGATGTTCTCAACCCATTCACGGATGACTTCTCGGTGGCGGAAAGGAGCACTGGGGCCGTATTGTGCCAATGTTCGTCCTGAAAGGATCTCGGGAATTGGCTCTTGGGTAAAGCACATGGTTTGTGGCGGAAGGTTGCTATGGAGGTTCTCGTGAATGCCCGTGTCAGAGTAGCGTATCTGCGGTGAGTTGATCGACTTGGTATGCTCCGTTTCCGACGGAAAAGAGGTGGGAATCGCGACAGGCCGGTCGGCATTGTCTTCGAGGAGGGCACGAATTGATGGGATTCTGGGTGGAAGCTCTGGAGCGTAGACCCTGGAAAAGAAATTAGGATTATACGTAGTATCGACACCATGACTGGGGAAGCCATCATGAACCAACCATGTTCCTCCTGCAATGCTCTTCCGCTCAAAAACTCGGATAGTATCGAATGCTTGCTCTTTGACGAGAGCATCCGTGGCGATAGCTCCAGCAGGCCCGGCCCCAATCACGGCTACCCGTCGAGCTTTGCCACCCATTGCGTTCTAACGCAGAAGGACAGTCATAAACAGATGTTATGGACAGAATTTGATTAATTTAAGGGGTCACGGATCGGAGTCGCCCATATCCTAAGTACTTTGTAACTATATGTGTGTAGCATATTTTCCATACGCGTGGACGGTAGGGTCTCTGGTGGTGTAAGGCGCGGCGTTTCCGGGGACGGTACGTAGTATCGGAGTTGTGGCTGTGGATCCTAGTGGACAAGATAGGCGTTACCTCAGCCCATGTCGCCGGGTCCAAACTATAATGCTGATCTGGATTCCAGACTCGGGGATTGATTGCAGCTCTAACCAACAGGCGATCCCGAAAAGCGATTGCGCCATCGACATCACCTGTTTTTCTGGAGAGATGGCCGCCTTCGTCTCACAACAACGACGGGTCATTATTCTTGGATTCTTTTCGGGCTGTGTCAATTGCTATCCCCCTTGCTTTTCGAGCCAGGCCCATTGTGCTATCCTACGTCCGCACGTAAAACGTCACTAGACTGCAACTCGCACCTTTGATTTCCGTGCCGCGCGAGGTTCATTGTTGTGCAAGTTTACCCCCATGAGCTCGCAACGCCTTCACTCAGATCAAAACAGTTGAAGAATAAGATGTTGCTGCCCGACGTCCTGTCGAGTCCGACAGCTAAGATCATATTTGCCCTCGCGTTTTTTTTGGCCGTGTCCTTGTTGAAAAATTATTTCAACCACAGTCTTAACAGATTCCCTGCTCCCTTCCCTGCTGCATTCACGGACATATGGAGATTCTGCAGCGTCCAGCGTGGAAAGCCACAGTTCACGTTGCGGAAACTGCATGACGAATACGGGAATGTCGTCCGAGTAGGACCCAACTCGCTCTCTTTCAGCAGTCCAGAGGCCGTCAAGACGATTTACAGTATCAACAACAAACTTGGCAAGGTATGTTCGCAATGGTTTTCTTTTCCGAGGAAGAGGTGTTGATAGGAATATCAGAGTGCATTCTATCCAGTCCAAATGCAGGTTTCGAGAGGCGAGGTGTTACAATCTCTGTTCGGGACACAAGATCAAGATTACCACATGCGACTCAGACGCACAGTTAGCAACGCCTTTTCTATGACTTCAATCATGCAATACGAGCCTCGAGTAAATGAAACTGTGCGAGTATTCCTTAAGCAGACAGAAACACTCTACGCGACAACCGGTAATGTCTGCAACTTTATCCTCTGGTTACAGTACTTTGCCTTTGATGTGGTCACCGAAATCGCATACAGCAGACGAGTAGGATTTGTTGATAACTGTGAAGATGTCGACGGCATCATTGCTTGGCTCACGAAGATATTTGACTACCAGGCACCAGTATGTATTTGAAGCTTTACTTAAAGATTTGTTCAACTGATCTTTCGCTTCAGGTGGGCCAGATGCCTTGGCTAGATAAATTGTTTGTCAAAAACCCAGTCCGAACCTTGCTTAGTAAGTACGGATTTATCGACAACTCTTCGGGGACGGCCAAGTTCTCAAGGGCGAGAATGGCAGAGCGACTAAGTGAGATGGATGCCAAGAAGGCTTCCGGTAAGGATGCGATGGCGACCGACAGTATGGATCTTTTGAACATGTTTCTCAAGGCCCAGAGTCAAGATCCCACTTTCTTCAATGACAGTCGACTCCTCACAATGACAACCTCCATCGCTCTGGCCGGTTCAGACACAACCGCCATCGCCCTCGCGGCGGTGTTTTACCATCTCTTGAAGAATCCTCACTGCTATCAGAAGCTGAATCAGGAGATTGATGCTTCTGTCAACAGCGGGATGATCTCCAACGAGGGCGGCATTATCACATGGAGCGCCGCACAGAAGCTACCCTATTTGCACGCGTGTATCCAAGAAACATTTCGGATACACCCCTCCATCGGGCTCATCCTAGAAAGACTTACACCGCCGCAAGGTCTTGAGATCTGTGGCCACTTCATCCCGGGTGGGACGATCGTCGGCTGCAACTCGTGGGTGATTCATCGTCAAAGGGAGATATTCGGGGACGACGTCGACGTCTATCGACCAGAACGCTGGATGGCAGATCCTGCTTCTCCTGATGATCAACTCCAAGTGAAAGACATGAACAATGTCATGTTTCACTTTGGAGGCGGCACAAGAACATGTCTAGGGAAAAACATTGCTCTTCTGGAGATGTACAAGCTTATCCCCAGCTTTTTGAGACGATTCGAGGTCAGTCAGACTGCATATTACTATCGTTCCTCATCCAAAGGCACCAATCCACTGACGGAAAATTGCAGGTACAATTGACTACCGATGAAGATTGGGATCTGCATAATGCATGGTTTGTCAAACCAAAGAAGTTTGACGTCAAAATCATACCCAAGAAGAGCATCGCCTGAGCCAACAGCGAGCGAGAATTAGTTCACCATTCGTGCATTCAAGTGGCTCTCGAGGGTTTAGCTGCAAGCCAAAAAGCATTGAAATGTACCAAGGATTAGTTGTTAGCCGACCTTCATCTCAAAGCACTGCCCTCCTGCTACGTGCACCCTTACGGTCAGAGGATGAACTGCGCACACAGATGAGTTTGAACTCGTCCAGGACACCAGCTACGGAGGAGAATTGTGCGCTCAGCCTCACGCAGATGAACTGGCGCAGAGTAGATGAGGCGTATATGTGAAGATAGGCAGTTTCAGCCGTTTGATCTCAGATATGGGCGGCACGGCCACCCAATACTCGCCCAATAAGTACGGCGAGCTGTGGCGACCTTTTAGGTATAAACATACACTAGGCATGACGCAATCCGACCGACGAATTGTGTGACCGGCTACATCCACACATCCTCGGAGTTACGATTTTCCTGCTTTTCCCGTCTGGGAATTCTTTCTTATCTCTGGCCAAGCTTGTCTTGTCTACGCTCGCGTTCATCGTGAAGATACAGCACATTGAAGCGCTGCGAGCGCCGATAAGATATCATATCTCGCCCTTACATGGTATCGTTGGAAGCAGGCGAGAGAACCCCTCGGCCAAAGTGATCCTTCCACGGCGTATATTTCCGTCCTTGATTTCTCTTCTGCCGACCTCATGAGGCCGGGAGATATCTCATTATCCCTGCCATCTCAACTGACAGCGGAGTCATCCAAAAATGCTGCCGCAAGATGATGAGCTTCCACGGCCGTCTGCCCTGGCATGCACGGAGTGCCGCAGAAAGCACGTTCGCTGCGATGCTGGGTATCCGCATTGTGCGCGATGTGTGGCGGCTCAACTGCAGTGTAACTACATATCATCACGCCGTGGCGGTGGACGCAAACGTATGCGAGAGGAGGCCCACACTGCCACCCGGGAAGTCCCCCGGCTGCCCTTTGAAGAAAGGGTACATGTATCGAGCGAGACTGTGGCAGAGCACCAGCGCGAGCCAGCGGCGGGTTCAACGGCCGACCAAGAGGTCTTCAGGCACCCCAGTGGCGATACCTCTCAGAGCGCGGCCTTTCATGACGACTCGGATCCTATAGGATCATTCCAATTCGAGCTCGACCCTCCATACAATGATCCATCCATGCTCCGGCGAATAGGTACCACCACTGAGGGTTCTGCCGCTGCTTCGCTCGACGAAGAGGCATTGGTTAACCTGTACTATGCCTTCTTCCATCGGGCTCATCCCTTCTTGGTTCCGAGGCACCTCTACTACGTTCAGAATTATCCAAAGTGTCTTCGTCTCGCGGTACAGTTTGTTGGTAGTCATTACTCGACAACGATCTCCAGCGATACGCTTCGGGCCGTGACCGTGAAAGAGCTGGCGGACAATACTCAGAGATCATCAGCCATGGTCCAAGCCAGGCTACTATTTGCCATCGCGCTCCATGCTCGGTATGAAATTCTGGAAGCTGAGGCAACCTTGGACGGTGCGGTACAGCTGGGTTTGGAGCTGGGGATGCATACACAACGCTATTGCAATCAAGTGCAGCACGCCATCGACAGAGAGTCCCTCCGGAGGACTTGGTGGGAGCTCTTCATCGTGGACGGATTCATGGCAGCACTACACCGCAAGGCGACATTCAAGACTCTATCGGTTTCTACCGATGTTCTCTTGCCTTGTGAAGAATCGGTGTATGCCGACGGGGCCAGTCTGCCGGAACCCTTGTCCATGGCCCAGTTTGACGCTCGATTGTTTGCCGAGGATGAACTGCAGTTTTCCTCCTTCTGCTACCGGATCGAAGCGGTGCGGATCCTCGCCCGGGTGAGCTCGATAGCCAGAACATACGAGCCACATCCCGACGAGATCCAAGGGGTGGACAACGCACTTGCCGGTTGGGTCCATCATCTCCCGCCCAGCAAGAGTGAGATCATCAACGCCTTTGGCGAGCTGGACGAGATGATCTTCCAGGCATACATGTTCATCCAGTACGCCAGCATGTATTTGCATTGTCCCCGAAGCGACCTCAATCTACCCGCAGTGATGGAGCTAGCCTGTGCCCAGACCGACAGCCACATGTCCCCCACTGCAACCCAACAGTCGCATGCCATCACAGCCATCGATGCTTCCAAACAGCTGTCCAGCCTGGCAACCCTGCGCTCGCCTATCCGCCAACACACGCCGTTCTTCATCTGCGCCCTTGTGATGACAGCAATGGTGCAGCTCTCGGCTCGCTGGGCCCATCCGCGACACGGCCATCAGCTCCGTCGCGATCGCCTCGCATTGATTGTCGGCGTCTTGAAATCTCTGACCCAATCCTGGGCGCTGGCACACAATGCGCTTCGGCTTATTCGAAATGCCGCCCGGGAAGTGCTGGAGCCTGGGGCTTTGCACCAAACGCCAGCAACATCGGCTTCAGGGAGGGATAGTGGGGTAGTCTTGCAAGGCCCTCTTGATAATAACACCACTAGAGACACCCTTTCTTGGATGGGTGTCAATTTTGATGGATTCCAGGACCTGATGCGCCTTGACAGCAGTGTCTCCTATTTTCCTTCTGCTTGAAGATATTTGGGGTTTGACCTGTCTGATGTAATATACCAATGTTCCAGGGCTGCCAGCCATGTCTTGATGCCTTTGTCTCAATATAAATGAAACACCTACTTTAATATCATCATTGTCTTGGTTTTCGACCACAACTCTACCATAATTGTGATAGTCCTAGGAGAGGTTCGAGGAGAGCACGGGGCCGATGGGTGGCATTGAATTGTTCTCCCAAAGCTTAATACCGTGGCAAGCAAAGCGCCCTGCACGTTTTGGCCTAGCCAGCACCGCTTTTCCGAATCGCCACGTCAACCTCCAATTCAAACGGTTTCGTGGTTGGCTTGCTACTTGAATTTCAGCTTTGCAACAAGCTTTGTTACTACGGTGTATCTAGGTATTATAACTCAGCTGTCTAGTCTAATTGCGACAAGATACAGTTGTGGAAACAAGAGTGGTTCCTCCAATCCAAAAATTCGGTATATGACCAATAGCAAACGAACGAACGACTGGGGTAATTTCTGGGTCACGAGATTAGTAGGTGTATCGGAATTGTTGGTTCTGGACTCAGTCAGTGAATGGAAATCCTTAGTGAGATGAAAGGAGAATCTACCAGTCTATCCGTCTGATCATCTTCATACGCATGATCAAACCCTTCGAGAATGCCTGCGGCATCCCGCTTTTGATTCTCTCGGCGACAGAGGTACCCATAGAGCACAATCAAAGCCGAAGTGATAGCCGTTGTGATGACCAGGAGGATGAACGCTGGGGTATAATGAGGAGCATCCTGTGGGCGGTAAGACCTAGGACGTAAGAGTTAGAAAGAGCCGCGCCTGACAATGTTGCTCGGCTAGGAAGGAAAAACTCACAATGGCCCGGCAATGTTGCCCAAACAATAGGCGACAAATGCTCCCGCAGAGTAAACGGTTCTCTTGGTGTAGCCAGCGCAGTTTGCAAGGTTCAACGGGAAACACAGGCATACGGTACCGCCGTATACCGGGACCAAGTAGACCGCAAACAACAAAGGCCCACTGCGAGTACGTGGCAGAAGCCACAAGATCAATCCGGCGACGATCACCGGGATCTGGCAAGCAAGCATGAGGGCAGTACGGTATCGTTTAGTGTAGGATGCCATAAAGGAGACAATGAGCTCCGTTGTTCCGATCACAACACCTGTTGGCGATGAGAGAAGCAGCGTCTTCAGGGAATCAAATCCGAAAGCTGATAGGGTTCCGTTAGTGTTGGATTCGTGCTGTCAACCGTCTGATAGGCAATGCTTACTTTTGATAATGATTGGAGTCATCTGATCAGAGGAGATCAATTAGCAGCTTTTCCCACAAGCGAAAATGCGGACGGGAAGGTAAAATCTTACTGTGGAGAAGCAGCCATTAGGAATACTGCTGAAAAAGAGGATGAAGAACATGATCCAGAACTTGGCATCTGTCAAGGCCTCGATAACCTGAGTCTTCTTCCAATGTTTGTTGCGCACACCAGAATTGTTGACACGCACACGAGCAACAGCGATATATTTCTCTCGGACAGTGAAACCCTTTGCAGTAATAGGGTCCGTTGGGAGGAAGAAATAAACGACGAATGCCCAAGCGACAGTGAGCAGTCCAGCCAGCAGATACATGGGTTTCCATGGACTCAGGGCACCATGGATATGGCCCAAGCCGTAATTGATGAAGGGAGAAACGAAGGCGGCATATCCGCTGATGGACCACAGGAGCTAGCAAGCGTGTTAGCGACCCGCATGTTCAAATCTTCAGTAGGATGAGCAGAATCATACCCCCATTCGTAGAGCTTGCTCCGCTATAGAAATGGTCAGCTCAGTCAATCACAACCCCACGGCAGGATGATCACGCACGTTTCTTGTACCAACTTCCAATAACCAGCATAAAGATGGGGGAGATTCCACCCTCCAATAACCCAAGGAAGACTCGCTGCGTTGCCAGTCCGGCAAACGAGGTGCAAGTCACAGTCAGGGTCATGCAGACGCCCCACAAGAAGATCAGGATTCCGGCCACGACAGGGATAGGGAACCTCTGAGCAAGGAGTGCTGCTGGATACGCGCCTGCAAGAAAGCCAACGTATAGTAGAGACGAACTCAAGGTATCTGGTAGCTGGTGTCAGTGGCCAAGACGATGCCATTTAGGTCGTCATCACAAGCTTACAGTCATATCCAAGGAGCTTCAAATCAGTACGAAGGCCGAAGATAGCCTGAATAGGAGTCAGTAAATATATCCTCTTGCGTATATTTCCGGGCACTTACCGCTTGGGAGATCATGGTCTTGTCGTAGTACTGCAGTGCAAATCTGATGGCAAGTCAGCTGACCTGACCCTCAAACACGGCCGGCCAGGACGTACGATATTAACAGCAGTGAGAAGAGCTTCCGATCCGTCTTCCATAGAAGGGACCTCTCCTCCCGAGCGTCCCAATCATCCGATCCATGTTCCTGGTTAAGGACCTTCACAGCTTCATCTTGGGCTGCTGTTGGTGTAAAATCCTTCTCCACTGCCTTGACAACGACCGTGTCCGAATCGCTGCCAATAGTCTTCTCGTCGGTAGCCATGAGTTCGGCGTGTTGGCATGCAACAAGAGCGATGGATTGGACGACTCGAGCTGTAAAGGGTGCAATAAGAGTCTCACAAACGTCGATTGGCTTCAATGTAGCCTGGGAGAACGCGAGAAGGAGGATCTTATACTCTGCCGCTATTCAAGGAAATCAACCCAGTGCAATCAGAGACAGACCAGTTTAGCTCGTAGCCATGTGCCTCTGAAGGCGCTTTAGAGTCCAATTTTGTGAAAAACCAAACCCGAGTCTAGAATACGAATAATATTTTGTGTCATTATAGACTTGATCACGCAATGTACACTCGCCGAACGGTCGCAACATGTTAACATGAAGCCGAGACAACATCGCGGGTCGGCGTCGACGTCTTGCGAGTTTGGCAGGTCCCCGAACGCCGCACGGACAACCCTTTCGGCAACTCCACCGCGCGAAACGGCATGGAGTGGCTTCAAAGAGGCCTTGAGGTGCTATTGGAAGGGGTCCCGGGGACAGGTTCTACCAGTAAAGTCCGGAGGGGTGTCATTACAATTTCCATACTTCGTAAAAGACCATTGGTTCAATCACGCAAGTTGAGCAGAGGATGATGCAAAGCCAAGGAACTTTGCTCCTATCGCCTATCGCCAATCGCCTATCTAGGCCCACATAGAAGACTTGGGCCGAACCACTACGAAGTATTCGGACGCTGTTCACTGTGGGATGCCACGGGACGGTTTTGGAGTCCCTGATATAATACGGCTGTGAGATGACGCGAGAACTTGAAGTTTGGACTCGTTGATACATTGCCATGCGTGAGTGGTTTCGTCTGTCAATCTAGGGAAGGATTAGGCCCTTCAGTGATACTTAGTATTCCCACCCAGCTATAATTGTTAGGCATCCCCTGGCCGCACTTTGAACCCCAACCGAGTTCATTTCGTACACTTAGTAATTCTCACAGTCTGTCGTGGACACAATCAACGTCAAAGTCCGTCTGAGCCGAGTTCGAAATGTTGGATTCCATCTCCCAGCTCGTAGCAAGTCATTGGCTTTTCCTGACGACTTTCACTGTTACTCTCTATTTCGTGCG
Organism: Exophiala calicioides; assembly: GCA_001599795.1. Classification (NCBI taxonomy): domain Eukaryota; kingdom Fungi; phylum Ascomycota; class Eurotiomycetes; order Chaetothyriales; family Herpotrichiellaceae; genus Exophiala; species Exophiala calicioides. The sequence continues at coordinate 7,075,484 of BCHZ01000003.1, forward strand.
AAGCTATTTCCGCAAAGGCCTCAATAAGTATCCAGGGCCATTTCTAGCTTCTGTCACCGACTGGTGGCGATTCTATCATGCATACAGGAGAAGGCCGGAGAGAGTATATCGAAGACTTCACGATCAGCATGGAGACATCGTGCGAATCGGTCCAAACATGCTTTCCTTTTCCAACCCGGAGGCGGTAAAGTCAATATATGCATTAAATAATGGATTTACTAAGGTCTGTGACTAGCATGCTGCACTTAGAGGATATGTCTCAGATAGCTTACTATGATGACAGAGCGACTTCTATCCCGTCCACATTCCAATGATCAAAGGCAAGACCCTCGAGTCTATATTTGCGACGCAGGACGAGAAATACCATGCACAGATGAGACGATGCGTCGCCAACGCCTTTTCGATGAGCTCAATCGTCCATTATGAAGCGAGAGTGAACCAGACGTCACGCGTCTTTCTAGAAGAAACAGAACGGAGACAAGCTAACAAGGGCCAACCGTTGGATTTCACCTTTTGGTTACAATTATTTGCCTTCGATGTCATCACCGAGATTACATACAGTAAAACTCTAGGCTTTATAGAGAAGGGCGGGGACATAGAGGGCATATTAGCAAGTCTAGAGAAATGGTTTTGCTACATTGGCCCGGTAAGAACTGCGAAACATCCATACAAGAGAGTGACATTTTTGACAAGTGTCAAGGTTGGCCAAATACCAGTCCTGGACAAGTTTCTCAACAAAAATCCCATCTGGACCATACTCGATAAACTGGGTTGGGTTGAAAACACGTATTCTTTCGCTCGATTCTCCAAGACACGCATCGACAATCGAACTCGAGAGATCGAGCAGGCCAAAGAGGGTTCTGATTTAACCAACGATCTCTTGACCCAACTCCTCAAAGCAAAGAAAGAGAGACCAGATTTTTTCACAGATGCGCGAGTCCTGACAATAGCCAGTTCTCTCACAACGGCAGGCTCTGATACAACGGCGATTAGTCTTGCAGCGGTCTTCTACAATCTCCTGAAGAACCCTTCGACGTATAAAAAGTTGAACGAGGAGCTTGAGGATGCGGTCGAAAAAGGACTGATATCCAAGTCTCCTTCCGAGCTGGTGTCGTGGACTGCTTCGCAGCAATTACCCTACCTCGATGCCTGCATTAAAGAGGCTTTCCGAATACACGCCGCTGTTGCGTTTAACCTCGAAAGAGTGGTTCCACTACAGGGCGCCGTCATCAACGGAGATTTCATTCCGGGAGGAACAATAGTCGGTTGTAACGCATGGGTGATTCATAAGCGGCGAGAAGTCTTCGGCGATGATGTCGACACTTACCGCCCGGAGCGATGGTTGATTGACCCTCAGAAACTCCGCGCAGCCGAGGAAACAAGGGTGAACAAGATGGCCTCGACACTGTTCCATTTCGGTGCCGGGTCTCGGTCATGCCTTGGTCGGCACATCTCTTTGTTGGAGTTGTACAAACTCATCCCGAGTTTTCTAAGGAGGTTTGATGTAAGCAACGCATTGGGAAATTTTGAAACTGTTTCCATTCGGCTAATCTATTCTTCCAGGTCCATCTTGTCAACCCTGATGCGGAACTGAAGTTGCACAATGCATGGTTCATTAAGCAGTTGAATTTCTACGTGACCATCACCTCGAAGACGGCGAAGGTACCCGGAGAGGATAAGCACGCGTAGGGTTTCTAGCAAAAGACAGGCAGCCCAAGAATCCCCAACATTCCAATGCTCGCCTCTAGCCGGCAATATCGGCTACTGAATTCCATCATCTCGGTCGTTGTAGTCTGAAGGGGGCGGATTCTAGAGTACACTCTACTTAGTAGTATCCACGACCAATAAAGTTCAATGATCAAAGAAAACAAGAATTGCGTGACAACGAAGGCATTCCCGATGTCGGCGTTTCTAGAGACCCCGCACCCCTATCGGTCGCACCACCCACCCTGTACAGTGAGGGGGCAACTAGGTCTCGGTGGTCACAATACTAGGTACGCTTCAAACTCAAGAGTGAAACTGGACGAGGTCTCTCCTATAAATGACGACCTCCTAGGACTCCTACCCGCCCTCTAAACTACAAGTTGTTCAAACCTTACGATCGCTCGCACCACCAACACGAATACTACAGTATCAAGGTTCACCAACCTGATCTCTCCGAACCGCAGGACCGACCTTCAATAGAAATGGCGACGCCTCAGACGTTTACCTACAAAACTGTCGGATCTCTTTCGATAAAGCTAGATGTCTACCTGCCACCTACACCAGCAAAAAATATCCCGGTCCTCCTATGGTTTCACGGTGGTGGTCTGCTCCAAGGCTATCGAACGGCATATGGGCCACACAGCGTAGCCAGCGTTTTAAAGTATGGTCATGTTCTCGTCTCGCCGGACTACAGGCTCGCTCCTCAAGCGACAATAGAGGAAATTCTTGAAGATGCGCTCGACTCCTTGAGATGGATCCGAGATCAGCTACCTCAATCTGTCGCATCCTCCGGGATAACCATAGACACCTCCCGAATCGCCATTTCGGGATCGTCAGCTGGTGGTTACCTTGCCCTTCTAGTAGGGCTCTATTCCGACATAAAGCCCAAGGTTGTCCTACCAATTTACCCGATCACGAATCCCTTTGGAAAATTCTTCACTACTCCACAGCCTCTTCCAGCAGGGAAACATGTTGTCGACAGCGCCATCACCCCGTTCCTGGATCGAAATGCTGAACCAGTGGCCGAGAATGATCCTTCATCGCCCAGGCAGATGTTTTACTACTACATGCTGAAGGAAGCAAACCTGGCATCCCTGTTGTCTGTGACACCTGGGGATGATAAGTATACCATCTCCGATCAACTGAGAAAGAGAGGCACATTTCCTCCCACCTTCATCGTTCATGGCGATGCAGACAAGTCTGTCGGGGTAGACCAGTCTGATGAGGTGGTTCAGGCACTTAAGGATATTGGAGCCGTGTATGAGTACGAAAGACTCCCAGGCATTGACCATCTATTCGATAGAGTCGAGGGGGTTGAGCTTGATTCGTACTATGCCTTTTTGAACAAGTACCTATAGAGCCTTGAATGTATCTATTTCGTGCGCGCACTAAGTATCAGGGGTGGCCGCCCTTGTGTTGAAGTTATCGATGAGAGGGATTGTATTGAGTGCGTTCGTGATGGGTGCCTGTAACAAGCTATATTAGTTGTAATGGACAGCCCTGGCCTTACTGATGAACCCCTTTTCTGGTTAGTTGTTTCGAAGGAAGTACCACCATCTCGTGGCGGACATAGCAGATTGCATCTAGTAGCTTACAACCTTCATCAGCGGGGGACTTTGTTTGACGGGTTGCGGGAGGGAGTTCGATCAACTCTCGCTAGTTGGTCCTTTGACATTGTTCTTGCTCGTACCAGACTCCGTTCTCTTGAAGAGGACAGTCTTGCTGCAACCGAGCCGCTTGCGAGAGAACCTTAACGAGCCCGAGGCACTGTTACCCCCTCGCTTGAATAGCTGGACCCACTGGCCCGTTACGGTTGCCCTGCAACGTAAGTTCAGGGTTTGAGCGGGTCAGGATAGATTTCAACCGGGTTTACCCTCATACAGCCAGACTAACTTGGGACCGGTCCCCGTCCCCTATCAATACAACGGCAACACTAACAAAGCCGATACTTCTTTGCTTCCGGGTCACAATCATGCAATACATCAATGACTGGAAAGCACGCAATGGAATGGGGCGATGGTGATATTCATATGGACAATTTGTTCCTTTCGATTCCATCTCGGTGCTGCAAGTCTCAACGGGCGCCGCAGATGTCAGCAACGCCGGACCACGAATCCGACACTGACGATGACGAAGGGGACCATCCACTAGTCCATCTACTCAAGGTGACAGATCAGGAGAAGGATTTGAGGATCTTCGCATGCACGGTATGGGCAGTATCGGCTGGGCAACCCCCAGGAGTCAAGGTCGGTCACGTGTTTGGGCACTCCGGGGGGAAGGCTCTGAGAATTGGCCCGAGGGCCTCCAGAACGCCCGACTGATTGCCCCAACCCTCAGTAGGCATTTCCGTGGGCTTCCCAAGTGGGAATGTCACCTGAAATTGAAACTCTGGCACTGCAGACTTCCAAGCTTCCACTGTGTGACCATCAGTCCGAACGGGGAACCAAATACGGAGGAATTTGTCAATATCCCAGGATGACTAAATATTAACTGCTTCTAGTGCTTGCTCTGAGTCCGTATTCTAGAAACCTTCCATGCTGTTTCTATGTGCTGGAAGATCGGTGACATGACCAACCAAGTAAAGTCCCACTATCGACTGATTACATCAATTTCGCCAGGATGCAATTCCTCTCGAAATTTCGTCGTCATTGCCATAGCTAGAGTCGACGGGATTCGTCTGGAATTGGGGCTCTTCATAGTCCCGGAAGGGCTCACCGACTCCAGGACAATGCACCGCGCGCCTGTTGCTTCCGCCATCCAGTATCGAGTATGAATATTAGCCCCACTCATGGCAATATCGTTCATTCGACTGCTTCCCAGGCAAACAATATAGCACCGGCGTGCACCTGCAATGACCTCCTGTGGACATCTTGGGGTCCGCAATCGGCATTTCAACCTCCTTGGCTAGGGGTACTTTGAAAACTGACACATGTGCACTTTCATCGGTGAGTCTGCGGCCAGTACAGCGAGTTGTCTCGTATCGATCAAATCGACATCGTTACAGGTTGAGACCACTGTCCATCGAGGAGTCCGTCAATCTGGTTATGACCTTTGGGCGGCCCTTTTGTCTCATTTTCGTCTGCATGGCACCGGCACCGTGAAGACATCTTGATGAGCAACCTTCCCTTGACCACGCTAGGACCTATGGCCTCCAGGTGCCAACGCGTTTTCCAGACTTCTGGTCAAGCCTTCGCTCCACAGAAATTTAATCGCGATGGCATTCATTTGTTTGAAGCTGAGATTCTGATACCTCTCCGATATCAAGGCGAGGATGACCTCTCTCTCGTGTACGAGTGTAGAGTCGGCGTCGGGGGTCGCAACGAGCATACAGGCGCCCCAGAGCAGACATTCGTTTTCGGCTTGTATGTCGGTGCCCATCCTCGCACATTCTAAGATGACTTCGGCCAGCGCTTTGCAATTTGCCACGTAAGTCGAACTGCGCAGATGGTAGACTAGTACGGCGAGCCATCCCATCCGTTCCAGCGGTCGCGAGGCCTTGAGGAGCGTCAACCAGTCTCGGTCCCGGTTGTCGTTCGTCGCGGTGGCCATGAGATGCACCACTTGGCTTCGCGTGATGGTCAGTCGATTCATCAGTTGGATCGAAAGCAGGCACGTGAGTGCAAGTTCGCGGAATCCTTCAGGCATCTTGGAAATGACGGTGCAGGTGTCTGGGGAGAATGGATGTGTCGGGTAAATTGGCTCCGTCGAGTCCATGATCTTCCGGCTCACGGGGGGAGTGTCTATGCCTGTAGGTGGGGTCTGGTCATCGGCGGTTATCGCCTTTTCAGGCTGGACCAAGGCCAGGGCATCAATCCTGGTCGCCTGGAAGTTAGCGGTCGCCCATTTGCTGCTGCAGAAGCTCGCACGCATGCGGAAGACTCACGCCGTCAACGTCGATTTAACCCATGAACTGTTTAATTCTTCGAACTTTTGTCTCCCACCCCGCATCTCCACCAAGCGCATGAGGCCTTTCTGGTGAGTCTCGAAGCGGCGGGTATCGCCGCAATAGGCCTGCACGGTATCTCAGATCATGTCACACCGACAATCATCCGGACGGAACTTACGCTGATGACGGCCAGATTGGCCACAGCAATAATCACGGCGTCCCCGGCATGGCCCTGGGACGAGAGTTGCTCGGCGACCTTAGACAAGGTGCCTCCGTAATGATACATCATGGACATTTTGGTCCGGGGGGTTTGATTGGGCATGACGCACAGGACGTACGAAATGATGGCCTCGAACAAGACATCGTGCTGCATGACGAAGCGGAAGTATGATGGGCCCAGGGCGACGACCTCCTTGCAGAAATCGACGACTGCGGGAAAGTAGTCCTGAAACTTGATCGGGTATGACTGAAAGGGATCGGTCCGCAGACCCCCAAACACCATGTCGCCGGAGGAAAGGGCCAGCAGTTTTTGCGTTATCGCGATCGCCCAGTTTTCATCCTTGGCCTGTTGGCTGGGGAAGTTCTCCCATCGCAAGTAGGCGTTGGGCGCAGGGGATATGGGCGACGACTGGACGGGGAGGGGTTGGCGTCGAGTGAGCGCCTGTGTCGCATGGTGGTCGTCATCGTCGACTTCGTCGGTCGAGACTGAACATCTCGACTCGGAGGTAGGTGGCGACGGAGGCGCTTGAAGGCCCGAAATCTGCGCCAATTGATTCTCAAAATCCAGCCGCTGCTTCAATCTCACGGCCTTTTCGCGCTTTGCGCGGTTAACTTTTTGCGACGTGAATCTCCGTTGGGCGGAAACCGCAATGTCAAAGCGCTTGGAGTGGCCGTCGTAAGGGACAAACATGGCGATTACATGGCCGGCCCAGAAAGAAGTTGGATCTTTGTTCGCAGGCGACCTTGAGGACGTTCAAATTGTGACATGTGCGGGGGATTCAAAGAAGAAATGAAGTTGGCTAGCCGAAAGGACAAGACAGGACACCCAGGTCCCAAGGTTGGATAAGGATTGCGTGTTCATGTTCCCGCCGGGGCATACTTAGTCCTCACTTAGTACGCACTCCGTGGACGCGCCGGCGAAGCATGCCACCCAGAAGTGGAGAATGGCCTACTGCAAAGGGATAGGAGGACCCATAATCTTGACTCTGTTATCGTCAATGACAGAGTGACTTTGACTCATGGGGCCTGGAGAGGCAGTAGGGTCGCAGTCGGTGTGCTAGAGGATGGGGTCCAATCCCCCACCTCCCGCCAATCGTGATGTGCTTAATTCGCGCCTGATGCATGTGCCGGCCACGGAGGGTCCTGCCTACTGCCCGCAGGCTCCTCCCGCGATGACCTGATCAACACGCGAGCCTGCCGTCTATTAGTCAGGACGACAGCCTGTTTTCGAACAAGCCGACATTTTGGGAACTTGGAAGTCCTCGTATCGAGGAGAGTTGGGTCTAGCATCGGTGACTGGTTGGGCCAATCAAGAAGACCTCATTGTTGACGTTCATCTTCATTCTCCAGGGATCGGGCCGTGCGTGAAGAAGCAATAACTGGTGGGAGAGAGAAATGGGTAATGGGTCTGAATGGACAGCTCACAATGCAAAACCCCCACGCTGTAATTCTGTCACCTCTGGCTCACCCAAGCCACGTGAAAGGACACAGGGGCGACCTATTGTCCGCCGTACTTGAACAACATCAATCTGACGAAAACACGACACGCAAACAAAACTCGATCATTCAGAGACGCTACTTTCCTTTCTCATCATTCTCTATCAACTATTGCTTAAAACCTCGAATCCACTCAGGCTCCAGTAGGCCATCCGTTATCCGCTTATTCTCCCAACAGTGCTGTGTGAGCTAGCTTTCTCCCTTCCGACGAAATGGACAATGAGGAATACATCGTTGAATATATGCTTAAGCTTGACAATAATAAAATTCTCATCAGACTTCGCTCCTGTGGAATGGTATTTGATATTTAATTTGGCCTAGAGGATCTCTGCGATCTAGTAAATACGACCGACTCACAACCCTTTGGGCGACAGTACCTTGATGCGCTCAAACATACATTCAGTGATGATGAAGCCGATGAAGCCGATGAAGTTGATGAAGCGACCGAACACCCTGAACAACAAGGCCACTTCGATACGGCCATCTCTCCGATTTCGAGCGAATGTTGTGACGAAGAGGATCCTCTAATAAGCTTTGCCGTTGGACCGTTTTTCCAACATGGGATCTTCAAAACTTTCGCTCTGAAATCATCAACACCTTGTCTCAATACCTTACAAGAAGTACTTCACCCTCCTCTTCTATCGTTTAGTCTGCATATAGTAGACGGAGACCTAGTACCGATTAATCGGCCCCTAGAGGAAAAGAAAACTACGGATCCACCCTGGGCTGCTGTCTGGAAATCTCAGCATTGGCTTGAATACCCAAGGGTAAAAGCACAAGATATTGCTTTAGCACAAACTTCTCGAACTTCTTCAATTACCGACCTTGTGCTATTCAATAATCGGATATGCTGGTTCAAGCCTGTTATATCTGGGGTTGATAATCTTCCATATACTCGAGAAATCGATATACTATCCAAACTCTCTCGGGAAATTCTCAGCCAAGGACTACGCTTCCCGCAGCTAGAAGCGATTGTACTTGACGACAAGAATGGCGATATGGAATTTATCAATGGCCTTATTCTCTCCGCTATCTATCCCAATCTTGGGATGATAGCGGATCGAATTAACGGACCCAAAGGGCGATCACTCTCGATTACTTTATGTGGGCGATGGTATAATAACATCGAGAGTATGATCCAGACCTTACACAACAAAGGCTTTATCTGGGGCGATGTTTCACTGAACAATGTAATCACTGATGAGGATGAAAATGCCTGGATCATTGACTTCGGCGGTGGATACACTGAGGGTTGGATTGAACCGGAGGATATGGAGACCAAGAGAGGGGATCTGGAAGGGCTAAAGAGGATCAAGGAGTACCTATTGGATATGGACCAGAAGGAAAATGCGCTGGACTCAACTGCCCGAACCCAGCCTGATTCATCTCGCCATTCCCATCCTACCATCCTGTGCCTGGATATCGATTTTTGAGCGTTTGAGAAATAAAACCTGCTCGCAAGGGGCATGAGAGAGCTTTCCACTAATTAGACCCTTTTCATCATTGTCGACGTTTGACTACCAGGAACACAACCGAATCAAGGGTGGAGATTCTGCGGTAACCGAGATTTTGGCGAAGCGTTTTGCCGACATGGACGACATTGTGGTGTATGCTGATGACATCTATGGTAATCACAACACGCATGAACTGATTGTAATCGAGCATGACAACAGTGGGATGCGTGCGACCAGGGATTACAAAGTCGAAGGGCGAATGGACCAGGTTGACAGTGTTCGCCACTCACCTGTCTGATCGAGGATGACGACAGCAACAGACTTTAGCATTTACATAGCGCTCCGAGATTGGCTTCAACCGTATTTTCCTCTGGATATGCCACCGTGGCATTTTCTGGCCATATTCTGGTACTATATCGTTTCTTTCCCACCAGGCAGCGGGGAGCGGTGTAGTAGCTGGCTATGTGATAACAAAGGAGTTACTTTCAACCCACGTAAGTAACATCGTTGACATTGCCTTGGTGTGGGATTCTCATCGATGATAGCCGTTCCGAGTGACCGGCGACATGTGCTATAGGTCTGTTCAGACGATAACAAATGCTTCCTGCATGGCGGCATGGAGGAGCGACAGCTGTTGGCCTCCTCGCGTGACTGTACGATTGCACAGACTATCAGGACAGACAACGGTGTTGACCGACACGGTCTGAAGTTGGGAGTGAAACGCCAGCTTTGAGTTGCCTTTTAGGTTATTCCACAATCCCATCTAGAGATCCTCCTCCATCTGGTAAGTATGCTTTCCTTAGTGGTGTGAACTCCCGCGACCCCGAAGTACTAATAAAGCATAGGGTAACTCCCTCCATAGCTAATATCGCACAAGCTCACCGTCACCGGAGCGTTTACTACCTTGGTTGGCGGCGCAGCATCTGATTTATGGGGAAGGCGTCTCGTAGTCCTAGCGGCAAATTCCCTTGCTGTCCTTGGATGTATCACTTGCGCCAAACGCCAAATCCACATCGTTGCCGCCAACAATATGATCATGTGAATATTTGGTATCTCACCGCGACCTCAATTGTGCCTGTCAGGCCGACTGCGACCCTAAGTCGCACCTTAGCATGGTCGAGCGTTTCTTCAACCTGCATCCTCTTGCTCATCTGGAAAGTTCTGGCCATGCAGATATGACTGTCCGAGAACGCCTTCAATCAGCATTGTGAATTACGGTCTCCGAGAACAGTCTTTCTACCTCCGCTAGCAGCGGAGCTTCGACCTAAATGAACTTTCAAGCGTTAAATGATGTCTTCGTGTTAATAAGTCTCGACCTAATATACCAACAGCTCACCGATGGTCAAGATTGATCATCGAGATGACGTTCGATGAGGAGGGACCATGGAGCAAGACGTTAACCACAACGATTATTCTTCCAGCCGGAGAAGTATTTTCGTTCAAGCAATTGTCAGCTGAATCAGCGTCGGGTGTTGTCAGCATGTTGGTTGATTACAAGTGAGATGTTATGGATTCGGCTCCTACAGCGTTATCAGCAACACCAGCCTCCTTCCACGGAGGACTCCCCCCCACCGGAGGAACCGCGTTGTCAAACGTCCCTAGTTACTCTTCAGCGCAGCGGATGCGAGGACTTTATGTCCTCCATGCTCGGAGTCCTGTCAAAGACGTTTTCAATTGCGGCTTCACCTTCACATACACTCAAAAATAATTGGGCCCCATCATTTTGACCCGCCAGGGCCGAGAACTAAGTAGGTGTCATAAGGTCAAGCGTGGCAAGGTCACAGAGCCAATTTGACAAGAGCCATCTGTCGATCACATGCACCCATTTTCAATACCATAGCAGTTATCGTTACCTTCCGGAAGCCGTGCTTGCGAGTAATAATAATAATAGCTGCTATGATTTACTCTAAATCAAACAGACCATCGCGAGCCACTTTCAGAAAGCTAGAAGCCACGAATTCAGGGATGGAAGTATAGCCACCATGAAAAAAGTGTACGGAAGCGTGCACAGTCTATTGTGACTAGTGTGGTGGTGTAATGACAAGGTTCCCTGGCGTGGCAGTCAATTTTCGAGCTTCCAGGTGGTATCGCTTAGAAGTGCCTAAGAGTAGACGCCCAGTTGAATGGCGTAGGTACTGGTTCACAGGCGCGAAAGGGAGTGAAGCTGAATATCCGATATTTCCGGGTGTCGTTGTGAAGAGTAACCAGAGAAAAACTAAAAGTCTTGTGAAATCTAGGGCATTCAAGACCGCGCTAGTCACTACAAATTGTGCACGCCTGCGTACCGTCAGGCATAATCACAAGAATTGAAGATCTTGGTTTACCCGCCATATCGACTTGCCCATTATGTGTCGTCGAAGTGTGACTGCGGCGACACAATTGATTGCTCAGGAGAGAAGAAGGAGAATCTATCTGAAATCTCTACTTAACGAATAGTGCCAAATCGGGCGGCGCCTGCCTGTTCCGTGTTGGCTGTGTTTGGTGAAGCAAGCTGTCTTCATCCATGATGCTCCTGTGAAGCTGAGCAGAACTATCTACCTACTACTATCACTACTATCTACCCAGTATGGTGCAGTGGTGGTGCCAAGAGACTTGGCACAGATGGTGCACTGCAGGTGCTGTGATTCGTGGAAGGCTGCCTGTTCCGTGCTGTGATGTCATCGAAATCACGAAACAGAAGTCCTTTGTTTACCGCAGTCGTTATTTTCATTTTCATTGCACGACCCGTCATGGATATGGCGATGAATCAAGGAGGCCGTTGCCAACAATCAAACATTACAGCACCTGCCAGCGTGACCATCGTACCTCTCACTCCCCCATCCACAAGAGAGAAATCACCCAACCAGATATCCTCCATTCTCGATGAGATCCTGAACCGCAAGACTGGGCAGCGTCCTCGCGCTCAGCCTTGGCTCACATTCAAGCTGAATCACCGTGATTACAAAACGCTTCAGTCAAAACTTTCCGCGGACAGGTTCGTACAGGACAAAATTCGGTATGTCAGCTGGGTTGCGCAGTTTCGAGCACAATGTGGTAGCTAACACGGGAACACAGCTTCGATTATTTCTGGCTCGCAAAACAGTTTGTGCTTCGAATGCCGTCTCCGATACACGAAGATTTTCTTAACGCAGTTGTCTGGGACATCGTCAAGCAACTAAGCGAGATTGGACGCGATGACTCTCCCTCAGCAAGATTTACGAGAGAGATTCGGCCCCGCGGGTCCTCGGCGATCGATTTTGAAGAATCAGGTTACAGCCGACACGAACCAGATGCATCATTTCAACATTCTGCTGCACAATATTCGGGTGTGATCGTTGAAGTGGCATATTCGCAGAAGGTCCGGGATTTACCACAGCTGGCCGATGATTATATTTATGGATCAGCCGGGAATATTCAGGCTGTGGTCGGACTGAATATCGAGTACTCGCAACGCAAAATGGTTACTTTGTCGATCTGGAAACCGCAATGGCGTTACAAGGAGGGACGCTCCGAATTAGCTGTCGAACACACGATTGCCGATCAGGTGAGCTCTAGCCGATGCATTTTGTTTCACGATACTAAACTTTTACCAGGTTATTCGGAATGATGACGGAACACCTATCAACAGCCCTGGGGCAGGCCTTCGTCTCTCTCTCTCGGACTTCGCCGCCCAAAACGTGACCAAAGATTATGATAGCCTGGACGCCAGCATTTTCATCCCCGCACAAGATCTCTGCAGATATCTGGACAATGCTGAACGAAGTGCCGACATGATGAAGAAAAGAATAGGTTCAACAAACATCAACCCGACCCAATACACGACTCAACAGCGTTCATGCGCCCCCTCGGATGATCTGAGTGAAGAGGGTGAAAATGCATTGCAAAATGATGAGAACAGGGCAAGCAACCGACATGTACAAGACGATTCATCCTACCACCCCAATTCTTCGTCCGATTTAAACAGCAGCTGAGAAGTCTTCCCGAAGATTCCATCACTATCCCCTCCGCAGCTGACGTTGGTGCAGTCTGGGCATGAAATAGAATTCAATGAATGTATTATTTAGAGATCAATTATGACCTGAAGCAAAGCGAGGATTATTTAGCCGGTGCCCCAAGGCTACCATTAACTGGCTGAGATCACCGTATCGTCTTGCGTTTTTTTGCTGCATATAACGGAAAGCGTGAGAGTCTTTCACGGCCCATCTCCTTCGCAGCCAAGATGGCCGCGTTCCAACGGGTAGATGCTTTTAGTAAATCGCCTAATAGGGGCAGCGCTATGGACGATTGGTCTCAACATCTCTCGACCGCGTAGACATGTCTTTGGAGGGCTAGGAGAGCGACTCCTACACCGTCAAGGGCCTCCTACAGTGCATCCTTCTTTATGACTCCCCCCAAGCGGCATCTCCGTCTCCCTCTCATTCGCTCGGCTGCCTGAGTAGACCTCGGTAGAGTAGTTAACTTATTCATTAATTCCTCGTGTAAACGATGACTTTGTTGACGTTCCTGAAGCTGTTAGGCGCTCCACAGGATCCAGCCATTAACAAGACAGACGCTAACTAGCCAACAGCCTAGTTGGCGTAAATTGCAAGTCTATCTGACCTGATGACAGCTGAATTGGTGACGGAGGTGGTTGGCTCACATAGTCATAAGCAGCCTTGATGACGACAAAATTAGGATGTTGAATCCTATACTCAGGCGCCTTCCGTCTTAAACGTGATAAGTGTATCCGTGTTCGCTAGTCAGCGACAATCAATGGCCTCGTAGGGTCGGTCTTGAATTTGAACGGGGTACCGGGTAGTAGGAGTCTCGGTCTAACAGTCTATCGGCTGTAAGAGTTCATACAATACTTCATTTCCCTCGCTTCGTTTACCTGGACTGCCATTCTCGCACCGCGAGCCTTGGAACTGTTCAAACATTGGTACGGCCCATTACCTCAGCACCTTCTTTTTACTCCACCACCGACGGCAGCGAAAAGTTTCGTGGGCTATATCGTGTTTACAGGCTTGATTTAAGATAAAGGGAAGCTCTTGGAGCCGCAAATTGTGCAATTCCTCCTATTCCACAGGATGCATCACTCTCAGCGTCGCGTTCATGAACACGTGTCCTATTCCCCAGACAGACATTCGATTCAGCACGCCGGCGACCTGTTGTAATACCTGCCGTGCTCCTTCAGGGGCGAAAAGATCCGGAACACCATGCATTCGTACGATATGCATGGGCCCGCCATCCTCCACCCAATCCCTCAAAGTATTGGCCTCCAAAGAATCTTCTGATTCCAGCCAATCAAGCTTGCAAACCAGGCGACACTGGTTTCTTGGGGTCCAGACAGTAGTAGCAAAGTTATCCTGAATTGTTGGGAATAATTTTGACATTGCCCAAAGCGCCATGCCCGCGTGGAAGACGTTATAAGCCTCTTGTGGGTGATTCTCCGGGTACAGGCGGATAATCGTCAACAACTGCGCATTTGCCAACGTGAAAGCGCGGAATGTTCGTGGGTTCTCCTTCATCCAGTTCAAGATGTAGTCTCTCGCAGCGCCGGTCTGGGGATGCGGCCGCCATATTAGATGGAGATAGTCCCACGCGTCATCTCCCATGAGTATCTGCGATAACCTGACAAGGGTCAATTGCCGCATGCGTGCGGAAAAGTGGTGTGGAGCGGCAGAGCTCGAGAGAATTTTGGGAGAGAAGGAAAAGTGGTTGATAACGTCGAGCAAATCACGCTTGCCTTGAATGAGACTGTTGTAGGGAGTCAGAAAGCAGGCACCAGGCTGGGTCGTTGCCTCTTTAAGACTCCACATCATCCGTGTGAGGGTCATGACCATCAGGTATCTCTGATAATTGTCCTTCACTTCGGTCGTGGATTTATGAGGGTCCTGCAGCAATTTGTTCAGGCAGGTTTTGAAGCTATTGGAATGAGGAATAGAGTCCGATGACCACGGATGTGAAGCGGCCCATGCTTGTGGTGTTTCCGCTTCCCACGAGGCTGCAGGACAAGGGAGATCCATTTTTATCTCGTTTAAAGAGATGAAGGGCCGGTTGTCGCGCATACTGGCTGATGCTGCGTCGTGCGCCTGAGGTGATCCCCATGTTTAGAATTTCGGTAGCAACTCATTCAGGGGGTGGGAATACATACATAAACAGCCCAAGCTACTCGCCGGAATCTTTCCGCTCGTAACCACTTGTTCCAGCGAATTTCGACAGAGTCGTCTTGTGAAATCTCTATGGGGTATTCATTAAACAATTCTGCGCAGCGAGCATTGCTGACGAGACAGCCCCGGTTCCTTTCAGCCAACTCATAGAATCGCTTACTGCCACATGCAAAGCCATGGATGGACTGAAGGAGTTGCGTTGCAACATAGTACTCGGTTCGGATAAACCGTGGATCACGTTCAGCCTAATTGTGAAGTGAGTTAGCCTGGGATTATGTGCTCACAATACTTTGACTAGACATACCATATAAATGAGTAAGCGCCGACTGAGCTCCATCAAACAGTTCGAAAAAGCATGGGCTCCGTCAAATTGTGTGAAACAAGCACCAATTGCAATCACTGCGATGGTAATCACAGGCTCCTTGCCCGGATCAAAGGTCGGCCGATGTAGTACAGGCACCCACTGTTGATGGTCGTACTCAGTCTAGGGCTTCTGGCCGAAAGGTCCAAAACTCACCGAGTCAAAGTGGAAGAAATAACGGTCAATGCAATGATCAAGTTTCCAAGCGCTTGGAAACGCTGTTAGGCTTACATCCGGCCACGTTCCTCGCTCCAGTGGAGCTTTGAGTAGCTCCTTAAATGTCGATACAAGCTGCACACTCACATTGGGAAGGTCGTAATATGGAAGATATGATGCCTTTTCGTCTGGAAGTCCGAGAGAAGGCAATGAAGGAAGAGAAACGGGAGCTGCGCTCCAGAACATCGGCCATCTGTCTTCGGGATCTTGGGGCTCTTCAACTCTAGGCACGCTCAATTGGTCCAGAGGTGATGTAGAACTCCCAAGTTCTTGGTTTAATGATATTGAAGTCTCATGTTGCGACCTCAATTCTCGTGGCATTGCCTCAGCCTGCCGTGAGTAAGGCGGGCTCCAATGTTGGTTGTGACCAAAAATGGGAGTGTTTGATGGGTAGCTCCCCTCCAGCCCATCGCAAAACATCCAGTCTAGGCTGTTCTGGATATCTGATTCGAAGAATGGGCCTGAAAGATTTAGATCCAGGAAGGGATTTGGGATATTGTCTGCGGCTGTTGCGACTTCGTTCAACAGAGGGACACTGTTGTATTGCATCTGAACGGAGTCTCCCTGATGGCTTTCAGGTTTAGAAGTCTGGCTGGTGAAGTTCATCGGTGACGGGACTGAAATCCACCCTGTTCCTTCAGTACTAGTCTCCTGGATTGGAATTGGTTCATGAATGTAAGAACAATCAATCCCCCTTCTCGTGCAGGTGGCACACATGGGACGCTGGCCAGAGCATCGAATCTTCGATCTGGCAGAAACAGGGTGGTCAGGTCAATGAGAGCTGGGCAAAAGAGTTGGAGATGGCCTACTTCATGCAGGCCACGCAGGCCTTCTTTCGAGTCCTTCGAGCTGCATGACTTTTATCATGAGTTTCCTGGTGACGGCGAAGAGCATCTCTAGATGAAGTCAGCGAATTGCAGTTCTTCATCGAGGGCCGAATTTATTTAACCGGCGCACAAAGCCCTTGCCACAAGTTCCACAATGATTCAGAGACCGTGTCGCAATTCCCAAGGCTGGTATACTGTTTGAATTAGCCTAGCAAATGCAAGAGGATCGAGGGAGCAGACTTGGGAGATTTCTGAACAGAGATTTCGTCCTCCAGACTTGCCATGGTTGGATAACTTGTGAAGTTTCTGAGAATGATAGAATAAAAGGTTGGGGTAAAGGCGTTATTTAGGGAGTAGGCACCTGCTTTCAAGGCGCCGGGGCAGCGGAAGTACCTATGCAGCATGTTATTGGTCACCTAAAGTCGAGAATTTAGACTTCACATTGCTTAATGGGTGTGCCCCAGCTTTTCAGTTAGGACCGAGGTACTCCTTAGGTAGCGCAAAAACGTCGTTGTATCATTATCGAGAGCCACTGCGTCAATGTCTCAATATCTGTTGTCAGTCTTTTACAACCTTCAAAACTTGAGATGTCTATATTCTACTAGTCTATCACTGCAAAGCCATAAATAGGGATTATATATTTTTGATGGTGGGAGAGGACATGACAGATGCAAAGGTTCTTGTAGACTCTGCTACCACGCAGACTGCGACCACTTCATCTCACAATTAAACGACACTGTACCTGCATCTCAAGCTAGAGAATAGATGTCGCAGTAATCACCACGATTCTATTTAATTCGGGCTGCTTCAGATGCCTAAAGGAGCCACCAGCACCAACTTGTGTTTGTGTTCGAGATCTTCGACAACAGCCCTTTATGCCTCCACATGTCTTATTTCTGGCTTCTCCATTTCCGCTTGTACTGAGATACCTTGGACACATCTAGTGGTTTCGTAGGAGCTGAATTGTTTGGTAGGAACGTCCTGTTGGTTATCAGTATAAAATCGTCGACCTGGGCAATGTGGAAGACTCACGTTCAAAAACATCTCATCAATCTCCTCAAGAGTGCGGTCTTTCATCTCCGGCAGGAAGAAAAACGTCCCCAGACATATGATAATCTCCAGCCCACCAAATATGAAGCCAACCTTAGCACCCAAATTCGCATAATCCGCGCCGATGAGGTATGGGATGCTGCAAACGATCAGAATGTCGCTAAACCAGCCAACTGAAGTGCCGATTGCGATGGTCCTTGACCGAAGTCTTGTGGAGGGCAGCTCTCCGATCACTACTCCTGTGATTGGTCCCCAAGAAGCACCATATGCGTAAATGTACAAGCAGACGAATGCTGCGAGACACTTAGCTGCTGCCGGACTTTCTGGAGCTATCACTGCCACGATCGCAAAGACCAGCATAGACAGGCCACAAACAAAAGCCCCGACAAGAAGAATCCGTTTTCGGCCGACATGCCTGACTAGGAAGAATGATGAAGCTGATCCGGCAATCCCACATAATCCGGTGGCAATGGTGACGAGGAATGGATTCGTGACTCCTGAAACACTGAAGAAATATGTGCCGTAGCTATTCCCGTTCATTAGCCATGACAGCTGGCCTGAAAGGGGAAGAAGATTACCTCGAGATAAATGCAATTCCGGACCAGGCTTGCCCCATAGTCATGCCAATAGTAAGAATCGTTCGCCGAGCATCAGTGCCTCGGAAGCAGTCAAGGTATGAAGTAGATTTTTGTAGAGTTTGCTCGATACGGATGAAGGCCGAAATTTCGTCGTATTCAGATTGAATCTCGTCTTCCGAATAAGTAGAGCCTCTGAATCTCCGCAGAGCTGTCAATGCTTTATCGTCCTTTCCACGCGACAGGTACCACCCTAGAAGATGTTAGCACAGTCTATGATGACTGGGTGTCACACATACGCGGTGTATCTGGTATCCAGAAAAGGAAAATTAAGAGGAGCGCGGGTGCGATGAGTTCGAGCAACAGTGGAATTCTGTATGCCCATCGATTGTCGATGTCATGGGTACCTTGGTTGACACATTGAGCCACGAATTGCGCGACATTAGTGATCCCTTGGTACATGACCACCACAGATCCTCGTAACGAAGCAGGAGTGGACTCGCTCCAGTAGGCCAGGGAGAAATTGTAAGCAAATCCGATGCCTATTCCAGAAATGCAACGTCCGATAACGACCTGGTGCCATTTTGTAGCGCCAGCTTGGACGGCGGGTCCAATCAAGGAGGCAATTGCGGAAGCAGCCAGGCCAAATCTCCTGCCAAAGTATGTCCCTATTGGACCAGAGATCCAGGCTGCAACACATGCTAAAGCCAATGGAGTTCCAGTGAGAAGAGTTTGGTTCGAGGCAGATATGGCGTATTGCTGTAAGCCGGGTTCGTATGTGCCGAAGTCTCTCACAAAACTGAAAATTTGATGAATTTGACACAGACGATGATAGCGACAATCTGGAAGACTTACCTAGGCATTGCCAGAAACCCAGTGGTGCCACCATAATCCAATCCAAATATCACTGGAGCCAAGCAAATGATCATGCAGTACAGCAAGACCTGCTTATGGCTATGCCTTCCGGCCGGGGAGGGAGCCATTTCCTGTTGCAAAGGGTAAGTAGCCACGTCGCAGAGCGGAATGAGATTTGCTGCTTTCTTCGTCTGGACAATTCAGAGTACTCTTGAGGTAGTGACCCAATATCAGATGTCAGAAGGTCTGATGACTCTTAAATATAACTCTTATGACGGGAGCAGCGAAGCTCCAACTGCTCTCAGTCTCGCGTCGTTTTGTAGCTCTGAAAGCCTGCTTCCGAATACGGGGCTCCGCACTTCTTACTCCATGGTCACTCCATGCTTAGAACGCTTTTCAAATCAATGTCGTTAGGTACTCTAACGCTGCTTGTAGTAGATTAGAATACCGTTTGGCTAGCGTCGGAATCTCGATCAACACATCTTCTGCAATTGCTCGCGGAATTCCGAGGGCGCGCTCGGAGTGAAATGTGGTGGCGTCGTATGTTGTGTCTCATTGGCGCGTACGCAGCGGGAAGCACTGAGAAACTTTCCGCCGACCATTGTTAGACTCAACACGCAAATGCAACCCCAGTTTCGATCTAGATGCAATGGCGACAGTATCACAGAGACTGGGTCCCACTACGCGCCCACCGGAGACGTACAAGCTACGGCTAACGCTAGCTGATAATCACCACTCGGAGTTCCTAGAGATATGGCATCTCCTCTTTCGGAGAGATCATTGCACTACTTCCGTATGAGGAGGAAGCAAAACTGATTCTCTCGGAGGAATTTTGGACTATGAGGAGCCTCGAAGCATCGATTGATGCTTGTCACTCTCTTCCGAGGATGCAGCGGACGAACGGAAGTTGTACATCAAGATTGCAGCGCTCATTCTGCTCATTCGACCATGAACTTGAAGGCGCATGTCGGACTGCTTCGCCTCACATCTGTGAAGTCCGAATCATACTAACAAGCCGCAGGACCCTTTGAAGAATGGTGCGCTATTATGTGGGTTATCGTTGTCAACTGACCACCTAAAAGCTGGAATGTTTGTAGCCGGCGCTTTGCTTCGAATGTTCCATCTACAGCCATCGGCAAAGGAGTCAACGGAGCCCCCGAAGAACTTCCATCTGAATTTGTTTGCTGATTTCCAGTCCTGACTATTAATCTGCCCATTTTCCTTCAGATCCTTTGCCCCGAGTTACCCTACCGCTAAACTGAACACGAAATCCTTTGCCTTTCTCAACAACATCTTCTATCATGCGGTACAAATATGATCCCGAGCTAGAAACAATTATGGGCTCAATACAAGGCATCAAAGCAAACTCGCCTCCAGTTATCACCCATGACATTGCGACCCGCCGCCAAAACGCGGAAGCTTTACGAGAAGTTGTCGCCATCATACCACTTACGGACAGTGTCGAAAGGAAGACATTCAAGACTTGCGCTACAGACGGTCACATCCTCGAGCTGGTATGGTACTCTCCAGCTTCCCGCACAGCAGTGCCCGGCCCTGCCCTACTCCATATACATGGTGGAGGCATGATCGCATTCGATGTGCATACTTTTCATCCAGTCCTTAACAACATTGCCGCCGCGACGGGTGTTCCGATGCTGAGCGTTGACTACCGTCTTGCGCCGGAGCACCCAGATCCTACACAATTAGAGGATTGCTACACAGCACTTGTTTGGCTACGGGAGCACGCCATGGAGCTCAACGTCGATCCCACACGCATTGGTGTCATGGGCGAGAGCGCCGGCGGAGGGCTAGCGGCAGGATTGGCACTCATGGCTCGAGATCGAAAGTTCAGTCCACCGTTGGCGAAGCAGATACTTGTGTATCCTATGTTAGATGATCGCAACACTATCACTGATGACGAGCTTCTTCCCTTCGTCTCCTACTCGTACGAAGACAATCTCACAGGTTGGTCTGCTTATCTGGGCAAGGACACTATTGGCACCGACAAAGTGTCAAAGTATGCAGCGCCGGCTCGAGAGACGGACCTGTCAGACCTGCCATCTGCCTACATAGATGTTGGAGAGCTCGATGTCTTCTTGCAGGAGAACTTGAACTATGCCATACAATTAACGGCTGCGAAAGTCAGCACTGAATTTCACCTCTACCCGGGAGCTCCGCATGCATTTGAGATTTTTGTGCCACATGCTGAAGTGTCACAACGGGCGATGCAAAACCGATTTAGGGCTATCAAAAGCTTTTGATGGCTGGTAATTCGAGATAGATAGGAGCGAAAGGACGTTGAAAGGTTGGTCTTTCTCAGGCTAGATGTGAAATTTGCGCTCCGATGGGGTGCTCACTTAGCCGTCTCTTGAAAGAATGCTCTTTCTCTACCTGTCGTATCCAAGCGTACCCATCTTCAATACGAGGCTGCAGTCGAGATTGTTGGGGTTCAATAACAATATCTAGTGTTGTGGCTGGGGATTGTCCAGTAATTGGCTTTCGCCTGCGAAGCCAAATCTTACAGAGGCGATGTGATCAACCGACACTTATGGCGCCACTCGGCCTGCTGCACATTTCCTATTATGTCAGCGCCCGGAAGAGGATATTAATCTGTCCCGGTGCTGACGTTTCCGTTTAGAAACCCTTGCTCGGTAAGTTGGCTGCTCAACGCGCCAAACGCGGTGTTGGAGATGATGAAAGTGTCCTTGAGATTTGGAGGCCACGCCTTTGCAAATGGTGGCTTATATCATACGAAAGCAATAGTATCATCGTCGAACGGATTCTTGAAGAAATAGTCTGAGCCATTCGTGATGTTTGCTGGGCTTGTGATGGCGCCGGGGTCATCGAAGCCGGCTAGGTCGCCGTCAGGATAATACCAAGAGCTGGTGTCATTCGAGAAAAGTGTGGCATCATTCCCTGCGTGGGCATATTCCTGCAGCACATCTTCCGAATACAACCCGTTGCTGACTTTCACACGAGCTTCTCTTACGGACAGGTAGACGACGCATCTTGCAGCTTCGAAAGTCGTATTTGATCTGATGAAGTTGAGTCCAGGTGCACGAAATCGTTAGCTTTAACTCATTAAACAATGTCGCACCTTCCTTGCTAAGGCGCGAGGGTATTCGGCCAAAATTTTGGGGCGAGCACACAGTCGTATAACCGAAGGTTATGTGTAGTCACGTGATAATAATCCCACAGTGCCGCTTTAGAAACAGATTTGTGCAGATTCTCGCCATTCACCCTGCTCTCGCCTCGCCTCACTCACCTTTCCACCCACGCCTCAACTCTACGCTCACCTGGTTGGTCTTATAGATGAAAACTGGCGTCCGCATTTACTCCTGCCGAGCACTTTCAGGACGACAGTGGTGATTGCAGAGAATGCGGCACAGGACATACTCACAGTAAAGAGAACGGAACTCCAAGTCTACCTTGTTTCGCTTGAGGACGTTTAAACGACGCCAGAGAGAATGTCATTCTAGACACCAAGACTTTCAAATGACTTCGAATGACAACAGAACCAACAGTGGGTCACGTGTCGTATGCCACACGTTCTCGACGTGCAGCCTTGGAAGAAAGTCTGCGATGAACGGACAGGCTACGTTGGAGTTTCAGTGCAGAATCGACCGCAACTATGGGCATGATCGCTTGGCCCAGCCGCATGTCATCCACGAGTCAAGTAGATTGTGTGACAACCTAAAACCTCCCGCTTGTTGACATCTTTCAATGACATTCATCCTGGCCCAAGCTTTATTGGCCGCACTGGCCATGATTCCGGCCTACCATTGCTCGAATGGTCAGAGCTAGCACCCGGAATCATGTCTGGTTATGGCTGCGAGCGCATTGGACCGGGTGGCGAGCGGCAGGGTCGTGGTGATAAACCCGATTGCCCTGGCTCGCAGAGAGCAAAAACACGCCGACCCTAGCACTAACAATCAACGGCATCTCTTCACCCTAGGTAATTCGTGAGTGGAGGGGCTTCTTGACGAGACCTGGACAAAGACTTCGCGACCATGACGATATCACAGAGTACAGAAAACGAACTGGCACTGCCATCCGTCAAGACCTCCCGAGTTCAGATGTGGAAAGACCTGGCCATTGGTCTGTTTTTCATATGGATGATCACGGTGATACTTGCGCTCGGTCTCGGCCTTGGGCTCAAACGGAGTAGCTTCACGCCTAGCATTTTGCCCAACACAAAGGAGGTCCAACAGTCATCAATCAAGCAGCAAGGCGAGCAATCAATACTCGAACCTCCTCCTGCGCCATACATTCCCGGCAACACCCTAGTCAACTCGTCCAGATTCATACTAAGCAACCAGTGGGATTTCGATGCTGCACCAACCGTGCGCAATTTCTCTTTGTCTTTGGGCTATGTTCGATCGGACGTGGACGGGTTCAATAGGACGATGATTGCAATCAACCACCTCTTTCCGGGGCCGATCATCGAATGCAATGTGAACGACACTGTCCGCATCAATATTACCAACAACCTCGCAGAGCCTACTTCCATGCATTGGCACGGCATATACCAGAGAGGAACGCCCTACATGGACGGCGTGACCGGAGTATCTCAATGTCCTATCCCGGTGGGAGAAAGTATGGTATACGAGTTCACCATTACCGAAGAATGGGGCACGTACTGGTATCATTCGCACTATGGTTCACAATACAACGATGGCGCTTTTGGTCCCTTCATTGTTCATTCAAGTGCCGAGCCTTATCAAGAGCAATATCAAGGCGACATGATTATCTTCCTCAGCGACTGGTACCATACCTTCTCCAACATCTTGACAGCACAGTATCTCAACGCGACTGGGGTTGTCTATGCTCCGGTTGCGAAAGAGGTTGACCATGAGCCTATTCGACCCTGCAATACGACCGAATGCTATGAAAATGTTGCCTCGAACAATTACACGCAACCCGGTGAGCCTACTTCCGTCTCGGAGCCCAAGCCAGACAGTGTGCTTCTCAATGGGCTCAACTTCTGGAACTGCTCCTCAACGACGGGTGAAGGTTGCGTCGGAGGCCGCTTCATGCCCACCATTGAGCCTGGCAAGACTTATCGTTTACGCCTGATCAACAGTGGTGCCTATGTGACGCAGATGTTTACCGTGGACGACCATCTGATTCAAGTTATCGAAGCCGATGGAAATGACGTTAACACGAGTTTCAACACTCCGCGTCAAGGTATAAACATCGCCCCTGCACAGCGGTACTCCGTCTTGTTGAATGCTACTGCGCCGGTCGGGAACTATTATATGCGCACGAGGAATGCGCTCAATTGTTCATTTGCTCTCGAGAACTTCGCAAACGCACCTGGTTACACTGGAGAGGCACTGGGCGTGTTGCACTATGACGGAGCTGGGGCCGTCAACGACACGGTTGGAACGCAGTATTCTTCTACACTACAGGACTACTGCCTCGATCCTGATCCCTCGACATTGACACCGTACTGGTCCACTGGCACCCTCCCAGATCCTGAAGTCATCAATATCGTGTCTTTCAGCTTCTTCCAGGCTGGACCAATGCAGCGTATTTTTGTCAATACGAGTACGTGGGTACCGCTCATGGGCGACGCCACCTTGCTAGAGGCAACCCGAGGGCTGAGAGAGGGCTCCTTGGTCGAAAACGGGTTGACATACAATTACCCCCCGTCACAATTCGTCATGACGATGGCGAACGCGACTTGGTCTCAATTGGTGATCAACAGTGGCAGTGACGATCCGCACCCGTTCCACCTCCATGGCCAGTATTTCAATGTGGTTGGCACTGGCACGGGCACTTGGAACAGCTCCATCCCGCTCAACACAACGAACCCGCCGCAGCGTGACACGGCAGTCGTTCCTTCGTCGGGATGGATCGCGATTCGCTGGTACGCAGATAACCCTGGCCTGTGGCTCTTGCACTGCCACTTTTCCTGGCACCTCAGCAGTGGACTCAATATGCAATTTGCCCAGGTCAGTAGCCAACTTGCGGGTCTGGATATTCCGACAGACGTGCACAATCTGCTCCAAAACCAATGCAAGACTATACGGGATACTTATGGCAATGGGGTAACCGTGACAGGCGTAGGCAAGTGACCTCCAATCTTTTGTTTACTTCTCAAGACCGAAAGTAAACTTCGGTGTAAAACTTCACTTCTGAGACATACCGAGTCTCTACAGTAGATAAGCGGGCACTACGAAGGGGCAAGGCATTCTCTCCTTAAACACCGTTGTTGATCCATGGATGAGACTCACAGACGCCTCACCTGATTCGTCGGGCTCGTCGGCCCGATGGCAGCCCACCGTCCTTACCGAATAGGGTCTCAAAGCTTGGCAAATGACGGCGTCAGAAAGCGCGACTCAGTATCATCCTCAAATCGCAACACAAGTCCACGACAAGCGACAAGCGACCAGGTGTATGCTCGCTACACGCACACTAGCCCGAAACGCGATCCCATGATGTGTGTGTGAGAGCTCCTTCAAACTATGAGGGTCTCTCCAAAGCTGGTGGCACCAGTTCTCCGTCAGTTTGGGACACCCCTGCGCTCCTCCGTTCATCGCAGCGATCCCAGGAGCATCTTTCGTTCATCCCGGGCCGCCAAAGGAATACAATCAACACCATCCCTCGGCGCTTCCAGGGCGTGCTTGGCATCATCCAACTTCTCGACGAGCTCTCGCTTCTGGCTCCAAAGGATCCCGAGAGACCCAGAGTCCTCTCCCGGCGACCCGGCACTCGATTCATCAGCCCCCGGGCTGACATCGAGAGATGGCAAGCTTTCATGCGCGTACTTCGATAAGAGCGGCTCGCTCGTTTCCAGGCACCGAGAGTTCACCAAGAACGAGATCGCCGAGCAATTCGAGCTTCGCCATCGCGATCTGCGCGACATTGACCTCAAATCCGAATCGGTGACGCGAATTCTAGTCCGGCCAGCAACCATCCTGCTCCAGTTCTTCGACTTGTGCATGATAATCCAGGCCGATGAGGCCCTGCTCGTCGACCTCCAAGACACCCAGACCGACGAGCGAAGCCAGGCCTTCTACCGGGACTTCGAACGCCGCATGTCTGCCGAAGAGGCCGCCGATGTACCAGAACTGCCGTATGAGCTCCGCGCTGTCGAAGCCGCGCTCGTGGCCGCGCTCTCCATACTACGTGAAGACCTCGTCGAAGCGAGACGAGAGGCCGAGCACAATGCAAAGCATCTGAGCCTCGAATCTGGCCTCGCCGCGGTCGGGGTCGACCTCCTCTTCGAACACTCCCGGCGCCTCGGCAAGATCGAGCAGAAGGCCCGCCTTGTCCGTGAGACGATCCGTGAGGTTCTCGACACAGACGAAGACCTGGCGGGTATGTACCTTTCAGACCGACTCGCCGGTAAGCCGCACAACACGTCAGATCACCAGGAAGCCGAGTACATGCTCGAGGCGTACCACAAGGCCGCGGACGCGTTGGTCGAGTCGTCCCGCGCCGCCAGCGGCATCATCCGGAGGAAGGAGAACACGTTCCGCTCGAGCCTAGCCGTGCAGCGGAACCAGATCATGTTCCTCGAGGCCAAGATTGCCATCCACACCCTCGGCCTTGCCGCGGGGACCTTGGTCGCGGGACTCTTCGGCATGAATCTCGTCAATTACGTCGAGGAAGCTCCTTATGGTTTTGTCTTGGTGACGGGCGTCTGCGTCGTCTTGAGCTCAATCTTCTCAATGTACGGCATGAGGAGCATCAGGCGCATACAGTCGTTGAAAGAGATTCAGGGACATAGGTTGGGTCGGTTTTAATTCTTGGCGCATTTGAAATATTCCATGAGAACCTTGCTACTACTTGCACCATCAATTCCAGCACAGGGATAACTCGTGATAGTCGCATTTCCCTTGATTCACTCTTTCTCTCATAAGCCATCGGACCAACAAAGACATGTCTCGCACGTAGGGTATAGGTAAAGGGATTCGACAAGACGCCTCCGTACACCACAATGGCCCAGTTCATCGCTATGGCCAATCTAATTGCACCTGTTCGTTTCCAGTTCTATGACCGTATCCAATGCCCATTCTCGATGATGGAGAACAGTTCTTCCGCGCCAAAGACGTGCTGTTCTAGCTATCACTTTTTAATGCCAAAGTCTTCAGCCATCTAGCTATGCAGCATCCATTGAAAATAGGCGGGAGCTAGGAACAGAAGCGAATCAAGCCAAGATTCTCCGCGGTGCCTGTGTCCCTAGCTGTTCCGTACAGTACCTTTGTACCATGAACATAGGTAGGTAGGTAGGTACATGGCGGATATGTACGGAGCAGTGGACGCGTTGTTGTTCTTAGTCGTCCGCTTCGCTCGGCAATATTTCCGCTCTCGCGCAATATGGTGACTCTGGGAGTCTGGACTCCTCCGTAACAATGGCCCGCAATTTAGCGCCGGTCTTTACATGCGAAAGGCGTAAGTCGATCACTGCAGGAGGAGAACTAACGTTAAGCGATCCTAGGTATCATTCTTGGTCGGGAAGGTCCATAAGAGATAACAGCTCACAACACTCAACCCCCTCCAAATTTCCCTCCAAGTCTGCCCCAAGCACTGTTCCCCATTACTTCATTTCATTTTCCACGGAACGTCCCCCTCCCCACCGAACCATTCTCGATCTCCAGCAACGAGCAACCACAATAATAAGTGACATCGACCTAACCATCCCCCAGAACAGATCCATCATCTCACTATGCCAATACGCCCAGCCACCGCGGCCGACATACCAGTGATGGCGAGCATTCTCGGCGCCTCATTCCGCCCGGACGGGCTGTTCCAGTTCAAGTTCCCACATATGGCACAGTACCCGGAGGACGTGATCCGGGCGTTTACGGAGAGTCTTTGGATTTCCTGGTACAATTATAAGCAACTCTTTATGGTTTCGTACGAGATCGTCCCGGACTCGCAGCCGCCGCCGCAGCAGGGAGAGTCTGGCGAGCACGAGCCACTGCTGCCGTCCAGTACGAATGCCAAAGGCAAGGAACTTGTTACGGGACTGGCCAAGTGGGAGCGAGCGGTCAAAGAAGGGACGCCCGCGAACCGATTTTGGGGTTGGTGGGATCCTCGTAAGAGCTGGCCCCTGTCTCTTGTGTCTCCTGATATCTTTGTCCCCGATGACCGTTGGCCGTTGACTGTTGCCTTGATCTCGCTGACTCTTCCTGTGCATAGGACGGATAATGAAGCCCCTATTGTCGACATACTACAGCGCACGCCGACGGCTCATTCCCAACAAGGCATCGCCGACACCGACGCCAGAGGACCCAGACCGGCTGACGTTCTGGACGTTCACGCCAGCCATGATCCCGTTCGCAGCGCAGTTCTTCAGCGCCCCGCACCGCCAGGCTCACTGGTCGCTCGACGTGCTCGGCATCCACCCGGACCACCAGGGGAAAGGCTACGGCAAGGCGCTGGTGGAGGATGGTCTGGCAAGGGCCAAAGCCGACCCTGCGGGCGACCTGCCGGTCTCCGTCATTGCTTCGAATGGCAAGGAGGAGTTTTATCGGAAATGCGGCTTCTCTGAGCTCGTTGGCTGGATTGCTAAGGCTGACGGGGAAGACGGGGAAGAAAATCCCTGTAAACGCCTGGGCCTCGATGGAGGCGCCGTGTTGTGGACCCGATGAGGTTGGCGTCTCTTGTGAGACTAGACCGGGGCGTTTTCATTTCCTGTCTTTGGTGTTGCTTGGTTTGGCTGCTGGAGTTTTGTTGCTCAAGTCGGTTGGATATCGCCAACTTAGGAGTCATTTCCCTGATTCAATGTCTGATACCAAATCAGTGGAACGCGTGCCGTGTCATTCCTTCTTGGAAACTATCTGTACACCGGTGGGCGTGGTCAGAATGTCCCACTCAAACTCCAGCGCCATCTCGCTCATGCATTGCTTGACAGGCCGGAAATACCCAGAAACCCATATGGCACTTTCCCAAACTTCAACCGGATCATGTACGCGGCCCATCAACACACTCGTAGGCATCCGCTTGAATAGGTCAAAAGACTATACCCATCTATCAAAAATGTCCACCTCTAGAACAGCAAAGCCCACGAGAAAAGGACAACAAGAGCTAGTGTCACCCTCCCATCCACACCCACCCTAACCGCTGCGCTGTCGGTTCCCGCTGTGCCACAGCAACTCGCACGGTTATAAGTGACGTTATTCGCATCGGCAGCAGCCTGAAAGACACTGCCATTGAAACTGCCAATATTGTAATAATCGACAAGCAAGAACGTCGGCGGACGGTCCCACTTGGTGGTGCAATTCTCGATGGCCCGGCCAGCTGAGCCGTAGCCGGTGACGGCATTCGTCTCATTCAGCAGCGGGAAGAAAGGCACGTCGAGGCTGATTCCGGCCAAGTTGACGGCGAGGTTCAGATTGTGGTTCGCCATGTACATCCTGTCCTTGCGGACTGAGGTCGGGCGGTCGGGAGGGCGCTGTGCCGTGCAGGGGAAATCACGGTCTGTCGGCGAGAAGGGCGTCTCCCACATCTGCGAAAATTCGTCCAGGAGCCAGGGGATCGCGGTCTGGTTGGCCTGGTAGTCGAGCATCACGATGGCGCGTTGGTTGGTGATGATCAACTTGGCCAGCGTCGGCCAGGACTCTAGTGGCATGGGCACCGTCGGCGGGATGTAAACGTAGTCGATCAGACCCGAGTTGATCACGGGAGCCGTGAAGTTGTTGGGCTCCACGTTGTCGTAGTTGGTCATGAGAACGGCAATGACGTCGTACGGGTTACGTTTCAGCCATTTGGTGACCGTGGTCAGGTAGTCTTGAAGTGTGCCAACATCGAGCAGCTCGCAGGACGTGTGGCAGAGACGCATTGTGCCGTTTTGGAGGTGGGCTTGAAGTTGTACTGAAGTTGTTAGGACCAACTAAGTTGGGGTTTGGGAACGGGGAGTGTCTCACGCATCCGAATTCCATCATTCAGTTGGGTCGTCACGTCGAGCATTTGGTTTGCGGCGAGGTTCCCCGTACGGACAAAGGGACTGTTGTGAGCGGCTACATGAGTGATGTTGCTGAACTTCCTTTGGCAGAATTCAGTGTATCCATTGCAAGGAACGGTATTGGTCGGTTGGGCAGAAGTTGAAGTACTCGTCGCGGTCGAATTGCCCGTCGCCGTCCCATTCAGTGATGTTGTCGGCTGTGATGAACCAACCAGCAGGGTTTCAGTCGCACTTGACGAGGTTGTAGAGTTGCCGGTCCCAGTGGTTGAAGTTGACGCGGCGGCGGTATCACTGGCCGAAGCCAGGGCGCTGGAGGGGTCAGTCACAGTGGCGTGGTCGGTCCTTGAGGCGACGTTGCTGCTTTCACTGGTGACATGGTTGGTGCCTGTGGAAGCTACCGAGTCGGCATTGGATCCAGTGGACGTGACGGATTCAGAAGAAGCCTTGAGCACGAAGCTGGCTACGACGGCCAAAAGGCTCAATTTCAATTGCATCGTGCAAGAGGTCGATGATTGCAATACGACAAAGCCAAATAACGGGCACCGCAGCCCAACGTCGGATTGATAATATGCAGAAGGATGGAATTTCCAAAATTAGATCAAGACCTGAAGACAACAAGA
This sequence comes from Exophiala calicioides, assembly GCA_001599795.1. Lineage (NCBI taxonomy): Eukaryota > Fungi > Ascomycota > Eurotiomycetes > Chaetothyriales > Herpotrichiellaceae > Exophiala > Exophiala calicioides. The sequence continues at coordinate 7,105,794 of BCHZ01000003.1, forward strand.
AATGAACTCGGAGATGGTGAAATCATCGAGGGAGCTGGAGAGTGGAGTGAAAATGCCATCAAAGAATTACCGTTGCTACGCGGGGGCCCGGTTACACGGCCCTGGCAGCCGCGTGGATCAGATTGACAGCCCACCTGCAATACTTGGTAGAGCTGACAAGAGGGTAAACTCTGTTGGACAGCCCCAGAATGACGCGTGGAGTGGCATGTCTTGGATCGGAGAAATCTCGAGGTGGCGAGAATGACAAGGGCCGGGAAATGAACGGTGTCTTGCACGCATGCTGGTTGATATGATGTTGACGGTTGTCAGGTATATAGATGGCCATTGGCCATACGGACTCGGTTGTTCCTGCTCTGGATCGTTTGGCCGTTGAACCAAGGGCATCGTGAACACCTCTGACCCAAAAAAGGTTGACGAAACAAGGTTCCGGCCAAGGGACGATCAGACCCAATATACCCATTTCACTTGACTAGATGCAGCCTAGCTCGCCCTATCTGGGCCTGCTTATGATGTCAAGTGGGTCCGCTCCTTTACCGCGCCCCATCGGTGACAAAATCATGTCTCCAGTTCGAGGCTCGCGCCTCGACCACGCACGACCACGCTCGGCGCACATGAAAGTGCAGCTCCTGTCACCTGGGGACCAAGGCCCGCGCCCGTACCCAATTAGCAATTACCGTGTGTGAGTTGCTGCGCTTGGCCCCGTCGTCCTCACCATGACACATTTGTCCCCTCGCCTCGTCTGGATTTCTTTGAATTCTCGTCCTTGAAACAACTTCTCTATGTCCACAGGTTAGGCTTTTAATTCATTCATTCATTCGTCTTTGTATCCGCCGTCTATCAAGCAACGCGTTTGTTTCGAGAACAAAGTTTTACTCAGACACCATGGGCATCTTCTCGCGCGGCGACAATCACCGCGGACCCGACGACGACCAAGTCACAGGCTACACCAAGCCCAAGCCCACGGGGCTACGCCTCTTCACCGCGGCAATCTATCTCATAGCCCTTGTCTTCCTGATCCTGGTCGAGATAGGTAACATCAACGACGATGCCGTCATCCGCTCGACGTATTTTCTGAGGATCGACCTGGCCAACATCATCCCAGCCTCGGTCCCCTACTCGGTCTTCATCAACTCAATCGCCCAGTCGATTGGTCTGCACGACTTCTACCAGGTCGGCCTGTGGAATTTCTGCGAGGGCTACAACGGGGAGGGTATCACGCACTGCTCGCGGCCCGAGACGCTGTACTGGTTCAACCCGGTCGAGATCATTTTGAACGAGCTCCTTGCCGGCGCCTCCATCACCCTGCCCACCGAGGTTGTCGACGTGCTGGATCTGGTGAGGCTAGCCAGTGCGTGGATGTTCGGGTGTTTCTTGACCGGCACGGTTCTAACCTTCCTCTGCATCTTCCTGGGCCCGATGGGCTTCTCGAGGACACCTCGCTGGCAGCACCGGGGGAAGCGCCTCTTCTTGCGCCAACTGCCCATAGCATTGGTCACCTTCGGCGCCGCGTTGTTAAGCGCCGTCGCCTCGACCATCGCGACCGTCATGTTCGTCATCTTCCAGGACAAGTTCTCGGGCGCCGAGGACTTGAACATCGAGGCGAATTTGGGCAAGCCCATGCTTGCTTTCATGTGGATCGCCACGGGATTGAATTTGCTCGGCTTCTTCATGCAGATTGGCACTTGCTGTGGCGTCTGTTGTTGCACGGGGCGCAGGAAAGCAGAGAGGAAAGGCCAGATTCAAATGTCGGACGGGACGAGAGAGAAAGAAAGCTCGGGCAGCGAGTCGAGGTCACCGGGGGCTTTCGGGTTCCGGAAACGAGCAGGGTAAAACGCCAGGATCTTTCAATCAAATGAAAACAGGCGGACTCCTTTGGCTCTCGCAGTTTGGATCTGAGTGATTCGGACTGGCCAACAAATGTTCCCATGATTGATTGAGCCTGCAAAAACGAGTCAACTCATGGCACAGCATTAGCGACGGTGTTTGGTACTTTTACCATAGATACAGAGATACACTTATTGTATCCTGTTTCATGACTGACGGTTCGCCACCTATAGTTAAGAGTAGCATAGGGCATGCCTCCTCAAAAGCTGATCCACTCTTGCGTCCAAATGAGTCCTCCACTTCCACTCGTATTCTCGCCAAACAGGCCAGTCCCTCTAATCCTAGCCGCTTGTCCCTCTATGTCTGCCGTACAGTAGCGAAGCAAAATCCGTCTCTCGTCTAAGAAGCATGTAATATCCACCCACTTGGGCTGCAGTTCCTCCTTCACCGCCCCGCATAAAACGACTGCATGTTCCTCGATAATCGACATTTGCTCCGCGACTGCATACACACCCAGAGTATCCCATACGCGACGCTTGATCTCAGATGTTTCCAGTAATGAGGTGACTTGATGTCTGACTTTCGTCGAGCGGCATTTCGTCGCGCCCAGGTACAGGGGCGGGCCGATTCCAGAGTCGACGCTCAAGGAATGTTCATCATAGGCAAAGAACGATGCACTGTTGAGGATGCTCTCAGAGAGAATTAAGATGCGTGCAAAATGCGCGTTTAATGCCTCCTTGCGCTCGGCGTACGTTCGACATGATCTGTGGCAGTCGCATGTCTCAGGCGGATCGCATAGCGGCACAATGACTGCGCCCGTGTCTGGCTGGTGAAATGCCATCTGTGTCAGCAACATCAAGTACGCAGCTTCGCGGTACGTTTTGAGGAGGTGGGAAAAGCGACTGTCCTTGTGGTTGCGCCGTGATTCCTCCGACTTGGAGTATTCAGCATATGCCATTGACCACTGCAGAAGGCGGGAGATGTGTGCTTGGTGGCGGTTGAACCCTGTTCCTGACAGAGTACCCTTTTCAAGGAGCGACCAGGTATACCAGATCCATTTGACTTCGGTGAACAGGATGTCGCGGGCTTGTGAGAGGGACGAGAAAGCACGGGGTATAGGATAAGGGTTCGGGTCGGGGACCAACAGAGACGGCAAGGCTGAAAATGAAGTCATAGAAGATGGGGGTACAGCAACTTCCGGGTCGCTAAGGATCGTCGCTAGTCCGCCAGCGATACGGACGGACTCGAGTTCGAGTTTCAGAAACAGCTTCCGCAGAGAGTCGTAATTCAGGTCGACAGTTCGGTATTGCGTGTCTTTATACGTAGTTCGCATATTTTGATTCAAAAGGCCCTTTAAGCCGGCCGCCATTTGGAGTTGGGCGAGGTCATAATTTCCTTGGAATGTCTCAAAAATACTAAACAGCTTCATCACCAGCATGTTGATCTCCGGGGCGTTCGGGTCAGTAGCCATGTCGTTGGACAGCAATTTCTGGGCAGTGTGATATAACTTGTTCGAAATATCGCAGAACTCGAACGCTTCTCTGGAAATGCCAAGTTCGAACCTTCGGTGGACGGCTCCTACAGCTGCCGCGGCAGCGAGGACAGTGGGATGCCGAAAGCATGCCCGTACAATGTAAGACCGCCAGATGGAACTGTCGAAGTATGCGGTAAACTCGGGCCCTGTCCGCGAACGAAAGAAGTCGAAGCAGTAGAATTCATGGTCGGATCCGAACATGACGTTGGAAGGCGGCCGCCACAACAGGAGGGAATCATCCTCTTCTGGGGTTAAGCTGTCCTTCTTGGAGAGCGAGGGAATGGCAACTTTGGGGTTTCTGCTGGTCTTGACGCGTTTTGCGCCGTGATCAGGGCCCTGTGTAAGTGACTCGTCTGATGATTTCAGGCTACTGGGAGACGGAGCCGGGTAGCCATCACATTTGCGGCCAGTGCTGGTACATCGGCGGCAGAAAGGTTTCTCCTCATCGCATTTCTTTCTTCGGATTCTGTATGCGGTTGCAGTTAGTAAATCAGTCTTGTGCGGGTGGTGAGGACTTGGTCGCCATACTTGCAGGTCATGCATCCTGTCCGGACCTTGTTGTGGGACTTGCGGGTTTTCTTGGGCTTCTCTTTTGGTGTCAGGTCTTCAACCAACGTTGTCACCTGAGACAAAGTCATTCCGCGGGATACGCGGGATATGGGTTTGTAATTGCTTTGCAATTGCAACTCGTGTGCCAACGGACGATGGATGAGTTAACTATATGGAAACCATCATGGGCAAGTTTCAAGAGATGACATGCATGATGCCCGTGTTGCCCACCTTGAGGGCGGGGATCTGATGAGATCCCCTTGCGACATCTGATTGGCTGGAGCGTATTTTTGGGTGGCAAGAGGGTAAGTGGCTTGACTTGCTGACACGATTTCGCCAGGCAGCAACCGGGCAGGGCTGCATGTGATTGGCCAATTCAACCGCAACAGAATGTCGCCGCGAGGGAAGGTAGAGCCGTGGCGGCCAGCTGTGGCTGCTCTACCAGGCAATTTTACACGGATGTTCTTTTGCCAGTAGGAGAGAAGGCGCTCGCTGAACTTGCCTTGTTAGGATTGTCGGCCAAAGTCACGCCGACGCCGACACTGACACCGAACGCCGACCCGCCAGGCTGTTGCAGCAAAGCACTCGTCACCAAGTACTGGTGCTTCGCGAGTTAGCTACTGCGATTGGCACAGTGGATTGCGAAACTGGACGAGCCATGCGGAAACACTGCTTCATTTCCAAACTAATGTCAAGATACTAGTGCATAACGCTATTCCTAACTTTATCAAAGCCATTTTCACTCCAAATGGCTAATCATCGACGAGTGGATTTCACCATGGTATCGGTAAAACGGTGCCCTTCTTTTGTAATAGCACTGGGAATATTATTTGATTAATACGGCCCCGGTCTGCCGAACGTAACGATCAACCCAACAATAACCGCACTATCAGAGAAGCTTGACAATTCGGTACCCATTACGGAAATGTCAGCTTGCAGAACAGTTAGCATATATCGAATGAACAATTCCGAGCTGAGGGAATCGAGACTGTCCACAAATCTAGTTACCTCTCTACTCTTTCATATTTGGAACTTTACTGACAGGTCCCAGCACGACAGGAATTTTCACCATGGCCGCCATCTGATGCCGCTTGCGATGCATTGCCACATTCTCCTCCTTGAGAATTGATGTCCGCCCTGGCATACAGCAGTAGTTGCGCCACCTCATCCACATACCATGTACGCCAATGCCGCCTGGAGTGCATTACTCACAGCCTCCATGATGCCTTAGCATATCGATCGTCAGAGGCTGCTCTGACCCTTTGGTGAATCTTCATGGCTTGCACACGCATATTTCTCTGCCGTACCCCCCACGTGCACAGGCAGACCAAGCTTCATTGTGTGAAGCTTTCGGCGGCAAGTTGACATGTTCTCTCCTCGTGATCCGGAACATCTATATTGCTTGCAAAATGGGGGAAGATTGCCTCATCCACCTCGTCGATTCGCTGTTGTAGATATAGCTAGAGCTGAGATGTTCTTCGATACCGTAATGCCTTCTTGGAAAAAGTGCTTCCGTTTTCGATTCATGGTGGACACCGCTCCCCAAACTTTGTCTGCAACGATAAGCGGGAATGGGAGAGCGACATGATTCAAGAAAGATTGAGTCCGATGACCACGACTTCGCCAGAAAGTAACCCAAAAGCAAATGTGTTGTTACAAAATGCTGAAGGAGCGGCCCGATACTCATGCGGAAGCCAGAGAAGATTGCGACCATTATGCTGTATCCAATGTTTTGTCATCAAGCTGGTTTGGTCGGTCGACGATTCCAGAACGGAGTTGGTACCAGGCCCCTTGCCAACACGTATCGCTCCTCGATTGGTTAGCACAAATCTCTTGTCGCTTGTCAAACTGATAGTGGAGATTCCTGGTACACCAGCGAATTTCTGCACTTGTTGACCTGTGCTCAGATCCCAGAAGGTGACTGTGGAATAGTCCCACACGGACGAGGCCGACACCAGGAGCGATCCGTCCTGGGAGAAAGCCACTGCATCCACCCGTTCCCTGTAGCGGTGTATTTCACGCACTTTTTGACCTGTCCTCGGATTCCAGACCTTGATAGTACTGTCGCTGGAGGCCGATACCAGTAGCGATCCGTCGTGCGAGAAAGCCACTGAAGTCACCCTACTCCTGTGGCCCGCTAAGTCCTGGACATCATCATCCGTGAGTAAATTCCAGACCCTGATAGGGTGGTCGCCGGATGATGCGAGCATCGATCCGTCGTTTGAGAAGGCCATCGAATCTACCCAGTCGGCGAGGCCTTCTAACTTCCGCACCTCCTGGCCAGTGCTCAAATCCCAGACCCTGACCGTTTTATCGTACGAGGCTGACGCCAGTAATGACCCATCTTGCCAAAATGCCACTGCGCTCACCGAATCCGTGTGACCCACTAACTCCCGGGCCTCTTCATCACTATTAAGATTGAAGAGTTTGATGCCTATGCCCGTCGAGGCTGACGCTAGTAGCGCTCCGTCACGCGAGAGAGCTAGAGCGGTCACCTCGTCCTTATGTCTCTCTAGCTTCTGGACATCTTGTCTTGTGTTTGTATCCCAGAGTCTGAGAGTGTAGTCGTTCGAGGCCGACGCTAGTAGCGAGCCACTGGGCGAGAAGGCTACCGCGTTCACGTATTGCGTGTGGCCCTTCAGTTTCTGTATTTCTTGACCTGTGCTAGGATTCCAGAGTCTAACTGTCGCATCGCTCGAGGCCGATGCTAATAGCAATCCGTCGTGCGAGAAGGCTACCGCGTTCACGTATTGCGTGTGGCCCTTCAGTTTCTGTATCTCTTGGCCTGTACTCGGGTTCCAGAGCCTGATAGTATTATCGTTCGAGGCCGATGCTAATAGCAATCCGTCGTGCGAGAAGGCTACCGCTTTCACGTATTGCGTGTGGCCCTTCAGTTTCTGTATCTCTTGGCCTGTACTCGGGTTCCAGAGCCTGATAGTCATATACGAGGCCGATGCTAGTAGTAGTTTATTGTGCGAGAAGGCTACCGCGTCCACGGGACCGATGTGGCCCTCCAGTTTCTGCATCTCTTGACCTGTACTCGGATTCCAGAGTCTAACTGTCTGATCTTGTGAGCCCGATGCCAACAGCGATCCGTCATGCGAGAAGGCGACCGTTGTCACTTCACCCGTGTGGCCCTCTAGCTTTTGCAGCTCTAGACTCCACATTGCGGGTACGTTTGGATATCTTCTTAACCATGACGGGATCTGCCCACAGATCTTCTTCACTATACTGCTCTGAGGGGCAGAAATCATTGCTGACGAATAGATCTGAAGGGGTGCGATATCGGTAATGTATCGGTTAGCAAGGACAATTCGTCGTCCGTCTTCAAGAAAGGATGATATAAGGGTTGCATTGTGTGCCTGTCCAAATGTCAGAACTAATGAATGTGGTGGGTCTGTCCTGGTAGATTACTTACGGATATCAGTGATTGCAATATTCCTATGAATTCAATAACCTGGGAGAGCCTATCCATTAGACTTAAGGCTTCCAGCCAATGAAGAAAGTGCTCCTGTAAAAACAGGTGCACCTCGCTTCCGTCATGAATTTCAATCATGCTGTGTTGTGCATGATGTACCCAGTATCGACAGGCATACTGAAGTGCGGGTGAGAATCGCTCACTGATCATGGTCGAGTCTAGTTCTCGTCGCGGCTGCCCGGGATAACTCAGGCCGCACATGTTCTCATGTAGCCTATTAGCCTCTGATAGGCAGCTCGTAAGTAGCTTTCGATGTGCAGCTGGACCGTCAATGCCAAATGGTTGATGTTGTACCTTTTCACTCAACAAGAACTCGCTAAAGGATAAATGTAGAGTCCGAACGGGCATGTCGGGGTCGGTAGGAACATGTAATACAGAATGTAGTGGGCGTAAGCGGAGCGCAATAGTTGTTGGAGGTATTTTCAGAAGACTTGCCAAAGAAGTCATAGATAGCGGTTCAACAAGAGTGACAATCGATCCAACGATTGTCCGGAACTCCACGTATAGCTTCTTCTTATCACGGGAGACACTTAGTATTGATAATAGCCGTGTGAGCACAGGAAGGTAGGTCCGTTCCATAGGCTCTAATTCTCCTATCCCTTGAAACTGTAAGATCTCCCCAAGGCGTTCTTGAGGGTCGAAGTAAGAATCATCAATGTAACGACATATGGTCGCGGCAACGATGAATAGAGGGACCGCCATATTGACTAGATCTTGAAGAACCTTCTCACCTGGCCAGTCGAGACCTAGTGGTATTCCCATAGGAAGGTCAGTATAGTGTTCCCTTCGGATTTTTGAGAATGTATCCTTCAGGAATGCACAGATGTCATGCTGAATGATTGCTCTGGGGACTTCAGCTTCATCATGTAATATCATGTCATGATGGGCATCAGCAGACATTTTCCTAAACTCTAGCTGAATGGACAGCTCAGGCCGACTTGTTAGGAAAAGTTTAAGTCGGATACTTGTAACTTGACGCAGTTGAGACCATAAGTCGAGGATCACTTTGACGTCTCTTTCTTTCTCACATTCATCCAGTGCATCCACCACCACGACTAAGGTCGGGCAGCCATGATGACGAAGATTGACTTTTCGCAAAGGTTGATAAACCAATTTGTCGAATTGTTCGCCTAGCGCCTTGTCAAAGATGGTAGGATCGGAATTAATGGCCTCCTCTACAAGACTACCCAGACCGGGTACCTTCAGTACAAGATCGCGGACGATGGTAGGAAAGAATCGTGAAGCATTGCCTCTATCGCCTTCACCTCGTTGGAAGAAGAAGCTGGCCCCAAGATCGACGACTCCGAAGCGAGCTTGATCCACGAGCCACTTTGCGAAGGTCCATGATATGGTTGATTTGCCAATACCTGCCATGCCGTTGAGCCAGAAGATGCTCTTGCTGTCAAGTTGTTGGGCCCAGTCATGGATCTGGCTTAGGACCTCGATTCGGGTGGCAGGATGACAAGTAGTGTAATCTTGACCAAAGGAATTGAACATGGCCCCTCGAGCAAATGGCAATTTGTGGGTGATTGGCATAGGGTCTCGGTGGATGTTGTACTGGTTTTCCACTATCAGATGCTTATATTAGTAAGAAGATGGGAAAATCTCAATTGAAGGAAGCATTTCAAGATCGCAAATACATTTCACATCACGGGAAAGGCATACAAGCCGGATTGCGGACTGCAAATTCTTTCCATGAATGGATAGCGGAAGATGACAAAATCTTCCTCGGTATGGGAACGCTAACTCCTGCAGGCCGAATCACCTAGGGTTCATACCTTGGTCCCCAAAATTTAGGGTCTCCGCGTTATACATATTTCCAGATCCACCAGAGAAAGTGTAGATCTTCTGAGCGCCTCCCCCGGTGTTGGCGTTGATTGCGCCGGCACCTGTGTGTACAAATTGGGGCTGCTCATCTTGGTCGGTAATATTGGTCAAGAGCTCAATAGCTTCTTTGATCTCCTTTAGTGTCTCCGCATCTTGGAAGATTTGAGTTTGAGCAAGCAGCTCCACGTTGTCGAGGACCTCTTGCATGTGCTCTTTAACCTGCTGGCTCTTCCTCTTAAGTGCCATAGCATTTTTCCAATGCTCTGCCCTCGAGGCGCCCTTGTCTGGGATATTCTTTTCGAAGATGTCCTTAATACTGGCAGCGTTCTCTTTGCATCGTTCTAGAACAGGCTTTGCTCTCAGCAGCGCCTCTCCGATGACATTGTTCGCATTGATATTCTTTTCTGCAAGGTCGAGAGCGTGGAACACCAAAGGAATCTGCTCAGCGGTCGCGCGAAACTTGTTCGGAAGGCCCTGAGCATTGTTGGCAGCTTCGTAAACCTCTTGGGCCGTTTTAAATATCGTGACAGTGGACGAGATCAGGCCGAGGACTAGGCTTGCTTCGCCGACGCCGGACATGCTGACTTGGCTGCGCTCTCTTGTTTGGGTCGAGGGCCTATTTTCCTGAGGATGGGCTGGCGACACTACAGGAGTGAGTGTACGAGTTCCTGATGGTGGAGGCTGTTCCCAGGGGGTGGAGCAGCCGTTGGGAGAGTTTCAAGATTTCTCTGATTCAAGGACTTCGCAATTTGAGCTACAGCTCGAGAGTCGAAATGGATGAGGTAGAAGCATGGTGGGCAATGCGCAGTGAGGCTGAAGTTGGGCAGCATGTAGAGTCCATGCTAGTTTTATACACGTGACACTGGTCTGACAACTCGCTCAGCATGAAGTCGAAACAAGAATTCTGAGGGGGGAAAGAGCATGACATTCTGTACATCCACCTATTCTGATGGTGTCCCTCTGCGCGACCTTTGATTGACCCACCAGAAGCATGACACCGATGAGGGTTGGCCTTAATTGTTGTTGAGGAAAGAGGAATTCTGGCTTTTCTCGCCTAGGAGTACAGTACGAGAGCTGCATGTGGATGTTATCTCAATGGGGGGGCTTTCAATGGCAGTACGGAGTACTTAATGGGCGTAATAATTTGATAACGCGGGGTACGAGTGGGAACGGTCAAGGTGTACGGAGTAAGGAGTAGACGTTGACAGATGGTCGAAGTCATTACAAGGCATGGAGGAAAAGTCCACGGTGCTTTACAGAAGCGAACGATACCACGAGAAATGTACCCCTCGGCCATTGGTGGTTGAAGTTTCGGCAGCTAGTAACGCTAGTCTAGATATGGAAACGTACGCCACTAAACTTCCTTACCTTAACTTCAGCGGGAAGGAAAGCTCCAGTGTGTCCGCAGTCTAATAATACTCCGTACTGCGTCAACAACGGGGGTAAGCCGCGGTGTGGTGTGCACAACCTGTGTATTGTTCTATCCTGCGTAAGGAACGAAAAGGACGAGCCTTGCCCTCACCCCTCACCTGATCCCAAACTCACCCTTGACGACAGATAGACAGTGACAAGGAAACGGAATCTTCAACCTCCTCGATCCCATCCCGCTCTCGTCTTCCGTCGAACATCCAACAAATCCCCCCTCCGCCCATCCTCCCCCTCCTCCCACTTCTCTCCAAATCTCACACGCCCCTCACAACCCGTCACAAAAATGTCCAAACCAACACCGGCCAACAACGTCGCCTACACGGCGGCCATCAACCCGCCGTCAGCGACGCCCGTGCTGACGATCGAGCAAATCTGGAAGTGCCTGCAAATCAAGATCCGACGGGGGCAAGACTTTGTGGGCACGGCGCTGATCTCGACCGACGTCATTTCGACCAGCACGAACGAGCAGGGTTTCCCCGTGGTCGTGCGCGACGCCTTCTTCCGGGACGGGAATCGACACGTCAAGGAGACTTGTGTCTCCTTCGAGCCCATGAAGGTCGAGTTTCACCAGGAGAACGGGAGTACGGTCCAGAACGTCATCAGCCAGGGCAGCCAGGGCGAGCTGTACATGACCTATACCTTTGAGTGGCTGCATCCCGAGTGTGAGGGTGACGCTGCTGCTTTGGCTGCCTTCAAGGAGAAAGAGGTTAAGATGGCCACGATCGCCGTCGAGAACACTATCAAGGTCATGCGGGAGATGGTGCTGGATGGGAGAGTACAGTAAATGGAGACGAGGTGGAAACACACAAGGTACCGTGTGATGACGGTCACCGTGTTGATATGTGGGCTCGGCAGTGGCATGGTATTTGCTAGCTAGCTAGCGATGAATGCCCTTTCAATCCAAAAGTTCAGGTCGGTCAAAGATGGTCGTTCCAACCGCAGAATCGGTCACTGCCATCGTTGCATGGCCAGCTGCCTCTCGGAATCCAACATGAATCCTATTTCGTTGTCCGACAACCCTACATGTCGTCGAACCAACTTCCACATGGCCCAAAACTCCCACGCTTGTTCCTGGCTGTGTGGATTGGGCTCTCCCAGGAACTCGCAAGAGAGTACAGCGTTCGCTATATCCCCCGTTCCATATCCCGGATACGCAATCATCATGGTGGGATTAACGGGCCCCTTCGGTGGGTTGTATGTCGGTACCAATTGCCTGTAATCCTGCCGCCTCCACTGATGGTGTTGTTGATGCGGGTGCAATTGTGGTTCCTGCTGTCTCGGGGGCCGATGTATGTTGTCCATCATGTTTGCTCGCCAGTTCGCTTCATGTGGCCCTAGTCCGAAGGGAACTTCTGGGTCTGGTGGCGGCGACAACAGCTGATTGGGCCCTGTCATATCCGCCTGTTTTCGTCGATTTCGTCGGTTCTTTGCATGCCCCGTTTTCGCTTTGTCCGTCTCTCGTTGCGATGATCCTTGGGAAGGAATTTTCGATTCCACATCGTGCATTACCTGGGTAGCGGCCTGTTTTCGTAATTCGGAGGTGCGTTCCAAGTTCTGACGTGCTTCTCTCAAGATAGAGTCGCGTTTCGCCTCGGTCGATCGTTCTGCTGCTTGATCGGATGTGGGCTCAGTTTCGTCTTCCTCATGGCAAATAAAATCAATATTGTGGAGTTTGCTCGTGCTTCTGGAAGGCATTTGCAATGTTGTGATGTCCCAGAAGGTCTCGGTCAGTTATCTTGTTGAGATCCTCCAGCTGAGTCCGACACCTTCAGTTAAAAGTCTGGTTGATTCTCCCAGAGAGATGGTTGTAAACGGACTTGAGTCAAGCTTGAATGACAACAGAAGTGACATCCATCTAGTCCGCTGGTGATGACAGTCATTTTATAGACGATACCTTCGTTTGTCTAAGGGAAAGGATCAGCCGACGACGTTTCCATCAGAACCATCAGCAAGCGCGACAAGCAACGCTGTCCTCGAGAACCAGCTGTATGCCTCGTAAAGCCGATCAGGCGGTGGATCTCGAATCGAACGGTGATGGTTGGAAAACGCGGGATAGTTGATTTATCCAAATTGATTCTTCATTCCAATATATCATGGCACCAGACGCCTCGCTCCCTTTGAGTCACCCAAACAGAGATTCGAGAAAACTTATATCGACATCCGTCCGATCACGTCGTGACGAGGTTTCGGTGCACATGCTTGTTTGGAATTCGACACTCAGTCCCAGGCTTCTCCCCAATCATCATCATTAACATCAGGTTGCTTGGGCGCCGCTTTCTTCACTTCCTTTTTCACTAGAGCTGCATGTGTCACGGCTCTGGCAGTCGGCTGCTTTCCATGGGTCACCGCAGTGGCAGGGCCGGCAGATATACTCCTCGCTGTGGCTGCAGGCCTGACATTCAACGTTCCACCAGTAGTATGCGTCTTCCCCAGTCCTTTCGGTAGTTGTTTTTGAGACTTTGCTTTGGACTGGGCTGCTAACCAACCTGCAAAATCCGGCTCGCCTCCATCATCGAAATTCGCAGCGGGTGCAGCATTCGATGTCGTCGTGGAGGCCCGGTTCGATGAGGCGTCAAAGAAATTGTCTCCATCGTCATCAATGGTTCCCCACGCATCCAAGGTGTCCCCTTCGAAGGGGTCGTCGAGGTCAGGCGGTTGCGACGTCGAGCTTCTCGCAGTATATGCTGTGGGTGGTCGTGAGGAACTCGTGGCTCGGTTTTCAGATACAACATTGACGGTGGGGGTTCCACGGCCAGAAGCTGGCAGTGATTGTGTCTGCAACAGGGCCGACCCATTCGCCGGTGTTGCAGGTGTCATTTCACCTTTAGCACCCGCCAATTTATTGGTGAAGGAAGAAACAGCCCATCCAGCCCAGCTGGTATCGCTTTGGTTTCCCATTCTAGTTGGTGCGGGTGCATTCGCAGTGGTGGGTCCGGTTTCCGGTGGAAGCGCGGTATCAGGGAGGGTGGCCGCATACTTACGTACCCTCTGTAGATAGCTATCAACTGCTTTGTTCGCTTGATCGCGAATCATCTTCTCCCTGTCGACGAGAGAGAGACAAAGGACTGGTAGAATCTTGGTCGCACAATCGTCGTCACTGAAAACATCGATGGTTGCGATCAAAGCCATCAAAGCGGCATTTCGAGCATGCACGAATGGATCTCTCAGCGAGCGAGAGAATGCTGCAATGAGTACCTTGGACCTTGATGCTCCACCGAGGTTTCTAGCAATCTTTCCAAGACAGATCGTAGTGTTTGTGCGGATTCCAGGTTGCTCATCACTGGCGGTTTTTGCGAGAAATCGAAGAAGCTCTCCATTGATGACTCGATCAGACAATTTGGGTATGACGGAAAGAACCGCTTTGACCGTCTGTTCCCTCACGACTGGCGCAGCATCTGTAAATCCGGTGGTCATTGGTGGCCAAATCTTACCGTTGACGTCTTTTTGAGGAATCCGGTCAACCATCAGCGGTAGGTTGTCGAGGAGACAGACCCGCATGGCGCGATCGGGGCTATTGAATAGTCGAATCAGGACAGGTCCAAGTCGGGATTCAAATTCATCGTCGGTCATTTTTAGTCCAATCTTCATGATGGCCCCAAAGACGCTGGGCCCACCGTCACCAAACTCGACTGATTTGAGCAGTTCGGGTAGAATCTTGATCTTGAAGAAATCTTCGGGGAAATCATCCGTGAGTTCGTCAAGCTCCCTTTTGAGGTCAGCGTTATATTTTTTGGGAGACAGCGTGATACGCACCCTAAGAATTCGTTTCGTTCTTCGGCGTTCTTCAAGCCCAGGCTTTCTGCTCCTTCAGTGATGTGGATAAGCGGGGTCTCAAAAAACCCTCCTGCCTTTTTCCCTTGATCAACAAAGTGGCCAGCGGTCAACCTCAGCTTTGGATTGGCGTTGATGAGTCTCCGGTAACTCTGAGTCATGTTCGTGGGTATGCTTCTCGGCTGTCCCAGTTGATCATTGCCCATAAAGCTTCCATTAAAGGCTTCGAACAAGAGTATGCCCAGCCCATATGCATCTGGCGCTCCCAGAGGATTCTTCTTGATGGCAGACCAGCCACCATTGGCCACCTCCGGGGGGGCATATCGATTCGAATCCGGCAGCAGGGTTCCGTAGTTGTATATTATGGCATCATCTTCGTTCATTGAGCTCAAGACTTCAAATCCTCCGAGTTTCCACTCTCCGCTATCGCTGGTGAATATGGAAGAAACACGGACGGCGCCGTGCACCGCAGAAGCATCATTGTTGATGAATTTCAGGGTCGACGAAACACTGTACAGCCCCCATTTTATCGTCTCTTCACTCAAGCTCTTGCGTTTGATATGCCAGCCCAAGGGTGTGACCTTTTCCGTGATGAGATAAATGTTCGTGTCGTTCTCAATCACATCGATGATTCGTATCACGCCGGGGTGGCGTAGGGTTCGCAGTTTCCGGGCGGCATTTCGAGCGAGGGGCAGTAGTGCCTTGCGGGCGTTGATGTCGAAGTTGAATAGACAGCAGGGCGAGTTGTCGTCCTGCGAAGGATGCGGTCAGCGGTGCAGGGCCAGACGCGGTGTGGTTGCAGTAAGTACCTTCTTGGTGCCATTGTGCAAGGTCCAGATCGAGTCGCCCACATCGATTCTATCTCCGATGGTGACGGGAAAGGAGCTGGATTTGGCGATAGCAGAAGAGACTGCAGACCTCAAAAAGTCCATGAAAGGCCATTCGCTTTGCCGGACAGAAGAGCGGCGGGAAAACGAGTGCAAGCAGGGGAGGAGAAGAAAGTGGTAAGTGGTAAGTGGCTCAGTGCGAAGTACGGAGTAGAGTAGTGCGGGCCATGTGTCTCCGACGCAGCCTCTCGTCTCGTCATACTAATTACTGGGTATGTGCCTGTGCCTGCGCCTGCGCCTTAACTCAGTACCCATATCCTGATTTACTTAGTTACTAGTCCCCGCGTTCAGACACAGACACAGACACAGACAAGACACATCCCATTTTTGACAAACTCTAGTTCACGACCACTCCCTACATAACCCCTCTCTACCCGCCGGCCACTGCCTCCTCCCACAATGGCAGACCACGGAGACAGAAGACGGAATTTCTCCTCGACAAACATGCCCAAAGACGTTGCATACAGGCCTCACGAGGGCAAGTTCGGGATTGTCACAGGCGGCTCTAGAGGTACATCGGGCTTGTGTTCTCCTTCTCGTGTTGGACTCTTGCTCACTGGTTGCAGGCATCGGAGCAGCCATTTCCCGGAACCTCGCGGCCAAAGGCTGCTCACTCCTTCTTGTCTACACCTCCGACTCCTCCACCGAACCCACCCAGGCTCTCTGCGAGGAACTCTCACAGGAGCATAATGTCACCTGCGTGCCAGTGCAGGCGGACCTTGCGGACCCCTCGCGAAGCGCTCCTCATATCCTAGCCACGGCCAAAAACCACTTCTCGCATCCCCGGACCGGCTCGTTTCAGGTGGACATCCTCATCAACAACGCAGGCATTGCAGGGAACAAGCTGCTGAACGATCCGGAGTTGGGGCCCATTGAGGAGGACCAGTTCCACAAGCAGTACAACGTCAATGTGCTGGCGCCGCTGTTGCTCGTCCAAGCGTGTCAACCTTACCTGCCCACGGATAGGTCAGGCCGCATCGTCAACGTGTCCAGTGTCTCGGCGGCCCTGGGGTGCGAGTCACAGTCCATTTATGCGGGAACCAAAGCAGCCCTCGAGGCCATGACACGAGTATGGGCGCGAGAGCTGGCTGAAAACTGCACGGTCAATGCCATCAACCCCGGGCCGGTGTGGGGAGACATGTACAGCCAGGCGGGACAGAAGTTCTGGGATACGAACCAGAAATACGTCGACAGTGCTCCGCTGATGAACTACACCGGCGATGAGGCGATCCGAGCTCGTGCAGGGGGTGACCCCGAGGAATATGACAAGATTGTGATGAAAGGGATGGGTGGCAAGAGACCCGGATTTACGGATGAGATTGCAGGTGTTGTCGGCATGCTGTGTTCGCCCGAGAGTGGGTGGACGACGGGGAGTGTGATATGTTCCAACGGAGGAATGAAGATGTCAATAGCGTAGAGTGGTTGAGTTACTCAGTTACTGGCAGTTACTGGGTACTACGAAGTCGCATAGGTTGGAGGAGCACGCAGAGTGGACTTTCTGACTCCAAAATTGTGTCAAGTCCCGCAGTTTTGCCGTCGGCCTTTTCCATCGACATGTTTCTGTCGAGGTCTTCCAGTTGCAGCCTCGACTTCTCACTTTGCTCAGATCAACACTGGGCTCGCAGCACACCCAGACTTGCCAGGGCCCCAATCACCCCGTCACCCTCCTCCCTTCGATCCGTCCATCTTCCCCTCCGACCGGCAGAACCCTCCTCAAGATGGTCGACATCGTCCCCATCTCGTCCTACCCGTCGCACATCTCGCTGCTGCCCGCGATTCAACAATGCAACCTGTCCAACCTGCCCGAGAACTACTTCCTGAAATACTACCTGTACCATGCACTCACATGGCCGCAGCTGTCGTTTGTGGCCGTCGTGCGAGGCCCGGGGAGTAAACCGTCGGCCTACCCCAAGGTCGTGGGCTACGTGCTGGCCAAGATGGAGGAAGACCCGCCGGACGGAGTGCAACACGGCCACATCACCAGTCTGTCGGTGATGCGGACGCATCGAAGACTCGGCATAGCGGAAAAACTGATGAGGATGAGCCAACGGGCCATGGCCGAGGTCTTCAACGCGAACTACGTGAGCCTGCACGTGAGGATGTCCAACGTGGCCGCCCTGCACCTGTACCGAGACACGCTGGGCTTTGAGGTCGAGAAGGTCGAGAGCAAATACTACGCCGACGGCGAGGACGCCTACGCCATGAAAATGGACCTGCGGAGCATGCAAATCAAGGACGTGCCGGAAAAGGAGGACGACGACGAGGGTGATGCCGTCGGCTCCTTGGGCAAGGATGGCGACGCCGTCAACGGCGAACCTGGCAAGAAGGAGAAATTGGTCAAGGTCAAGGTCGGCCGTGGCTTGGGAGTCGGAGATTTGGTCGAGAGGAACGAAGGCTCGACGCAGTCACAATACTGACCGAATCCTGAATGGGAACCACACCCACCCGCCGAATTTGGTGACTGCGCTTGGGGCGACATGTACAGACCAAGAGCTAGCTGTCCTGAAATGCGGCAAATCCTCGCACCGCGGGGGTTTCAGGGTTTGGGTTGGCCATGTTCAAAACAGTTGCACTCCACATGGACTCTTGTCGATCCTGAAATGGATGGACGTTGAGAAGCTGATGTGGTGATCATGGGGAATAAGTATGGCCATGTTCTGTTCATACAAAGAGGGAAAAGCACCCTCACTAGAAACCCGTCGATGTACTGACATCGGATGAGACATAGAAAACCAGACGCCGCATCATGCTCACCCTGCCCATAGTACTGTTACTCTCCCTGCCGTCACATTTCGTCATCCGCCTAAGCAGCCGGCGTGTAGGGTGGAGGAGCACTCTCCCAGCCCTTCTCATTGCGGCTTTCTTGGCTCAAGTTCTGCTGATGTTGCGCCATCTCACGCCGCGAAACCTCGTCCTGGTGGGAGTAGTCGTCATCCACACTTCTAACATCAGAGTAGTCGTCATCCACGCTTCTGACATCAGAGTAGTCGTCCACGCTTCTATCATCATAGTAGTCGTCAAAGGGATCGTGCCTGGCTTGCCGAGTAGCCCCAACGGCGGGATTTGAGGTCGTGCCGAACTCTTGAACGTTCGTCTCTCGCTGGAATTCCCTCTCTTGCTGGAATTCGGGCTGGCCGCCGACTTCCCGTCTGGCCATGTTTCGCTGGGGCTGGGGCTGGTTGCTGTTCTGTTGATGCGAGTTGACCATGCCCATGACACCGCCGATCAACGCACCGATAGGCCCACCGTGTCCCCTTCGTCCCCTGCCACGGCGGTCGTCGTCGTCGTCGCCGCCGCGACCACCGACCAACCTACCGACAGGGCCGGGTCGTCCAGCGAGGCCACTACGACGGCCTCGGCGGCGTCCGCAGGCACCGCCGGATGCATAGGCGGGGTCGACAAGACCACGTCCATGTCGCCGTCCTTGCATCGATTGTCCCGGAAACTGTGACTGTTGGAATTGCTGTCCTTGGAATTGGGCGTCGTACTTGTTTCGACGTCCGAACATTCTGAGTGGTGGAGAGAGAGACTGTTTGAGAGGAGTAATAAAGAGGGTATGCGTGTGGATTGTTCTGTTTCTGAGTGTGTTGGGGCTGTGATGAGAAAGAGAAGCACCTACCTACCGCAGGGATTGGGGGAGCACCGTTCTACCTATATACCCATTTTCCATCCTTTCAGTGTACTACGTAGTGAGGCAGAAATGCACTGACGGGTTGGATGTGGTTTCGCCAACCAACATCCAACAGAAAGTACTCAGCCCCAATGCCCGCGAAGAATACTCAAACAGGTTAAGACCGCGAACACCACGAATGGGGCAGGCTCCAACCAATGACGGCATCCTGAATGTCGATGCCTATCAGGGTAGCTGCTACAGTAGCATTCGCGATCTCTCCGTCCTCCAATTCCGGACGGTTCGATCTTAGAGAGTATCAAGGTTCAAACGAGCCCTCCTGAGTCCGTAGAAGCAACCTCAGCGACAAGAGTGTTTCGATAGTGGCCGAAGAAGGGAGGTGAACCGGGATGGGGAGCACGTCCTTTGTTACACGCAACTTCGCAAAACGAGGTAATAAATGTGTTTTATGTCTAACCTAACTTGCATGAATCGAAAGGCCGCTTTATTGCCAAAGGCCCAATTGAGGTTAGTGTCCTTTGGAAACTTATCACAGGCCTGAGGAGCAGCATAGAAAAACTTCTCTCCCTCTGCTGCAGTCGACCTCGCCAACGTTGACGCTTGTACGGAGTACCGTTCACATGATAAATTTTTCAACCCCATTCTACATATACATTACTTAGTCCAACCTTTGCATCAGCTTTGGCAAAAGATCCCTGATCACATCCCCGTTTCCTTGCAATAGTTCCAGGAAGTCCTCACGTTTCGCGACAAACTCGATTTTGCAAACGACGTAATCACAGACCATGTCCCGAAGCCGGTCAATATCCTCACGGTAGTCGCGAGTGTGCTCATATGTGTACTTCAAGAGTTCAACCACATCGCCGGCTCGTGCAGAGTGCAACGTGAACGTGGACAGAGTCAACCAAAGCTTTTGCACCACGAGTTCCGAAAGAGGCTGAATATTATACTTGTCGGCCATTCTGTAGAGTTTGGCATGGCAGAGAAAGACGGGCGTGTAATCTTCGTAAGGGTCGTCGTTGACCTTCGGTTGCCAGGCGCTCACGGCCTTGATCACTGCTCTGCTTTGGAAAGATTCCCAGAGGCGTTCACCCTTTGGCTTCGAGGGACTGGAATAGTAGTCATCCTTGGAGTCATTCAAGTCACTCCGACCATCCCGCATTTTGCTCTTCTTCTTCTTGGATGATTGAGAGGGTCCCGACCACATCCAACTGTCTTCCACCGCCGGAGGTGCAGCTTCTTCAGGGATTGGTTCATCTGGTGCTAGGGGCTCTTCAGCTGGCCACTCCCCAGTATCTTCAGGGGGTGGGGTCACGTCGGCAGGTGGCGGAAGAATGATATCGGGCTCAGCCACCGCATAGTCTCCGGTGTAGACAAACTGCATGAATCGAACAAAGGTGTCCTCGTCCACGTCACCGAACTCGGCCTTTCTTTCCTCAGCCTCACGCATGCTACCCTCGACCAAGGTAGCCAGAGTCCCTGATTGCTCTGAGACGAGCTTGGCATGAATGTAGAAAGGCTTTTTGGATTCCCCAACAAGAAATTTGAAAGGCTCGGAATCGGCGAAGCTGTTGGAGGTGAGCCCACGAATTGTCGGGGAGCGAGTTGGACACTTACCTCTTGTAAGAAATTTCCATGGTTGCGATGTGATGTGCCAAAGAAGCTGACGAAGAAAGAAGATGAATGTCCTTTGAGAACTCACCTGTAGATGGATGATAAAAACGTCTGCGTGCGTTGTCAGCCCAGGCAACATAGCGAATGGCAAAAGTCCCTTGAAGGCGCCGGGGGATGCGTGATGCTGCATCTGAATGGACGGGCTCGAGTTACCCAGCATGAAGCCACGATGTGCTGGTCGAATCAGTGGTGGAAAATAACCGCAGAACGGCTTCATCATTCGCCAGCCTTACCACCAAAAGACATTTTCACCACAAGGTCAACGCATCGACCCCGCGGGCTACCCGAACTGTTTCGCGCCAGCACCCCTGCAAGCACATCAATTAAACTCCAGTGGACTCCACGCCCGCAAAGGCCACAAGCCGGTTCGCCAAAGCCCCAAAAGTCAGGCACGCCACTGTTCATTTCCAGCCGCCGACATTTTTATTCTAACCGAGCTTTGGGACTCAAAGAATCAACCTTGCGAGAAATAGAGGAGGTTGGTGAACAGCTCGAGTTTGTCAAGACGAGCACACTTCATGCCAGGCGCATCCGTAATAATGTATACCATTGAAGATTCCGTGGCAACCATACACTGGGCGGGTGGGCACCATGGGCGAGAGCCACAACGTGACTTCTGGGCCGGCGAAGGCATTTAACCAGCGGCAGTTCAGGCCAACACTAATACTTCAGACGAGAAGTTGCACATCTCGGTGCGAATGCTGCTCGCAACGAACGTGATCGTCGTCCCTCTCTGTCTCACCGTGTGCAAATGTGAGCAAGTTGACCGCAGGAGTCTATGGACAATCACGTTGTGTGGCTGGTGCAGAGCTCGCTGTCCCACGACCACGCTGCCAAAGGATGGTTCAAAGACCTTTGGGAAGTAGCTTTGGCTACCTAGGTATTCTACTTTGGCTTAATGTAATGACATGAGTGCCAGGGGTGTTATTAAATCGCTTTCATCTTGAACTGAACACTTTCTCCAAGTCCTGCCCCCTCAAGGCCGGCTCCACCACACGGATCCCACCCTCCCCCTTCATTCACAGCATGCTCAGCTCCTTGCCGTCCATGCAAGGTTTTATACAAAGCGGCGTGCACTTGAAAGCATCACAATCGTCGCCGACGTCTTCAATCACCTCTTCATCTTGACCTGCAAAGCCCTCACCTGCAAATACTGTACATCACCACTTTCGTCCAAGCCGAGCAGGACCTCGTCAAGACCGACAAGCCCATACCGTAGACCATCTACCGCCACCCAGGTCTGGCAATTCGCTCCAAAGCTACCCAGCTGTGGTTCCTGTAGCGGAAGTGCCTCGTACGTAGCCTTGAATCCCATTTGCGACGTATAGGATCCTGTGCCGTTCGTGCGCCGACTTTGCATTGTCAAGCCTGTGGGATACAGCCGAACGGCGACGGCACCATCCGTGCCTTCCAGCATGGCCAGTTGGGCGAGCACGTCGTTTCCGGCATAGGTGAAGTTGGAGATCTTAAGGCCTGGTCGGTCGTCTGAGGACAATACGATGGAGCTGTTAGTCGCTTCATCTGCGTACTGGCCACCGAATTTATGTGCAGCTTCCTGGCGCGCCGCTTCTTCGATAGCAGGCATGAACTCCCCGACAAAGGCGTCAACTATACTCTGGAGCGGGGCCGAATTGCCAGGGGCGTTAGTAGCAGTATTCACAACAATTCCAACTTGATGATCTGGAGAGAGAACGAGCAATGCGGAGTAAGAGGCTAGCTCGCCTTCTTTGGTGTAGTAATCAGTGACGCGGTTGTTGCTATCCTGAATGCGCCGAATTTCCCATGGTTTGCCCACCGAATAGCGCATTGCGGAGGTGAAAGCGTTTGGCTTCATCCAGCGGCGGGTCATGGCTGCTGGGAGGATGGTGCTTTGAAGCATCGAAGACACGATCTTAATTAGATCATTATTGGATGCAAAGTAGCCACCAGCTCTATAGAGTATGTTAGCGACGACAAAGTATGAGTGCGACCGCAACCAGTCATAACACTTACGGTGCTTCGTCGCCAGTCACCACGTTCCACCAAGTAAGTGACTCATTACCAAAGGGTATAACGCCCAGTGATGAATCCTTAGGAGGGTAGTCGTAGTTCCCGCTTACAGCCCCTGCCTGTCGAAACATGTCATTCAGCATGGACTCCATTGACCTGTTTGTGATGCCTTCCAAGGCATATGTGAGCAACTGGAAAGCAGTGTTGCTATATGCCGGAGAAGTCCCGGTGGGGTAGACAGGATGCTTGTTGCTTAGGTACTTGAAGAACTGTTCACGCGAACACGGCGGCTGGTCCTCCGTGGCCCCACAGACTGGAATTTGTGATGACGGGAGTTGCGGTCCAAGCTGGACACCTGCAGCGCTGAGGCTGAGGTCCTCTAAGGTGACATCTCTCGCGATACCCGCCATGTGACTGGCAAGATCTCCCAGCGTGACGTCTTCCCACTGAACAAAATCGATATCGTCGTTCGCTGTACTCGAATTCTTGGAAATTCGCTTCAATTCAGGCACATGGTCCGTGACGGGGTGAGAAAAGTATTTGTCGCCAACTTCCATGAGAAAAGTATAGACTGTGAGAAGCTTTGAAACGCTCCCAACCCTGTAGACTGAATCTCCATTTACTTGCTGCACGCCTTTGGAGGCGTTCTTGACCGAATCGGCGGTGTTATACCACGAGTATAGTACCTTGCCTTCGGTGGCCGAGAACAAACTAGCCGAGAAGGATGTCGTTGACAGGTCCAGGTCTCCATAGGTCCCATTGAGTACGGCCTTTTGAAAGGAAGAAGACACCTCCTTGACTAGCGGGCTGGAAGAAAGACTGCTGGGTGCAGGAAAGTCTGGGCCAAGGAGAGGGCAATTTCCGGAGATGTAGTTGGCATCTGCGAGGGCAAACGGCGCCAGGAGTAAGAGCGAGGCAGTAAGGTGGTTATACATCCTAAAAGAGACAGAAGCAGCCTATACTTTGGAAACACTTCAGTAATGGAATGTGGGACTTAAAGAGACAGGGACACAGCGGGTTTATATAGACATTCTAATAACACGTACGAGAAAACGGCAATGCATCCTACTAGAATCATAGCAGCCTCATTAATTACGGTGGATGACCATGAAAAGCCCTCGAGAGGCTCAGCGCTCCTCCCATAGTTGTAAATCGGCAGCCTAGAGCTCTTCCAGTAGCGTAAGTTGACGATCTCAGCTCGTTCGTATCGGCTCGGAAAAGGAACCGAGCATGCTATTGCTCAACGCCGTTGCTGAGCCACGTAGGTCACGCCATTCAGTGTCGACTCTTCTCCAAAGTCGATGGTTTGTCTTAAGGGGCCCAAGTGCATCGGCCAGTAACAGCCGCGATCATTTTAGGCGCCAGAATTCTTAAGCTTTTACGTTGCGTATTATATGAGACTCAAAGCTTACGCCGTCGTCTCCAAATAGTGCTGCCCCTGTAGCTCGTGTCCGCTAACTACTCCGGGATGAAAGTTTCGCCCGGAGTTCCGGTAACTATTTTCCGCTCGATCTTTCTTACGGCTTGGAAATTACGGCTTCGGCTTCGCTAATCTACACTATCAGCGACCGCTGTAAGCAGCAGACAGGTAAAGAGTATCTTGATCTGGATGCACTTTTCGACGGACTGAATCATTGCATTAAGAGACGCACTCCCATCGTGAAGGCCGGGGTGCTTGACTTTGCTCCTAGTGGCTAGATTTTATGCGCTTGTTATACTCTGCCCGACTACAGCGGCGCATTGCACGGCCAAATGCCCACAAGGCTTTGCCCGCTTCGTCAAGGATCGACCTATGCCACTCTTTACAAAAATACCTCATCAAGTCTATCGATGCGAACGATAAAAGCGGAAAAATTACGCTTATTCCAGCATAGCCAACATTGCGCTACGTCGCTATTTCCCACGTCTGGGTAGCTGGCCTTGGAAATCAAAGAGGAAACAGCATACCACGATGTCAACTGCTGCGCTTTAGCAATTTAGTGCAGGAAATGCCACCAGGTTGTTCTGACGTACGCCTCTTTTGGTTGGATACTATTAGTGTTCCTCGTGGTGCGGCCGAGAGAAGGGAACCGAAGCAAAGAGCGCCTCACAAAATGCGACAGACCTACCAAGATGCAATTGCTGTTCTCGTCCTCGATTCATGGCTTTTGTCTTACAAACTAATAACCCAATCGGAAGAGGAAAATATTATGAAGACAATTGTCTCTCGGTGGAACCGGAGACTCTGGACATTTCAAGAAGGTGTGGTGGCACCGCGACTATACTCCAGTTTGCTGATGCAGCTTGACCAGCGCATCTAGTATCTAAATGATGCAGACGGACTTATCTTGAAACATACATTGAAAGTACGCTGAATTCACAATACTTGGCTCTTCGCGGCCTCAAGAGACACTATAACGAACTCGCTTTGGACGGGACGATATTATCTGTTTTTCGCACCACAAGATATCGATCTATGAGTGTTACGTCTGATGAGGCCTTGTGCCTTGCTGGAATCCTTGGTCTCAATATGAAGAAGATTACAGAAGTGTTCCACGTGCTCTGCTGTTTTATGAGGGCGATACTCTTGATTTCAAGAGGTTTCGGTGGGCTCCTGGTACACTCCTTCTCTCGAAGCCTAATATGTTGGTCATTGAAGATCACGCCCCTCCTGCCAACGTGCACAGTGCGTACAAAGAGAGTTGTGCGAATCCTACTCCCGATAGCCTGTTGGTCCTGGCACCAGGTTTCTCATTCCGGCCGAGAGGTAGACCACTTATTAGCGAGTTGTATATTGTCGACACGCTTGACAATTGGTCTATACTCAAGCCTCATTTACCTGAAGTATTCAATTCAGAAGAAGGCACCGATATGATGGCCCATCTTCGTTGAGATGTCGTTCATCCACCCGAATTCGTTTGATTTGCGAGGGAGACGAACACTTGTGGAAAGGGTTTTACAGCCCCTTTAATACATACAATGAGAAGTTTCTCAATCGATATGTCCCAGCATAAGATATGTTCCACTATTACAGTGCTGCTCAAACTCGCGCGAGCCGGAGGTGAGCACAGGGCGGCACCACCTTCGTCCGGAACGAGGGCGAGTGCGGTGTGATATATTTTTCATACTTTGACTGCGAGGGGGGTGGCCCACTCCAGCCACTGCCCCCCTGGCCCCTCCCTCCCGCCAGTAACATAATGTCCTAACT
Organism: Exophiala calicioides; assembly: GCA_001599795.1. Classification (NCBI taxonomy): domain Eukaryota; kingdom Fungi; phylum Ascomycota; class Eurotiomycetes; order Chaetothyriales; family Herpotrichiellaceae; genus Exophiala; species Exophiala calicioides. Next base: position 7,131,573 of record BCHZ01000003.1, read on the forward strand.
CTAGCCCGGGGCGACAATAAACCGTAAGGCCGGGGACTCTCCAGAATTCCCCGCAGTCCGGGTCATGAATGCTCCGCACCAATTGCAAATGCTGCTTATTAAGTACAAGCGAGCCTGTTTTGGGGCGGCCCTTCTCCGGTAATCCTCCATGGCTTGACAGGCTCGACTGGTAGGGGCAAATTGCTCCAGCCTCTCCAAGATTCTTATTAGGGCTGCATCTCCCGCGTCGTCCTCGACCTCCAGACATCCTTGTTGCTTCTCGAGACGACTTAGAAACGAGGGGCAGTCAACATGAACATCGACAAGTATACTCTGGGCGTGGCCCTATTTGTCAGCTTGGGCACGTTTTTATATGTGAGTTTAACAACGTACGAAGGGATCTCCAATGGGTCGGTGCTAACAGCACTTTCGTCGGCAGGGATATGACACTGGCATTGTAACCACCAGTCAGTAGAAATGAATTCCCTCAACATTTGCAAGAACTAACAGCGCGAACAGCAATTGCGCACCCGAGCTGGGTGGCTTACATGAACAATCCCGATCCTGCCCTTGTTGGTGCTGTATGTACATGCAGCCATGATGTGGGAGCGTGTCGTTGACAATACGCAGGTCGGTGCAATTTACATTGGTGGCGAAGCCGTAGGTGCGCTCATACAGATCGCCATTGCGGACAAGCTGGGACGCCTGCGTTTCATGGAATTGCTTTGTGTGATTGTGACGATTGGATGCATCATTCAAACAGCTGCAGTTAATATTGGTATGCTGCTTGCTGGGCGGATTCTCACGGGTATCGCGGTTGGGTAAGCACACTCCTCGACTTCTTTCTGAGCCGTGATCCTCGGCTAAGAGACTAACTATGGCTTGCTAAATCAGTGCTCTGTGTGCCACGGTGCCAATTTATCTGTCCGAAATCAGTGACCCTAAACATCGTGGCTTTATTGGCGGTCTCTCGGGAGTCAACCTCTCTTGCGGCATCATGGTGTCCAACTGGGTCGGCTTTGCATGCAATTATGCGCCTTACGGCCAGCTCCAGTGGCGTCTTCCTCTTGCCTTGCAAATTCCATGGGGAATCATCATGTTCATTGGTCTGGTCACCTTCATGCCGAACTCGCCACGTCATCTTCTTCAGAGGGGCCAAGTCGAAGAGGCACGCAAGGCTTTCATCAGCGTCCGCCGCGATCTCCAGTCCCATGAGGTTCAGCAGGAATTTGCCCTGATGAAATCACAAATCGCCTTTGAGCACGAACGACGTAGCCCGTCTTTAATGAGCGCCTTCCAGCGTTATCGTCGTCGTATCCTTGTGTAGGTGCTCTTTCAGGCGAACGAAATATTTGTCAAGTACTAACCGAACATCCAGGTCCATCTCCGTCCAGGTCCTAACCGCCATCACCGGTGTCAATGTGATTCAGGTAAAATGTTTTCCCCACTGAGATCAAGAGGCCTTACTAAACTGATCTAATATAGTACTACCAAAGTGAGTTGTTGTGATCTGCAGGTTAGGTAACTCTATTAACCCAAGTCTACAGCAACCCTCTACAAGTCTTTAGGCATTCAGAGCAAGACTATCCTAGCGCTCACTGCGGTTTGGGGAACATGTGCTTTCCTGTCCAGTGCCCTTTCCATTCCGTTCCTTCCTGATCGCTTGGGGAGGCGAAAAATGCTGCTCGCAGGTGTTACCTGGGTGGTCTTGACCGAGATCTACGCCGCCGTCATGCAGCGTGAATTTCAAGACACGGACAACAACGTCGGCAAGGGTTTTGCGATTCTTGGTATCTACGTCTTCACCGTTGGCTATTGTAAGCTTTCCCCAGTCCATAAATCAGAAATCGAGCGCAGCTAACTTTCCGACAGACTCCTTGATCAATCCCGTCACCTGGCTCTACGGAGCCGAGGTCCTTCCGGTGGCCCTTCGAAACAAGTTCATGGGTGTTGCCGCATTCGCGCATTACGCTGTCAACGTCAGCAGTAGGTACAGTCTTGGTTTGTGTTCTATGCTTGATGTGCTAACGTCTTGTTTGAAAGTCACCGAGGCTGGTCCCAGCGCCTTCAAGAACATCCGAGAGAACTACTACTACGTGTTCGTCGGCTGTTGTACTGTGTATTTCTTCATCATCTACTTCTTCTATCCGTACGTGACCTTGCCCAGAAACATCCCCAGCCGACTCTTATGTGCTAATTTTTCCCTAGGGAGACTAAGGGAAAGACTCTTGAAGAGATTGCTTCGGCTTTCGGAGACGAGGTCGTCGAGGTGGAGGTTCAACAAGGTGCTCTGCTGACCGAAGAAGCGGCCATTGAGGCCAAGGCTGCCGATGCCGCGCACATCGAGGACAAAGCCTAAGTTGAATAGGAGTTCTGGTTCGTTTACCCGTCAACAATGTCGAATTTGGAAGGTTCGCTAGCTGCATGCGCGAGAAGTTGCAGTGAGGTAATTCGTAAATCAAGATGAATGAGGTAGAGAATCGAGATGATCCCCAACTGATCATACATACCTTGTGCTATAATCAATATCAAGTATAGACACGCTGTAATGCCAAACATCGTGTTCGACGCTTCTCTGTCAAGAATGTCTGTTCTAGGCGACATCTTTGGCATTAGGCCATACGATGTGCAACAGTGAAACTTATGGGCCCAATAGAGCCCACACGTTCCACCACCGGAGCTTTCCTCCTCCGTCGTTTTGGTTTTTATTGAATGATACGCCGAAGCCAGACCAGACGGGCACAAGATGTCATTCAGCGGCCATTCGCCGGCATCTCGGGGTCCTACGGAATCGGAACCCCTTGAATGGCGGGCCCGGACCATTGTTCCTCGCATACCACTCATTTGTGGCGCCGTGAACTGAAAAGTACAGTGTTTTACGCAAGTAGATATTATTCACACATTTTTGAATAAAAACTGCCTCTTCTGCTGCCGATCAACGATTACATTGGGCATCTGGTAGCGTGGTACCTTGATCGGTCCATCGAACATAATACCAGAATATATCAACAATGGCGACTAACGGGGTCGACAGCGATGGCGCCAAATTGAAAAACAACCGAGCAAAAGCCATTGTCGACGCGGCGTATGCTGGCAAATATGCCATTGCCGCCGTGTGTTGTTACAATCTCGAGGCGGTGCTGGCGACGGTGCGTGCTGCTGAGGCGAAGCGATCTCCAGCGTTGATTCAACTTTTCCCCTGGTCTATCGAGTTCGCCGACGGCCTGCTTCTGCATGCCGCGGCCGAGGCGGCCGACAAGGCATCAGTGCCCATTGGAGTTCACATGGATCACGCACAGTCGCCTGAGGTGATCAGACGATCGGCCGATCTGGGTGGCTACGACGGGATCATGGTCGACATGAGCCACTACGAGAAGGAGGAAAACATGCAGCTGAGCAAGGAGCTGGTCGCGTACTGCAACGCGCGGGGCATCATCACCGAGTGCGAGCCCGGTCGCATCAACGGCGTCGAGGACGGCATCCAGGACACAGAAGGCATGGAGGAGATCCTAACGACGCCCGCACAGGCTGAAGAGTTTGTGGCCCTGGGCATCGATTGGCTGGCACCCGCGTTTGGCAACGTCCATGGTCCCTATGGTCCCAAGGGCCCTCAACTCGACTTCCCCCGGCTCGAGCGCATCCACAGGCAGGTCGGTGACCGCGTCAGGCTGGTTCTGCACGGCGCCCACGAGGACTACTTCAAGGAGGAGTTGCTCAAGAAGTGCATCTCCTACGGCATGTGCAAGGTCAACGTCAATGGCCCTGTCGCCGCTGCCTGGACAAAGGTCCAAGGCGAGCTGACTGGGAAGGTGCCCTTGACTACCGTCATCGAGGAGCAGGTCAAGGCCATGCAGGCCGTCGTGGAGTATCACATGGATTGGTTGATGTCCACGGGCAAAGCGTAGATGGCATACCCGGCATATAGACGAGATCGAATAGAGAAATCTACTTTTTGCAACGATAATATATATTCAAGCCACACGCCTCTACGTTCGTACATGACCTTTTGAGTATTAAGTTCTAAGACTCTCGGCTCGTTCAGCATATATAATTTTCCGAAAAGACTATCTCAATGTGGAAACCTCCTCTTTCATAGTGTCGATGTAGTCCTGGCAAGACTGCAGAAACGAAGTGTCTTGCTTCATGCCCAGTGAGAGACCCAGGGAGTTGTCGAAGTCGTCGGCCCAGGAATACAAGAGAGACTGCATCTCAGGCAGCGGATCTTCCTTGACCAGAGCCAACTTATCTTTCCCTCCCACGTGTTCCAGAGCGTCCATCATGTCCTGCACAGTGACGGCAAATCCGGGAACATTGACGGCTCTTCGATGGGGAGCTAATGCATCCCGAGGCAGCTTCGTCGCCACAATCACATTGTACACCAGCGTCTTGGGCGAACACATCCAGTGGCGCCACGCCCGGTCTTGGAGCGGCACTCGACATTCCAAGCCGTTCAGGGGCTCGCGGATGATACCAGAGAGGAAGGCCGAAACTGCTGGACTGGGCTTGTCCGGGCGGATCGAGATGGTGGGGAAGCGCAGTGAGAAGCCGTTGATCATGCCTCGGCGCGTGAAGTCGTTGATGAAGGTCTCGCAAATGAGCTTTTGATTCCCGTACGTCATCTCCGGAGTGCAGTTGGTGGCCTCGGATACGCCCTTCTTGGGCAGAGGCGTGCCGTACACGGCTTCGCTCGAGGCATAGATTACCCTCACCCCGGGGCATTTCTTCGCGAGGCTTAGTAGTAACGCACGGGTCGCGTCGACATTGACACGGTATCCGAGTTCGAGGTCAGCCTCGGCAGCCGAGGACATGACGCCGTGCAGGAGAATCGCTGTGTCTAGTCCATCGGGGACGATGCTGGCGGACGATTCCACCAGGTCTGCTTGGACCGTCTTTGCGTTTTGAGGGTACCTGGAGCCTCGAGGGATCGGAGGTTCAACGACATCGATGAGAGTCAGCTCGACCGACTCATCGTCGAGAAGCGCCTTGGAAACGATCTGTCCAATGAAGCCCGCGGCTCCTGTGATCAATATGCGTGGCATCTCTCTGATGGTCTCCAAGTAAGCAGCTGCATTCCCTGTCGCGACCGACTCTTTCTGCAGCAGACTTCAGTTGTGCCTTGTCAACACAGCCTTTCGCGTCTCGCCTGTACGGTGCTTGACTCGACTCATTATGCCAGACCGGCCTTTTAATGCCACCTGCCGAACACTCTCCCGATCTCCATGCGGGCGTCCCGGCCTTGCTCCGTATTAGGTGGTCAAGGTGGATTCGGGAGAAGAGCAAAAGTTGACTATGGCTGGTTTGGTGGTGGAGTCCGCAACGATGATGACCCGGTATGAATCGCCCCGCACAAGAAAGACGAAAAATTAGATGGTCCGGCTTATTCTTGTCCCGGGCGACAAGGCTGATACCGTCATCCGGCGCAATGCTCCCCGCCAGAGCGCCCCGGCGCCGCCTGGAGTTCCCTCATACCATGCGGGGTTCACATATGGAGAACGATCAATATATTAAAAGGGTGGAATGTGTTGAAGCCAGCCTCTTGTGGGATTGACCGAACGACTGGTTCACCGACCCACATGCAATCTCTTGTCTTTCTCGCTATCACTCACTATCTTTGAGACCATCTGACTGACCAATATGGCTACCACCACTCAAACCATCACTACGGCTCCTGCATCCACCCGGGTCTTCAGCCCTTTCCGGTAAGCGTTATCTCATTTCAGAAGTCATGAATCCGTACTAACCACCATCCTCCCAGATTGACGGCCTCTGAAGCTAAGGACGACTGGCTTAGCGAGCTTGAGACTCAGGGCTACACGGTCGTTAAGAGTGCTATCCCTTCCGACCGGGCGGCCTACTACCAGACTAAGGCTATCGACTGGCTTCGGAGCTTCGACCCTAACTTTGACCCTAAAGACCCTTCGACATGGAAACAGCAAAACCTGCCCCTGCAGACAGCCCGAAACACCTACGAGCACTACTCGGTCGTCCATGAGAAGTTCATGTGGGAGGCTCGCCAGGAGCCTGGTGTGGTCGATGCCTTTCAGAAGATCTGGGACACCAACGAGCTACTCGTCTCCTTCGACTCTCTCAACGTCACCCTTCCCAATTTGAAGAAAGCCCGTGCACCGTGGCCACACGTCGACCAGGCTCCACGGAAACGAGGCCTCCACTGCATTCAAGGCATCATCAACCTGAGCCATGCCGGCCCGGAAGACGGCTCCCTCGTCGTCATCTCCGGCTCCTCGAAGCTGACCGAGGAGTTCTTCGACAAGCATACCGACCCCTCGACCTGGGAGTGGAGAGACAACCGCTACTTTGACGAGAAAGACATGGAGTGGTTCTTCGCCCGAGGATGCAAGATTACCAAGGTGCTGGCCGAGCCCGGTGATCTGATTCTCTGGGATTCGCGCACCATCCACTGGGGAGGGGAGCCCACGGAGAAGAGCAACACCATCCGGACCGTCATCTATGCTGCTTACGCACCGGCAAGGCTGGCGTCGCAGGAGGCGATCGTCGAGAAGCAGAACATCTTCCACGCATGGGGCGCCACCACCCACTGGCCTCACGACAACATCAAGCTGCGCGACCTGCAAGCGTCCTATCCGGATGGCACTCCAGACCCTCGACACCGCACAGAGCCGCTCGAGAAACCCGATATGACTGACCAGCTCCTCAAACTGTCCGGTGTCAAGCCATACTGATTGACCACAATGATCGGATCTCAAGATACGGGCACTGTATTCATTAAGGGTATCTGTAGTTGTAGGTAAGGTAGCATTGCGCAGAGCACCTATTGAGGCTAGGAGAAACGAATGAGGATCTGGCCGTTGACCTGTAGAGTCTCTACTCAGTAGAAGCAAACCACTTGGGAAGTCAGGCCTCAGAACCTGTAATAGTGCACACTAAGCCTAATGGGGTCTATTTAAATCACGTGATTGTGGATTCAGGGCATGGCAAGGCGTGCACCTCTTATTGCAACCTCGGGCAACCTACACTTCTCCGCCTCGAAAGAACAATATGGTCAATCAATCAATTCAAGACTAGTGTGACCTAGTCTGCAATATCCGGCACCGCTGTTGTTATTGCTGCCACCCACAATTCTAAGTTTATTGCCACGGCCGAATTGCACTTGCCGGTAAGCGCGGATCCTCGGCATCATTTTCACCAACAAATCCTTACCTTTTTGGTTTCTTTCTTGCCGCATGCGAGCATCTGTTTTATTGCTCTGCGATTTGTCTTTTAGCCGACGACCTTGATTGTCGCCATGTCCACTGAAACCCAAGATGCGACTGATGACGGCATGGACATGCCGTCCAGCAAACGCCCGCGGATTTTGTCCAAAGCGTAGGTGCCGAGTCCACCAGCCCGTCGGTGTCGAATTTGTAACCTGACAATGTAAACGGGAACAGCTGCGAAACTTGCAAGCAGAAGAAGACGAGGTGCGATAGCGCCCGCCCGTACTGTGGCACCTGTCGTCGCACGGGTAGGGCAGTCATTCCTTGCTCCGGGACATGTCAACTGACCTTGGGCCCCCAGGGAGCACATGCGTATACCGAGAGAAAGGCCAGCCCGGCCTGCGTCCCGGGTACGGCAAAGCCATCGAGCAACGATTGACTCTGCTCGAGACCACGATGGAAAAGATGAATCAGTCGATCCAGGATATTCTCAACCACGTCCGACCCGACTTCACCATGCCCAGTAACAACGTAGCCTTGCAGAACGCGGATCCAGGTGCCGGGGCTAATCCCTCGTCGGCCTGGACTGGTCCTGATACTGGCCCTCAAATGTGGCCACAGCCCCAGCAGCTGCCGGAAATGACTTCTTTCGCTCTCAGTCCAATGATGGATCGCATGCCCTCGTCGATTGGGATGCCGCAATTGAACGACCCCGGAACTGGCCTGCCATCTGCAAATGTGATGCAGGAGCTAGTTGAGCTGTTCTTCAAACTTGTCCATCCATGGATGCCTATGTTCTGCCAATCCAATTTCACAGACAATTTGTTTGCCCCAGAGCGCCAGGTCCTGCTCCATGGAATTGTAGCGGTGACTTTCCGCTTCTGGAGGAAACCCTCCCCGCCTGCAAAAGAGCGAGACAGCTTCGTCAAGACCTCACGCGAGCAGGTGCTACTGAAGACCGTCGATGCTTGCACCCTGGTCTCAACCCAAGCACTCTGCCTCATGGCTCTAGATTCCCTAGGCCAGGGCCCCGGTCCGAGAACATGGAATGCCATGTCGATGCTTGTTGCGGCCGCGCGACATCTGGGTCTCGCGAAGAGTGCTTCGCCAACGACACCGGAGACCAATACGCCACTGGTGAGAAATGAGGACGACGACGACGGGGCGGGCGTGTCCAACATCGCCGTCGAGGAGAAACGCCGGCTGTTCTGGATCATCTACAGTCTCGACCGATTTTCCAGCGCCTCGCATGGACAGCCTGGCGGCATTGACGCAAAGAATATTCGACTGCCCTACCCAGCGAGCGACCACGACTGGGGCCAATCTCTGACCTCGGAATGGTTCCAAGCGGTCCCGCAGGCCAAACTCACACACACGCGCTGTCCTGCCGCTCTGTGGCACCACAACATTGACTTGTTGGCTTTGATGGACCGTTCCAACCAGCTTCTCATCAAACCAATCGACCTGACCCTGCCTGCCCATTGCCAGGAGTGGCAGAGCATCTTCCGGCGTCTCGACATCACCATGTCTACGTGGTTGGAGAACCTCCCCCGCGAGATCCGCCAGCGACCAGCCACGTTCGACCCCATGTGGATCATGCTCCACGCTACCGCCCAACTGTATGACCTTCGATCTCTCTGAAAATGTGCTTGATCTTGTTGCTAACGTGTAATTCCTCGCAGCATCAACATCCGAATGTACACGGTCGCGGCATTTCCATCCACGACGTCGAATTATCTACGTCCATCGGCCGCGGCGCGCGGGCGCTGTCGCCAGTCTATCAGAGGAGTGGTGTCACTGGCAAGCTCCCTACAGCCTGAGGAGCTCGACCAGATTAACCCCATGTTCGCCTTTGTGGTGTGGGTCGCCGCAAGAAGCCTTATCATTCTCTGGACTACCGGCTACGAAACTAGTTACGAGTCCATGCCGGCCGACTTGGAGCCTCTCCTCGACGTTTTGAGACAGATGGCCACCCGATGGCCCTGCGCACAACGATATGCCGACATCATCCAGCTCATTTTAGACACCAAGAATAATCCCGACGGCCCCACGGGTATGGACATCTTCAACGACACGAGACGGACTTCGTACGGGCTCCAAAGCCTTCTAGGATCTCTGATAGTTCCTCGGACCCAAGAAGCCTACCCCAATTCCTTTGATTTCCTTGACATGGTGCTCCCGGAGTTCAGCGATTTCGGCATGTCGAGGATTGGTTTCTTTGGACCGGAAAATGATGGTGATTGGCTATGAGACGTGTCGTGCAGCGGACAGCCTACGTGTATATTTGCACGCCTACCTCAGATTTTCGGACTGCTCGCAAGCAGATGCACCTGCTCAGGCACCGTGCTCATCAGCCTGCCAGTTTCCAACGCCGACCGAACGTTGCCGATCGTCCATTCTTCCATCCTCGTCTTGGTCTAGTCAGTCAGTCAGCGATGTTGTCCTGCGTTCGTCCGATGTCAGAAGAAGGAATCACCTCGACTGTTGAGGTGCCCATATGGGGAAGCAGGCAAACATGCGGATTCGAGACCAAACCCGGATGGATATTTGGTTCCTGCTGATACACGTCTAGTCCGACAGAAAGAACTCGGCCAGAGTTCAATGCGTCAACCAGAGCGTCTTCATCCATGACGCCTCCTCTGGCGGTATTGACAATGATGATGCCTTCCTTCATCTTGGCAAACTCGGCGGTCGAGATGATGTTTCGTGTCTTTGGCTACGAGTCTCAGGTCAGAATGGATTGTCCATCGGACGAGGTGTGGTACTTTCCACTTACGTTGAGAGGAAGGTTCAAGCTTAAGACATCACTCTTTGCCAGTAGATCATCGAAGGTCATATACTCGGCTCCGTCGGCCATGTCGTCACCCAGCTTGGTTCGGTTGTGATAGATGACCTTCATGCCGAATATCTCGGCCTTCTTCTTCAAGTTCAAGCCGATACCCCCAAGCCCCAGGATGCCGAGGACCTTGCCCTGCGGATCGTGGCCCAGCGGCGGAGGTGGCACCGCGCCTTTCCAGGTCCCATTGCGAATGGCCATGATCCCGTTGTTGAAACCTCGGAGGACGGCAAGAATCAGAAACATGGCACAATCGGCGGTGGCTTCGTCAACGACCTTGGGACAATTGGACACCAAGATCCCCCGCGCAGAACATGCAGGGATATCGAGGCTGTCATACCCAGCGCCCATGTGAGCTATGTATTTCACGCTCTCGGGCAGAGCATCGAGCAGCTCTTCGTCCCATTTGCCTGTTTGAGCAATACTGGGTGGCGCTCGGTCACAAATGGCCACGACGCCATCATGCATGCCACTCCTCAGCTCCTTGAGGAAGTCGCCTCGGTTGCCGGCTTGGGTGGTGGTCAGCTCTGCAATTTCGGATACGGCATTCCATGCGTCGTGGGCGCTGTGAAGGCAACAAATGTTAGAGCCGGATCCCAGACAACACACCCAGATCTTGAGACGAAAGCCAAACCACCGACATTCAATCGACCCAAGTCGCTTGGCACACACTCACTGGTCAAGTTTGCCCAACAGAAGGGCTTTGGGTTTTCCCATGGTCACACAAGGTCAAGAGTTGACAAGACGGTACTGTGAGCCCTGACTGGGTTTGAAGTGACTCCAGGCGGGTTTTCACCAAATCCTGCATGCCGTGGCGGCTTAGGCCGTCAAGGTCCGAGGAAATCGGTGACAGGCACGACATGACCTCGTAGACGCGCAGGATCACTGAACCGCGCCCGGGCAGGTGTTTGATGCTGCTGTCCTGATGCGGGACATTATTGCGCCGGCCCTAGATCTGGCGATCTTCCGAGCGTTTGCGCCACGGCCCACGAAGAAACCTGGGGATGGAATCTCAAATCTCGATCGTGGCAGGACTCTATCACGTGATTGAATGCTCACGTGCACTGGCCAGTTAGCTAGCCTGAGGTTCGAGTACTTTCCCAGGCAGGTTTGTTGCTCGTTGCTGGACATAGTGTGCAAGTAGAAGGAGCATCCTCGAGGGCAAGAACTGCTCCTTCCCGCTCCTTCCCACTATTTCATACCAAGCTTGGCAACCCAATCACATCCTGTGTATTATATGCTAGTATTGGATAGTTGTAGCAGCAGGAGCGCTATCTCTGAATAGGAAATTACATCAACCACCCCTAAAGGCAGCGGCAAGTTTCGTCATCAGTCCAGCAGTTAGTGAGGTGCGTCCCAACAATCGCTCTCACATGCGCCATGACCAGGATGCCTGCGTTCTTTGTCGAGGCGCAGGCAACTCAACCTCGGGCCTCAGCCTGGCCTCGGTGGCCTCCCACGTCTCCCACGCCTCCCAAGGCCATCCACAGGCCATCCACAGGCCATCTGTCGATTATTGTCGGCTCGACGGATGGACCGCTCGACGATGGGCCGTTTGTGGCCGCTCAAGGCCGTTCGACTGCGGGTGATTGGCGGGGTCAAGGGCCCTTGACTTCTTTGCGGAATAGTGACTGACAGCTCGACAGGTACCTGCGTCACGCGCGCAGACTCAACTGTTCAACAGCCAAACAGCCAGCAGCCAACATTTTGCCCAACCCACCAATTTTCTGGCCGCTCCAGCTGTCTCTCCCTCAACCTGCTTCACTTGATGCTTCTGCCCTCCGGTCCCTCCTTCTTTCTTCGATTCTCTAGACTGTCTCTTTCTTTGCCATCGTTCTCTTGTCTTCCAACCTCCTCCAGCCCCGGCGCCATGGACGGGCTCCGCGCCAAAATGTCCTCTCTGACACCCTACGCGAGGAAACACAAGGTCACCGTCATAGGCTCCGGCAACTGGTACGTCCACCTCACTTGACATGCAGGGTGCGAGAATGCAGCTAATTCCACCAGGGGTTCGACGATTTCCAAGGTCGTTGCAGAAAACACCGCGGAGAATTCCAACCTTTTCGAACGAGATGTCCAGATGTGGGTGTACGAGGAAGAGGTTGAGCTGAGCCCAAAGTCCAAACATTACAACGAGGCCTCGGAGTTCAGTAAAGGACCACAAAAACTCACCCAGATCATCAACACCTTCCACGAGAACATCAAATACCTCCCCGGAATCGCCTTACCTCCCAATGTCATTGCCAACCCTTCCCTCACCGATGCCGTCAAAGACTCGTCGATCCTCATCTTCAACCTTCCCCACCAGTTCATCCTCAACCTCTGCAAACAGCTCCGAGGTCATATCCTACCCTATGCTCGAGGCATCTCCTGTATCAAAGGTGTCAACGTCCACGAATCCTCCATCAGCCTGTTTTCTGAAACGATCGGATCGGAGCTGGGCATCTACTGCGGCGCTTTGTCCGGGGCTAACATTGCCAGCGAGGTTGCGCAAGAGAAGTTTTCTGAGACCACAATCGCCTATGACCCCCCGCCAATGGACTCTCAAGCTCCTACACCAAGTACATCTCGAGGCCCTAGTCCGGTCTCGAGCCATGCCGACTTGACGAAGCTGGTCCACAAAGATGTCTCTGGCAAGCCGTCGAAAGTGGTGCTCCGACCATTGCCGTCGGAATACCACGCCATTGACCACGACACCATGAAGAAATTGTTCCACCGCCGATACTTCCACGTCCGAGTGGTCTCGGATGTCGCCGGGGTCTCTCTGGGGGGGGCCTTGAAGAACATCATCGCTGTTGCCGCGGGCTGGGTGGATGGTCTCGGCTGGGGTGACAACGCCAAAGCAGCCGTCATGAGAGTGGGGCTTTTGGAAATGAGAGAGTTCGGCAACCGATTCTTTCCCAACACCGTGCAGCCGGACACCTTCACCGTCGAATCGGCCGGTGTAGCAGATCTGATCACCACCTGCTCTGGAGGTCGAAACCACCGATGCGCCAAGATGAGTATCCAGGAAGGAAAGTCGATCGAGGAGATCGAAGCTCGGGAACTCAATGGGCAAAAGCTGCAGGGAGCAATGACGGCCGTCGAAGTGAACATCTTCCTCAAGAGCCAAGGCTTGGAGAAGGATTTCCCTCTGATGACCGCCGTTTTCAACATCCTGAAGGGGAACGACAAGGTTGAGAATCTGCCGGACTTGATCGAACCACAAGACGAGTAAGTGAGACATGATGTTGTTGGCTTCTTTCCTCAAATGGCACTTGAATTCTGTGAGATCCTGGAGATGATGGGCGACATGGCTATGTCTATCGTTTATAAACATGATACCTGATACCCAGGCCGAGGGGTGAGAACTGGATGGTTCAAGTTTCTGGTCAGCAGTCCTAAGGGAGAATGGACCTTGGAGACGGTCGGGCTTTGAATGCCATGGGAGATGGCCGGCTAGTCTGAGAGACACGATGTTGATATTAATATTGATATCGATATGGTGGGACCGAGACACGTGCACAGGATCAGGCACAGACAGGCACAGACAGGCACAGACACAGGCGCGCAGAAATCCTCCTCCCGCCAATTGATGACCTTTCCCTCCTAGTCTTCTTATCCCATATGATATACCCCGTGTCGTTGACTGAGGAGTAGATAGGTCTCGGCCCAAAGAAAATCCCTCGTCCATATCCTCTCGCACTCCGGTTCCCTCAATCCCAGCGGAGCCCTCAACACATTCGGTAGTGGACAATTGTCCTCCCACCAATGCACCTGGTCAACCGCCGTCAGATCCGAGCTCATCGACATCAATCCTGCCCGCGTCTGGACCTCCAAGGCCTCAAGCCACAGACATGGCGCCAGCGGCGGTGTCTCCGCTGATCCCCGCCCCCGCTCTCTCGTCGTCGCGCTACAACCGCCAACTCCTCGTGCCTCAAGTCGGCCTCGCGGGCCAGGAGCAACTCCTGGCGTCGCGAGTGCTGATCATCGGCCTCGGCGGCCTGGGCTCGCCGGCGGCACTGTACCTGTGCGCCGCGGGGGTCGGCACGCTGGGCCTGATGGACGGCGACGTGGTCGAAACCAGCAACCTGCACCGACAGATCGCGCACTCGGAATCCGCCGCGCAGACGGGCCTCTCCAAGGTCGCCAGCGCCGCCCAGCGCTGCCGAGAGGTCAACTCGAGCGTCCAATACGTCCTGCACGACCGCCGCGCCTCGGCCGACTCGATCCTCGCCGTCGTCGCCCAGTATGACGTCGTGCTCGACTGCACCGACAACCCGGCCACGCGCTATTTGATCAGCGACGCCTGCGTCGTGCTGCGCCGCGTGCTGGTCAGTGGCGCCGCCCAGCGCGGGGACGGCATGCTCGTCGTCCTCAATTCTCACCCCCCTCCTCCGAGCCGGACCGGCCGATCCGTCGACGACGAGGCTGCCGCCGGAAGAGGCCCGTGCTATCGCTGCGTGTTCCCCCGCCCGCCGCCGCCGGACATGGTGCGCGGCTGCAGTGAGATTGGCATCCTGGGTCCTGTGGTTGGCGTCATTGGGACTTTGATGGCCGGCGAGGCCATCAAGCTTATCATGGCGGGAGGTCATGTCGAGCCCCGTATCCCCGACCCTGGATCTACTGCCAACGCTTTCCCTCCTCCTCCCCTTTCTTCTCCTCCGACATCGGAAACAAAAAATCCTACGGACGGAACAGCCGCAGCGAACGCAGATGATAAACCTTCTACCAAAACCCCCCACACGATGCTGCTCCACAACACGTTCGCGTCGGACCCGCGGCATGTCTTCCGCACCATCACGATCCGCGGCCGCCGCGGCGACTGCGTTGCGTGCGGCGACGACGAGACACTGGCGCGCCGAGGCCTGGCGCGAATCACGGCCGACACCATCTCGCAGGGCCGGCTGGACTACCAGGCGTTCTGCGGCGTCGAGGCCGACGTCAAGGTCCTGGCGGATGAACACCGCGTCGGGGCGGACGAGTTCCTCGACCGCGTGGCGAGAGCGTCGGCGGTGGCAGAGGCGGTGGCGGAGGCGGACTTGGTAGTTGTCGATGTCAGGGAGGAACACGAGTATGAGCTGGGCGCCAAGGTCAGGGGCAGTGTCAACATTCCCATCTCACGGGTCCGGCGGTTGGGCGGGAAGGCGTTTGATGGCCTGAATGTCCATGTTGGTCGTCAGGTTGGGACGGCTGTCGACGGGGGAATGGTCAACGCCGAGACCCATATCCCTCTTCCGGCTTCGGCTTCGGCTTCAGGTTCGCGACAGCCTCGCGACTTGGCAACCCAGATCCCCACGGGGCCGGACGGCGGGTTGATCAATGCAGAATCACACATCGCCGTCACGAAACATGACGGATTCGCCAACGCCGGTCTACCGCCTGGTGGGATCGATCCGGGGTTTCAGCCGACGTCGGTCGCCCACGCGCAAGCAGATGTTGAGAGTGGCCAGGACTCAATGCCGTCTTCGCAGCAAGCGCCCGAGTCGCCGGATCGGCATCGAGATCAACACGTGCCCTTGGCCGCGCCGCCGCCGTCGATATACTTTGTCTGCCAACGAGGGAACGACAGTCAATTCGCGGCGCAAGCGTTGATGGAGCGGATCGAAGCGGAGCGAACGACAGAGGAGACTGACGCAGCAATGGGAACAGACAGGGAGAATACGATGAATCAATGGGGATGGATCGGGGATATCAAAGGAGGGTTTATTGCCATGGAAAGGTATGCGGGATTGTGAAATGACGATATTTAAATCCACGGCATTGCTCCGTCGTGGGTCAATGGACGGATGGTCCAGATGGAACTTGAATTGATGATAGATGTCTTCGGGATTGTCCAGATGGAACTTCTTGAATCGATGATAGACGTCTTTGACGTGATCCAAAGAAGTCATTCTTTGATCCTCTGTGCCTTTCTTCCCATCCTGCCGTGTCTCTGTCCGTCAGAGTAAATCCCCCTCGCGTCAACCCCGTCCAACACCTCCTCTGGAACTATGGATTCAACAACTGAAATCTGTCTGCCGTCAGTCCACCGGAACACACTCCCCAGTGAGAGAGTCCCCAGACAGGGTCGGTCATGTAAGGCCCTAAGGGGAACCCTGCAGGCACAGCATACCACAGCAAAGTTCCATTTCATCAGACACCGAGTGGGTGATATGAAAAACGGAGGGAGCAGAGAAAAGGAGACCCAAAAGAAAAACAAATATTAAGGAACACCAGGAGGAGCGATGGATTGGGAGGAAAGGATGCCCGAGGTTCTGCCGGGTCACGTGGCAGACTCGATCCAGACGCTGCCATGGCCGCTTTAATAGAAGAGAAGACGACGGAATTAACAGGGGCCAATGAATCAATTCCGAGTCCACTTGAGTCGCGTTGAGTCGAGGCTCGATGCCTTCCTGTCCGTTCCCTTCCATTTTCCATGTTCCATGTTCCATATTCCATGTTCCAGTCCCCTTTTGCACGGCCAGTCCCAGGATACCTATTATATCCAGGTATGTAGCATCGTCGTCATCGTCATCATAATCATCATCACCGCCACCACCACTGTCCTGGCCAACGAGGTGCTGGTAGTCAGTGCTATCTTCTCTTCTCGTCCGCCCATGCATTTTCATCCCTATTACTCTCCCGTCGCTCCCCCTTTTTGTCTATCCAGATTGCTTGCTTGCCTTTGTCTGTTGTTCTTTTTGTATAGTCTAGTCTCGAGACAGGTGCCATCTGAGGGAGATTCTCTTCCCATACTCCGAGTTTCGCTGTTCTAACCTGCTATGTATATTTTGGACAGCCCTCGAATACGGAAATTGGCCGTCCTGGCCTCGCGAGTCCCTCCTTGACTGGTAGTATTTCTTCCCAAAAAGGGACAGCGGAAATCAAGAGCCCGGTCTTGTCGTGGATCTAATCCTTGGTCCCATTGGCCTGTTTACTGGCTATCAGTTCCCTCCTCTTCCTGACTGCCGTAGCCAGCATTTCCAGTACAGCCTCGGTGTCTTCCCAGTGTATGCAGGCGTCGGTGATGGAGACGCCGTACTTTAGGCCGGATTTGCCTTCCTTGGGTACTTTTTGGTTGCCTGGGGAGACATTTGCGTTAACTTGACGTTCGTTCATTCATTCACTCATTTTCTTTTCTCTCGCTCCCATGCTTACCTTCGTTGATATGACTTTCAATCATGACGCCCATGATGCTCTCCTCACCACTCTCGATCTGGTCGGCCAACACACGCGCAACCTTGGGCTGGTTCTTGTGCTGCTTCTCACTGTTCCCATGCGAACAGTCGACCATGAGTCTAGGGTTGAGGCCCTTGGCGACCAGGTTCTCCTTGGCCTGGCGGATGCTCTTCTGGTCGTAGTTGGTGCCCGTGGTGCCGCCACGCAGGATGACGAAGCAGTCTTCATTGCCGACAGTGCCCACGATGGCCACCACGCCAGGCTTCGTCACTGAGAGAAAGTGATGCGGGTGCTGCACAGCGCCAATGGCGTCGATGGCCACGCCTAGTGTGCCGTCGGTGCCGTTCTTGAAGCCCACGGGGAAGGACAGGCCGGACGCCAACTCGCGGTGCAGTTGGGATTCGGTCGTCCGAGCCCCGATGGCGCCAATACTCAGCAGGTCGGCAAGGAACTGTGGCGAAATCGTGTCCAACATCTCGCTGGCGAGCGGCATACCACTGTTGGTCAGGTCGACGAACAACTGTCTGCTGAGCTTCAGGCCCTTGTTGATGAGAAAGCTACCGTCGATGTCGGGGTCGTTGATCAGACCCTTCCAGCCGACGGTGGTTCGGGGCTTCTCCAGGTACGAGCGCATGACGATGACGAGGTCATCTTGGTATTTCTGTTTCAGCTTCAAGAGGCGGCCGCAGTATTCGAGGGCGGAGACAGGGTCGTGGATGGAACAGGGGCCGATGATGACCAGGAGGCGGTGGTTCGGGTCTCGGTTTTGTACGACGGCGACGCAGTCGTTGCGCCCTTGGAGGACGGTCGCTTTGGAGGCTGCGGTCTGGGGGATTTCATGCTGGAGGAGGTCGGGCGGGGTGAGAGGATTGTAGCCACGGACTGGAAAGGGGATCGGTTAGGGATCCAGCAACACCACAGCGCAAGGGAGAGAGAGAACGTACTCCGCCAATCTTCCGAGCTCTCTTTGTTGCCGACGTGGGGATTGGAAATGTAATAGGCCTGTTTTTGCAGGGGAGTGTGAGTCAACAGAGCCACGGCGATGTGGAGGGGTACGAGAGGGTTCTTACCGCCATAGCGGGTGCAGGAGGAGCAGAGGACTCGAGGGAAGACGGTGAAAGGTGTAGGAGAGGGTGTATCCAGCGGTGGTCAGAGAGTCAGAGGGTCAGAGGGTCAGAGAAGGAAAGCGGCGGTGACTGGATATTTACGTTTGGCACTCAGTCGGAGATGTGGTGGGACGAGTGATTTGGAGTGACAGGAAGATGCGTGAGTGAGTCGTGACTCGAGAGTCGGGTATGGCCTCAGTACCTGGTTCCTCAGTAATAATAATTTACTCCGTACCTGAGTCGGGTCTCGGTGTGGCCTCGGCGAATCAGTTCTTTAGCTTTGATGTCTTTGGGTGAAGGGCGTTGGTTCCTTGCATGTTCGCAACGAGTGTTTTTTTATTGCGCCCACAAAGCCCCTACGTAGGATTAGGAATAGGCTGACCCTAGGGAAAAAAGTATAAATAACCCCTCATTGGTTGCATCTCACTCACGCTCACTCACGCCACGCCGCACCTTCCACCGTTCCACGCACCTTCCAAAGTACGTTGGGGCACGTGACTGACGATATCAGTGTCACGTGCTGTCACGTGCTGTCACGTGTCTTGTCCAATCTTATACCCCGCAAGTATCCTATATCCTCTATCCGCTGACCCCATCTCTACCCACCTCATACCAACTTCTACCCTCATGCTCTACCATCCCAGATCCCAGGCCTTCTTGTGTATTCATCCCTCGTCCCCTCATTTGCAACGTGTCTAGTCATATCCTCGTTTCTTCCCGTGATCTTTCCCTCCTAGGAGCCATTCGTCTCCGGTGCCAAGGTCGACGCGTCGTGGAACAGGTCGATCAGACACCCGGCCGACCATGCCTGGGTAGGCGACTGTATTCGTGTTAGCATATCAATACTCGTCGCCTTCGGCATCCGGGTCGAACATACCGAATCCGCGCAGAAGGACCCATCCTTGTTGGTCAACTCGGTCAAGCCCTTCCATGGACTGTCCTTGATGGCTTGCTTGCACCCAGCGAGGCGTCGCGTCACCTGCTGGAAGGACTCCAGTCGCCCGGCGGTCGTCGTCCGTCGCTTCAGGTCGAAGATGAGGAACGCCCGCAAGAAGAATCCCGTCGGCCACAGCCATTCTGGCCCCTGGTGATAATTTCGTCCTTTGGACGAGGCAAAGTCGGTCGAGTCTTCCGAATTGTTGTAGAACGGGCGGTAGTTCAAGTCGGACGGGTCAAGCGTCGCCATTCCCGTCGGCCCTCGAAGCACGTCGTCCGCCATCTTCAGGGCCGAAAATGCCCGTGCCGGAGTGAACAAGTCCGGCGCGACCGTCATGGCAATGGTGAAGTTCGGGCGGAGCTGGTAGTCTTCGTATTCCTTTCCAGACCGGTACAAGTCCTTGTAGATGCCTCGCCGGTTGATGATCCGGGGGTCAACGCTCTCGCCGACATCTTCCTGTGGGTCCACAGGAACCCAGTAACATCTCTCGAAACTGGCCTTGATGCGCTCGGCCCATTCCCCGAACGATATTATGTCGCCCGGTCCGGTTTCAACCCCGGCGTATTGGTATTCTCCGGCCTGATGGAGCTCTGCAACCCATTTCAAGGCACTGTACGAGAGACCGGTGATTTCCACCGCGGCCCCATCCCGAGGCGTACCTGGCACCCCCTTGTTGCCGGCTCGCTCACTTTCCCCCATCTTGTCCATCCAAGTCCCGCAATTGTGTTGATTGCCACCGAATATAATCCCACTCTCCCAGTCGACCTGCACATCAATCTGGAATCCTTCCGCCGTCATTTGCATATCCAGGTTCGGGCCGGCATTATATTCGCGGAAGGATAAACCAGACGCGTGTCGTTGGAAAATCTCTTGGATGATGTCCTCAATCGTGGATTCTTTCGAATATGCCCGTGGGTCATCGTAAGGAAACCAAGTGTCGTCATAAGGCAGGAATCGCCGAGGAACCTTCTCCTTCAAGATCGACAAGCCATTGGGCACAATTTTGGTGTAATCTTGGATGTTCTGCAAGAAGAACCATGGTGAATCTCGGGAGTTGTACCGAGGAGCCGCCCCACTGCTAAGAAGGTTGGGAATCAGGCCATGTTTCAACACGCTCCCAAAGGCTTTGATGTGTTCCTTGGCCTCGTCAAATCGACCAGTGCACAAGAACAGGCCGCGGAGGGAGATGAAGACATCACGGCCCCAGCATCTGGCCCATTCCACCGAGAAATGTGGCAGCCCTGCGGCAAGCGATGGCACACTCTTGTTCGGCCACAGCGACGCCGATGAAACCAACCCGGTTTGTTGTATGCTGACCAAGGCCAGGCTCTGCACAAAATCTTGACTGTGCTGGACGTTGGGGCTCATGAGTTCGATCGCTCTCTTGCATGCGGCGTTGTATCCGATCTGAACAATCAAGGCAAAGTAGCGCGGTAGCAAGAAGCTAGGGATGTTGCGGACAGCGTCAAACCGCTCCTTCAACCACCGTGCCGGCTTAGACAGTCGGGAAAATCCCTCTCGCTCCGACATCCTCTCCATTCGACCCACGAGGAAATCCAACGCCCATTGACCCTCTCGTAGATGGTTGCACAGTGCATGTGCGAGATCATTCCGTATGACGATTGGTTCAACCACACTCCACCATCCTTGAAGACCCGCGTAGACCAAAGGGCCGTGCCCGGGGATGTGGTAGACTCCATGTCGGCCCTCGCTGGAATCACGTTCTTCAGAATCGGCCCGGAAGAGGACAAAATTCAGGTCGATAAGGTCAAGTTCACCGAACGCTTCATCCGAGCCGCTTGCGACGAATTTTCCCAGTCCTTGCGAGTGCTCGGCAGAAGGGACCCAGGTTTCAAAGAGAGCCACCGATCCAGGCGGGAAGACGTCATCCACAGTAATCGTGGTGTCGCCGTTTTCGGTGGTGACGGTGGCGCCTTTGAGGTTCCTGACTCGGGCCGGTAGACCAACAAGATGTTCTTTATCTTCCAATGCAGTCTTCTTTGCCTCTTCACTCTGGTCGACTTCGAGGACCCATGCTCCAAGTGCGCGAACCTTGGTTCCCGCAAGGTGCACCGGACTCAAGCCACCATTGCCGTTGCCAGATCCAGGGAATGCCGTGTGAGCGATTAAAAAATACCCTTTGCGCGACTCAGGATGCACCCGGTGAAGCGTGATGAGCTCACCCTCGTGGTGGAGGAATGTTTCGTCGTAGCCATCCTTGCCCATCATCGTGTGGATCTGGTTCATCAGTTTCTTCACCCCGGCTATCCCCCCTTCACCCGCTCCCGTAGGCACTTCGCTCTCGGAGCTTGCCGACGCATACGTCCGCTCTTCATGAACGATTTCGACAAGCTTGGGATAGATCTCGTCGAATCCCATGACGCTGCCAGTGGCACAAGCACACATGCTCACCAAAGCCGCCGTCGGGAGCGTGTCCCGCGCATCTCGTTTCTGGGCGGGCATCTCGTTGTCATGGGTGCAATCCATGAAGAGCGCATGCACCGGACTCTCTTTAATGTGTTTGACAACTTCTTTCGTTTTCGGGCCATTTCCATTCACGAGATTTTTGGTTTTCCCCGGTCCAGACTTTGTCGGGACATTGATTTCGAAGCTCCCAATGGGCCGGCCACAATGCCGATGCACAATTCTGCTTAACTCCTGCGTACTCCAGGCTTGCATGGCCTCGCGAATCAACGCGCTGAGGCCGAGGCGCTTGACAAAGATAAAGTCGGTCTGTTCATTGCCAGTGAATAACTCGGCGAAAATGGCCAGGTTCGGCTGAATTTCTCTGGCTTTGTCGAGCAGAAACTCGGCCACATGAATGGGGGTGGAGTGACAGTTGTCAATGCGGAAGGCAGTGAAATATTTCGCCATCAGTTGCACGTATTTGGTCATGTGCTCCCAGAGGAATGGATTGTCCTGCGGCCCATCTCCGTATCTTAATTTGACGCAGTCGCTCCATGGGATGAGCTCTCTTCGCAGATATGGTCGCCAATCCGGACCTGCATTGTCCTTCATGGCATCGGAAGCCCAAATCCACCCGTTGACCGCGAGGGACAGGGCTCTTGGGCTGTGCTTTTGGGTGGTCTCGTTCAACGGTAGCCGCGCAAAATAAGTCTCGATTAGAGGATTCTGCTTGGTGATCGGGCCTAGTCGAGGGCCATTTGCGTCGATTCTGGTGTACTGCAGTCTGCCCTTGATTTGATCCCGAATGGCGGCGGCATCAGCATCGAATTCTCGATAGAATGGAAGATTGAGTTCGTTGAGAACGGCTTTCGTTGCTTCTTCAACCGCCTGAACATCTGACTCGGGCTCGTAGCGTCCGTACAGGGCGGTCAGTATTGCTGACCCGATCGCAGGCTTGACCTTTCTTGAATAACGTCCATCTATTCGGAGACCATTCAGCATGCCCTTGTCCTTGAGGAATGAAGCTTTTTCGTAGAGAGACCAAGACTTCAAGGCGTCAAGACCGCCGCCAATCTCATCTTTAAACCCTCCAGGTGGCAGTTCTACCTCACCCTTCTTCCATGCATCAAGCACTGCCTGGGTGTCGGATTTCACGTCACAGGTAAAATACTCCCACAGACGGATCTTTGCAATCACGTGCTCATTGATTCCAACCACTACCTTGTCTAGGTCGCTAGCAGTCTTCAGATCGGTCGGCAGACCCAGAGATTCAAGCTGGTCGCCATATTCGAGAAGGGCATCGTCAAGAACGAGAGCAGACTCTAGCCATGGGGCCGTCTCGGCACTGTAGCCTGCTTCTGGATGCTCCTCCAGCCACTTGCTGTTGTTGGCGGTATGGTTGAAAACGACGTCGGTCAGTCCCAATAGGTCATGTTCTTCTTCCATGGACTTGATTAGCCGAGCAACGTCTTTCTCCCCTTCGGGAAACAGTTCCGTGTCGAAGGCCAATTGATCAAACAGACTGTAGGGGGAATTAGACTCGCCACGTTGCTGCAATGGTGTGAAATGGATCATGTTATAGCCTCTTGCACTTATTCCCCTCAGGTGCTTGTCCCAGTCTTGTGGATATTTGCCTAAAAATTTAGACACGACGGAGAAAATCCCCAAGGCGTCCAAAGGGAGACTCGATCCAGCCAAGCGCAGGTTGGGTTCAACGTCGACATAGTAGATGGGAGTGCGAGTAGGTTTGGGTGTTGGCAGGTCGGAAGTGGCAAAGTCCGGTAGAGGGGTATAGGTAGTATAGAAGGAAAAGGATCCGGCGCAGACAATGGGAATATCGATCTCGAGAGTTCGATTGAAATCTAGGTGCAGCTTGTATTCACGAAAATGATTGCGATCAAATTTCTCGCCGGCCTCCGGAATATTGACCCAAAGACTCCCGTGGCGGCAGATGGAGCTTGCTCCCTCGATTGCGAACCGCAGGTAGTAGGTTGGTTCGGTCGGCGCAGGGAGGTAGATGTACTCGTTCGGGACATCAGGGGCGCCGGAATCGGTGAGAGGTAGCAGGTACACCTGGCGGATGCCCTGATGAGTCTGGGGAGGCATGTTTCAAGCTTGAGACAAGGTCGGGGTCAAGCGAGGTCGTCGGTGGAGCGTAGCTACTGCATTGTCTGCTGTACGAAGCTCAATGCGGAAGAATGAAGCCGCAAGCTTCAAAAGGAAGAGAGAATGGAAGAATAAAGAAGGAGAGTGTATCGGGATACGAATGCGTCTGTCAAGGAAGATGGTGCGCTTCGGTCACCGTCGGGACCTGAGGTGTAGAGTGAGGTGAGAGAAGCTGCTGAATCATGCAGCTGTGATGATGCAAACAGGGCGCGGGACGGTGAGAATGGGAAAGTCAAAAAAGAGGCAAGCGCCACAAGTGCCACAAGTTCCCAGTGCGGGCAGTTCCTGAATTCCACTCTCGAGTCCTCCAAGCCTGTGACGTGCCTGTGACGAGCCTGTGAGGGCGAATGGTGGGGGGCACTCTGCGGAGTTGAGACCTGGAATGCAGCTAGCTTCCGGGCGGCAGTCGCTTAAGCGGAGCATTCCTGATGCCTAACGACCGCAGTCTGCGTCAGTGGCTGCACTGCTGTTGTGCGAGGTTTTTTGGCGGTCGAAAACCTGGCAGGCATGTGCTCGTCCCTGTGCTGCGTCGCGGCGTCGCCATGTTTTCACGACTGGCTCCGCCTCCGCCCTTGCGTTCAAGTTCCATGTCACCAACTCAGGAGAGATGATATACCACCGACACGGACAGTTCAGAAACAAGGCGGGTGTTAATAAAAGGTCCACATAGTCCCCTGGTAGAAGAAACCGATCCTCTGGTCGCAAAGTTGTTCTTACTGGCAGGCAGTATGTGGTCAAGCATCTTGGTATGTAAGGTCAAACAGATGGGAGACGTCAAAGTAGCAACGACATGCCTCTGCAAGGGATTCTGTGCACTGACATGTAGAGATGATAGCCCAGTGTACGGGCTAGGTGGGTTGGTCACGTGGTTTGTTTCATGGTTATTCGAATCGGGTGCCGAGGTTCGGAGGGACTGGCCTCCCGTCGCTCCCTGACGATCTGCCTGAACAGTCGCTCAATGGCCCGCTTGAGTTCGCAGACCAGACTTAAATTATTACTCTCCATTTGTTGCCTTGCAAAGAGTGTTGTGCGAAGATGCGAAGGGGCCAACGGGCGAGGGCTGCCAATGGGCGAGGGGCTGCCAATGAGGCAAATCTGGGGTAACACGACGTCAGCTGGCACCCGGCCTGTTGCAGCCTGGCAGTACCACTAACAGCAGGACCCAAGTTCCTCGTCAGTCGCGTAGCATCTGCCCAAGCCGGAGTCCGGAGTACTCCGTAAGCACCTCAGTAGGTATTACCAAGGTACGGAGGAGGGCTGTGGCTCCAGCCGCGGCAGTGTATTGAGAGCGGCGGCGGGCGGCAAGGAGATCGACCTGGACTCTGGGGTGCTGAAGGCAGCTGACACGCTGATGGGGACCAGACCCAAGAGGCATTCATAGGCGTCCATAGGCGTCCGCAGGCGTCCAACTTGGCGCCTGGTGTTGGCGAGCAGGGGTCAGGCGGGCACCTGGACCAAACAAGACCTACCTAGTTTCTTGGGAGGCTCCGTCGAAAAACTCGTCCAGACTAATGAAGCTGTTTCTCTTACGTCTCCTTTTCTCATTTTGCACCAAATGCCTGGCAAATTCGTCACGAAGCCCTTTTTCTCTCCGCACGTGTGACCGTCAAAGCTTTTCGCTCAGGCCAAAGCGCAATTATGCAATATTGCCCAGCAGTGAATCATAGCATCTGGTTAAAAAGTAGAAAAGATGGGCCGTGCCATCCAACTCGTGTCCGTGCCACATCTCCCATCCTCAACCTCATTCACATCCTGTCACTCTGTAATTCCTCTAGACTCCACGCTTCACAGTGTCATCGACCCTGTTGATTTTCCAAACCCCTCATTTAGAGGTGATAAACATCCAACGGCTCGCCAATTTGGGGAAATCGTCGTTGCAGAGGGCCACACGTCGCATCTCCCACAGCTCGAATTCCAAAACCCCTTCTCTTGATAACTCGGACGTTCAAAATGACAGGACCGGCTATCACCTACGGTCGAGGCGGCGCAGGTGAGTCACCTTCTCTGGAGATTCTCGACCTCAAATTGCCCTGCTAACGTGGAGCCCTCAGGCAATGTGATCACCAAGCGTGATCAGTCGCCCACATTCCAAGCTGAAACAACCCCTGTCTTGAAATCCAAGACATACACCACTGGCCGCGGCGGAACAGGCAACATGGCTAAGAACGACTTTGAGCGACCTGAGGAGGCTCGCCGAGCGCAGGATGTAGATGTTCCAGGCATTACACTTCCAGAAGGCTCACACCACACTGGCAGAGGTATGGAATCCCCAGCAAGGCCTTGGCCCGTCGGGGCAATGGGGCTGACAAGTCAACAACAGGCGGTGCGGCCAACAGATATACCCCAACGGAAAAGGAGCAGCTTGCCGCCCGGGCCCATAATGAAAAGGTTCGAACTGAATCCTTCAACCGCAACAGTTCGAAAGAACGAAACAGCGTCCGGGCGCTAGCGGAAAAGGCAAAGGAGACTCTGGCGGGCAAGTAGTGGAAGGGACGAGTGAAGATCCAACACCGCGATGCCGGTGATGCAAGGCATAGCCCACCAGGGCCGGTCATTTCTATTGCGACGAGCGAACAGCGATCGATTACTGCATTAAAATGTTTGATGATATTCGGTACGGGAAAGGGATGGGAAACATTGGGTCATGGCGGTCGAGTTTGGAATGTTTGACTTAGCTTGGGCGCTTTCTTTGCCAACCGACCTTTGGTCGAGACGTCGGGCAGGTAGCAGCCCGGTCGTAAGTAGAGAATTATTAATTGGTTTCTGCACGCATTCTCCGTCCTTGGCGAGGAAGTCTGGAACGCATCCAGATTGGTGGGGGACAACCAGGGGAGGGGCGAACGTTAGGTGCGAGGATAGACGAGGCTCGTGGGATGATGGGATGCAGGCCAGTGGAGGAGACAGACGCACGGCAACCGTTATTGTTCCATCTCGTGCACAGGAACGAACGACCGGGCCTCAGGACGGTTGTCAGTCTCGAGATGATGGATGCAGAGCCTGAAGTGACAAGTCCACCACGTTGTAGCGTTGTAGCGTTGTAGCGAGGACCAGCCACCAACCTTGGCACCGGCTGCGGAAGATGGAGCGCCGGGGGTGCCAGCGAGCGAGATGGCACGATGGTTAATCGGTACGGTGGTACGGTGGTGCGGAGTATTATTTGGAGGGCGGAATGGCCACCGATTCGCATTGTGCAGGAGACGAAGGTGACGATCGGAGGATCGGAGGATCTAAGGATCGAGAGTCAACAATAGTAGAAGAAATCTAGAACTCTCCGTGTCATGTTCGTTCGGGTCTAGGAGGGGCAAAGGACAGGATGCCCAGGATGCCACCCGCTGTCATCGGACGCAGGCCACCGCACCTCAAACCCTTCGGGCCTTCGCACTTGTAGGAGTAAGAGCTTGTCGTGCTTGTACAGCACACGCTCGCGACTAAGCACTTTTGGAGTCGGCCGCTAGGTGCATCCCTGGCTGGTCCGACGTTGGGTGTTGGGACACAGGGTTCATCAGGGTCCATGCTGAGAGCTATTTGTTGATCGGCAGCGGTCTTTTGGCGGACGAGCGACGGTGAAGCCTGACGATGCACGGCCAGGGATTGCTGCAATGGTAACCAACTAGAAGGCGGCAATGCAGGGGCGCTGCCTGTGTGGTGGCCGGGGGGGGAAGGTGCTGGGGGTTCTGGTGGTGCTGGTGGTGCTGGAGGTCCCTGGATCCATTTCGTCCGAGGTCCCAGTGAGGAAGTGGGCTTCAAGGTTGGCCAAAGTACGGATAGGTAGAACCGAACAGCCCTCAAGACCGCCGGATTGATCTACAGCAGCCGAGGGAAAAGGACGCGGTGCCGATGCAGCCACCCAGAGAGTTGATTGCTGGGCCTCCGCCTTGACACTGACAGTCGACGGCGGTCCTTTTGACCCAGGACCAGAGGCCTGGGCCCGCAGGGGTTGCGATGGCGATGGATGGCGAGTGGCTGACTGGTGCAACCTTCGAAACCCCCCCAAGTCAAGCGAGCTGTGGTGACAAAGTGTCACCCGTACTTGGCCCTAGAACCCAAAAATACGCCGAGCCCATACCCGGGACGTAGCTACCTAGCGACATACCCAGTAGCTAGATTCTCGCCGACATGACTTGCACGACTTCCTACCACGGAGCAGACGGAGCCTGCTGAAACAGGGCCCACCTGGGCCGGTTCATCCAGCAGTTGGATCTCAACGTCCAGCGCGTCCCTGGAAGCCCGCGGCCGGTATCACCTGTTGTTTCGGCGGTCCTGGGACTTAATGCAGGAGTCAGACTGCCACATTTTGCTCCAGGCTAAGTGCCCAGGCAGTGACGCAGGCGGCAGGCCTATTCCACGGCGGGACTGCCTGTCAAATCGCCAGAACCCACCCGGCTAGTTGACGACTAGTTGAATATCAGGTCGGGCCCTTAGACCAGGACTGGCACCACTGGCCAGCTAACTGCTTAGCTACAGGCGCCAACTCTGATCCCCCATCCCCGCCGCCCGACGTTTAGTTTGCTTGGACCTTCGCTCCGTACTCGACTACCACTCTAGAGCCTACACGACCACTACCGGCGACTGCTCGATCCCATCTTTGTACGACTCTACCGGGTTCTTGTATCAAAATATATCCACCCATCCACCTCTGTCCTGTTCCTCTGTTCTGTTCCTCTTCCCCTTCCCTCCTCACCTAGATCGCCCGACCAGCACGCCGGACCGAGCAAGAACATTCTCCTTCATGACTCGAGCCACACCCGTCTCGGCGCCTCAACCCTCCACCACCACGGCGGCTACCACAACTGCCATTGCCACAATGACCTGAGTCGCTTGTCCCTCGCCATGCCACAAACACCTCAGCAGTTTCAATCCACGCCTGTATTTGTATCCAGTCTGCCCCCAGCCTTACAACGCCGCCTCTTACCCTGATCGTGCCCTCGTCTCGTCGGAGCCGCATCCTCATCTCCTTCCATCCTCCCCCCACTCACCCTTCCGCCCTTGACTCCACGGACCACCACCACCACCACCACCATCACCACCACCCCCCCTCAACATTTCCTCTCCTCCCCGGCTAGTCCGGTCACCACCACTCCCCGTACCACGCTGGTCTCCCAGATATTGACAGCATTCAACACCGTCTGGCATCTCCCAGTTTCCGTCCTCGACCACCAACACGACGGCAGCTGACAGCTGACGGCCGCCGCACGTCCGGTCTCGCTTCAACTCGCGTCACGCAACCACCCACAGGCTAAAGTTGTCCCTGTGCTTGTGCCAGACTGTCACGTTCTTATTTCTCCGACTCCCTGGTGTCACCTCAACCACCTGGGTCCTGTTTGTTAAGCATCCAGTCAGTCATCCCTGGTCCCGACCCCGACCCCGACCCCGACCCGTGAACTCTTTCGTGCCCACACCTTGCAAGTCCGTTGGGGCCATCCCAGTGCGCTGCAGGGCAATTTGAGTTTCGAGTGCCAGTGTTGGAGTTGAGCTGTTTTCAGGTTTGCCTGAGGCCAAGTCACCAGCCTCTGGAATCCAAGTCCGGGCTCGCTCGTACCGGAGGCTGCCATCGCTCCTGCCCGTTATTGGAAGATCCATCGTGTTGGGTCGCGCTCGCCTTTTTCACGAAGGCACGAAATTCCACGCAAGATTCTTCACTTCTTGTAGATTCTTCCAACTGGCGACTTGGACCTCCCCCTTCACCATGTATCAGGCATCCCAACATAACTATCAACCTACACAATTACCTGGTCACGCTCCGCCTCCAGCACCCTTGGCTCTTTCGATCCAGTCGCCTCCACGTCAGTCGTATCCTACATACAACATGGCATCCAACGTCCCCCCACCCAGTCCCAGCCAAAGCAGTGAAGCAAACGACGAGGTCAACTACAACCTCCCGGGGCCTCCGCCCGTGAAGAGAATCTGGGAAGGGAGAGCTTGGGCCCTCGAGTGTGTCCAACAACCACTGCGTGCTCGGATGTGTGGCTTCGGCGACAAGGTACCCTTGGCCCCTCTGCAACGCATTCCCATTCCTCAAAGCTGACCGTTCAGGACCGTCGCCCTATTTCTCCTCCGCCATGCATCAGATTGCTGATCTTTGACCCCAAAACGGGAGAGGAGATCAGCTATGAGTACGTCAGATAAGCCGCTTGTCCACCACGTCTGCTAACCCATCCCAGCAAAGTTGCAGACTTGTCAAGGCTCGTCCTGAATGTCGATTTGTGGGACCTGGCTGGTTCACGAGAGGATAACTGTGTAAAACACAACACCACCTCGCCGTCCATCTCATCGGTAACGACCACCGCTTATCCCCAGACCATGGCGGGCCAAACAGCCTCTCAACCACCTCCAACTTACAATGGTTCTGGAGCGCCAAACTATTCGTCGCAGACGTTCACATCCCCCACGTCGGCCGTCTCGAATACCTCGACGGGTTTCTACAGTACCGAGGACCAACGAAGATACAGTAACGGCGGTCAGAGTTATGGTCAACGTAACTCGTCGTACCCTTTCAACGACCCCCGGTATACTGCTCAACCCTCAAATGGCTACGAGTCGGTCTACAATTCTCGCGCCTCGACGGTCGGATCCATTTCGTCGGCGTCTCAAGCTCGCTCCGCTCGCTCCTCGCAGAATTTGGGCGTGCCAAAAGAGGACACCCAGATTGCGAAGAATCTAATTGGAAGCGCCTCATCCAGCGCCTTTCGGTTGTATGACGACAAAGGCAAACTTGGTCTGTGGTTTGTGCTCCAGGATTTGAGTGTCCGAACTGAGGGATGGTTTCGCTTGAAGATGAACTTTTTCAACCTCTCTGATTTCCTCCTGACTGAGGACGATGGCAAACCCACCCAGAGCGTCGAGCTTTTGGCTGAAGCGCCCTGTCTGGCATCGGTCTTCAGCAACCCTTTCAAGGTGTACAGCGCAAAGAAATTTCCCGGGGTTATTGAAACCACTGCGTTGAGTCGACAATTTGCCAAACAGGGTATCAAAATTCCCATTCGAAAAGATGGAAACCAGAAGAAGAGAAAGGGGACTGGAGCGGGTCATGACGACGACGCCGCGGGTGGCGATGATGATGGATATGACTACGATGAATAGGGAGGGTTTCTTGGGAGGTTTAGACGACCAGGCTTCTTCAGACGGGCATAGAAGGGAAGACAAAACAGACATGGAAACGGAACGCATGGCATCTCGTCATGGACGAGGACGCTTGGATTTGAGTCAGGTTCGACAGTATTCGGGAACCCAAATGGGTGGACAGTACCCAGAGTAATCGCATCAATTGTACAATGCATGTTTTACAAGCCACTATGGGTCGCGTTGGCCTCTGTTCCTGATGCTGAAGGTCAAGGTCAGGCAGGAACCGGCACCAGTTGTGCCGCTTTAAGGGCCATGTCTCTCGTTGACCATGATGCACGCACTGTCTCCCAGAGATGTTGAGCTATTTCTACGGTATACGGAGTATATATACTCAGTACCTCGCTCTATTGAGTTGGCCCCTCCCCCTCCTGCGTAAAAGCGGCGTGGGGTGGATCCCTTCTCGGCCTTGTCTCAAATGCAACTCCAACGGCCCCCAAGTTCCAAGTTCCCATCCTGCACTGTTTGCACCACCTCCCCCGCGACATGGTTCGCAAAGCAAAAGAAAACCAAGCACCGCGCCTCACTGCTCCAAATTCGAGCCCCTAAGGCCCGTCAGCCTTGGTTCAGAATGATTCTCTCGGACCGCTGTGAGCTGTGAGCTGTGAGCACCCAACCAGGTGAAAGACGACCTGTGCAACACCCCGCCCTCCATCTCGCCATCATGTCCAAGCCAAAGAAGCCCACGCCTCTCACCAAGGTACCACGGAGAGATCCGCTGGCTTCGTTGAAGATGGCAGACATGCTTATCTCCAAGCCCGTGCTCCCAGCAGGTACAATCCTCCCGCGTCAACAATATTGATCTTCCAAGCTAAGCCATTCTAGAGGTTCTTGCTATGATCGTCGACTATCTAGATGTCCCCGATCTGCTTCGAGTTTCTCGGGTGTCACGCCAGATGCATGAGATGGTCTATGAAGAGGCACGGTGGATCAAAAGACTGAGAAAGATGGGCTGTTGGAGCGACGTGGAGGCACGAAGAGCAGACCCTCCCAAGACTCCAAGTACCCCCAGCAAGAGACGCAGCACGATAGATCGCAGCCTTGTAAACGGAAAGGGCAGACCCGAAGTTTTGTTTGATGCCAGTCAATCCCCCGTGGTGCACCGGAATCTACCGAATCTACTCTCACCAATGCGACCGCGGCAGGGCGCAGCCGATGGATTCGATGTTGCCGACTTGTCGACTCCACAGAGCAAGAGCTCTCCAGGGTATCCCGTCGATCACGATGCTGCTCTGACAATTTTCCAACGCGTCAAATCAATAAGAGGTCAGGCTCGGCAGGAATATGGGAAGGTCTATCAAGTACTGGCGCCTTATTACAATGATCTTCAGTTAGTCTCCAATCCAATGGAGTGCCGGATTTTCAAAGCCTTCACTGCACCCGAGCAACAAGCACAAATCCTGGCCAACGTGCGGACCTTCTCTGCCAGTGACTTCTCGCCGGGATCAGGGGCACGAGAGGAGCGCGTCACGGCTACGGTGGGAATCTTCGATACCGCAGCACTCCTCGAATTCCGGAAGGGCTATGAGTACAAGGATATCCAGGGCCGAATGCGGCAATATGCGCAGGTTATGCATACTTTGAATGGAGGCAGGAGCAGCATCGAACTCTTCTTACACGACAACAACCTAATCACTCAGAAATCCAATCTAGGCAGCGTGTCAGACTGCCTCGACTATTCGCTAGGCTCCGGACAGCTTTCGCTGGAAAAGGTTCATGGCTATTTCGGAAGATTGGGCGACGCCTTCAGCCAGGAGAACGCCGTCATCCAGACCGTCTTCCCGGATCCCAACGAAGTCACGGTGCTTCTCCTTGAGCTGATGGCCAAGGAGATTCTCTCGCCATTTCTCTCAGCCCTTTTTGAAGATGCTCGCACGCGGGGATCTTCCATGTACCTTCGAACCATATCCGGCACTTTCGTGGCCACCAAGGAATTCGTTGAGAATTTTGCTCTCCCCACTAACGTGGACGAGGCCGGTCTATCTAGATGCAACGCCGTCATATCTCAAATTTTCGAACCGCACCTCGAAACCTACCTGACCGAAGAACTGGCCTTCTTCAGACAAAAGGCAGATTCCGAGATTGAACAATGGGACCGAGCATTGTCGGAACAAGATGCTTCGACCGAAAGCTTCCTCATGTCCAATGTCAATCGACAAGCGGACAAAAAAGACTTCATGTCATCATTCAAGAAGGTTGTCATGATGCCTGTCAACATCCTCCCAAGCTTCTCCGGGCCTTCCAACAACAAGACGGCGGCGAAAGCCCTTGTCAATGGCGAAGCTCCAGGGCCATCCCGCCTATCCACTATCAACCCACTCGGCCCATCCAACGCCAGATTCTCCCTCCCGGTGGAAGCGCCCACGAGCGAACTCGCGGCCAAGGCGGCACTGATGAATACGAAGCTAGAAAGCATTCGGTCCTTGTTCTCCATCGAAGTCGCGTTGAACCTAGTCCACGCGGCCAAGTCTTCGCTTGAACGCGCCGCCCAATTCATCGCCCTCGGCGGCGATGCCGGCGCGTCGGCGCGGACACAATGCTCGGCGATCTTCATCCTGCTCCTCCAAACCGTCGGCGTCCGGCATGTCAAAACCGGCTTCGACAGGGCCATCGAGCACCTTGGGCAGTACAACCCGCGCGAGACGAGTCACCCCGACGGTAGTCCACCGCAGCCACAATCGCCGACGACGACGGCATCCAACCAGGTCGCCCCACTCGCGACGTTTCTGGAATTGGTCAACGTAGGCGACCTGATTCAGCAGATGCTGGACGTTTTTTACGAGTCGGAGCTCATACGGCTTCGCATCTCGAACCGCGACGACTTCCTCGACCCCAATATCAAGGAAAAGAAGAAGTTCGAGGTCATGCTAGACGAGCGGGTGGCGGCTGGTCTGGGCAAGGGGATCGATGTGCTGATGGATGAGGTCGAGTTCATCTGCGCGACGACGCAGCTCCCGACGGACTTTTACCCGGAGCTCGCGCAGGCCAACGGGGGAGACGTGTCGAACGGAAGCAGAAA
Organism: Exophiala calicioides; assembly: GCA_001599795.1. Taxonomy (NCBI): domain Eukaryota; kingdom Fungi; phylum Ascomycota; class Eurotiomycetes; order Chaetothyriales; family Herpotrichiellaceae; genus Exophiala; species Exophiala calicioides. Next base: position 7,165,456 of record BCHZ01000003.1, read on the forward strand.
GGAGCTCGTGATGGATTTCTCGGGCCAGCCCACGGCGACCGCGTCGCGGGTCATCTCGCTCGTCGGCCACCACACCAGCATGCTCAGCGGGGCGACGGAGAAGACGCTTCTAGACGTCTTCACGGCCGAAGTGGGCCTGCGGCTGTTCACCGCGCTGGCTAAACATATCAAGCGGCAGCGCATCAGCACGTACGGGGCGCTGCCCCTGCTGAGCGACCTGTCGGCGTACTCGAATTTTGTGGGCGTGTTCAAGAACGCCGACCTGGCCTCGTACTTTACGGCGCTGCGCGAGGTCGCCCAGCTGTACCTCATCGGCGGCGACAGCGAGCGCGATGTCGGCGAGATGGCCACGATCATCAGCGACGCCGAGCGCTACAAGGGGGTCTTCAGCGTCGAGGAGGTCGTCGAGTTTGCCGAGCGCAGGGCCGATTGGTTGCTCGTGCGTGGGCGCGTCGAGGGTCGCGTGAGGGGTGAGGCCTGTGTCGTCATGTAGAGAGGGCTAGATCTTGCACAGATATATATCCAACTGCCGCCACTGCTTGTCGTCCCAGCCACAGTAGAGCAGATCAGATAACGAAGGTGAGATGAAAGGATCAAAAGACGAACGAGTCAGACCAGAAGAGAGGTGACAAGGGACACGCGGTGGACCGTAGAATAAAATAGGATTCGGTATTAGCTGGTGGGTGGAAAATCTGAATTTAAAATAGTTCAACGTCAGCCTCGCGCATTCGTCATTGCTCATTGGTCCACAGGCTCGGCGGGGGAGGGTGTTGTCTTCCTCCCTACGAAGACTCGGTCACGAGTGACGAGATGGATTGATCGACATGTTCGACGTGGGAAGGCCAACAATAGACTACAGATTGCACGATTAAAACAATGCCTATTTGATTTTGAATTGCAGTCTTCGTACTCAACATTCATTGCTCCTCGGTACTCTGTCCACAAACTTGCCTTGGTTCGCTCCGTGTCGCCCAGTCCCTTTCCTCTTGGCTTCTGGTATCCTTGAAACTCCAAATCGCCACATACAAAACCACTAGCTCATTGTGAGCGCCTAGTCATCGTCTTCATATCTCGAACGCGCACTCTCTCCATCGCTGTCCTTGCTCAAACCATCGTAAGGGGGGGTCTCCCAATCCCTCGTAACTGGCCATTTCGGCATGGATTTTGTTGTTTGGAGAAGTTGGATGTCTGGATCTAGCCAATCGAATAAGTACGGAGGTTCGGTGAAGACGCGGTTGATGACCTCTCTGCCTTCAATGAGGCGATTCTGAAGAAAAAGGCGCCGCTTGTTGTGTTCAGCAAATTTGACCTCGATGGGCACGAATTCGGAGCGATATTTGGTGTTGGATGTGGATCGGGAGGCCTTGTCGTTCAATTCGAAGAAACGAGTCCACACTAGTTCCATCCTTTCGTATTCCTGGTCTAGCAATGTCATCCAGTCGGCGTGCTTGATTGCGTCGTCGATGAGAGCGGGGAGCTCGGAGATCCAGAGCAGCCAGTCGTGATGATTTCTGACAAGGGATGGCCTGACAGGAACACCGCGGACCAAGAGTTGAGTTCGGGCCGTCAGTTCTTGAAGAGTGGTATTCCTGGTGGCAGCGAGGATTGCAAGGCGAGTCAGGAAGATATGGCGACTAAGTTTGGATTGCTTGAGCGCGGACTTGTGGACCCTTTCCCATCTATCCTTGGTATTGAAATGGGCGAGGATAGCCATTCTAGGGATGAAAGGGGCGTCAGGTTCGAAGAATACGTCAGGGCATTCCTTTTCCACGGTGTCTGCATGTCGAACTGGCGAGGTTGGTCTGGGATGTCCAGCTGGTTGAACATGTGTCTTCTTGAACCTTACTATCCTTGCTCTCTCTCGTTCTCGGCGTAAAAATTCATCCTGCAGCGTCTTGCTCACGAGCAAAGCCGCGTTTCGATTTTCGCTGTCAGAAGTTGCGGAGGTGCTTGTTAGGGCGTTTTTCTCCTCGTCTGATGTTCCCTGGGTCGATGGATCGCCCTTGACGTGGTTATTCTTCAGATTGTCGCCGGCGAAATATTCGACTCTTTCATCCTGATTGTCGTTCATTGTGTTAAAGGACCGGGGTTTGAGGGTTCTTTTCGAGCTGACAAGACAAATCATGGTCTCGACTGAAGGGTCAATGGGCTCTTCGTGCGTCTGTGAGTGTCTTGAGGCTGCATGTAGGCAGGTTAGGGAAGGAGAAGGGACGATGGTTTCGGGTAGGTCAGGATCGGTTGAGTACGAGATCGGTGGAGATGAAGAAAGATGGGCACTTGAAGTGAAAGCGGTAGAAGAAGGGGAAGTAGTAGAAGAGAAAGAATCAGACGATGGCGATGATGTGTGTGTGCGTTAGTTAGGGATACTGCCTAGGCTGTGGAAGTAGAGGATGCGAGGATGTGAGTTTGGTTTGCAGAGAAGTGCAAAGGGAGAGTGGCAGTTGCAGTTCGAGTTGCAGTTGCAGCTGCAGCTGCAGTTGCCGTCACGGTTTGAAGGCGGAGAGCATCCCTCAGACTCAACACAAAGGCACTGAAAGGATGGGTTGCTGACCGAGGGATTCTTCCGTGTCTTAGTACTCCGTAATGAGGCCGCGGCCTTTGGTCCTCTGGTCCCCAGGTCCTCTAGTCAAGTAAACCTACCGCCTGTCTTCATCCCTCGCGGCGACATAATGGCTGCTAGCTAATGGTCTTTATCTACACTGCTGTCTGCAGTCTGTGGTCGGGCTGTGGGTCGACACAATGTGAACCAAGGAGTGAGGAAGGAACGACGAGTCGACGACCACAGAAGGCTGCTCTTTCCTCTTTGTGGACAACGGAACCCGGAGCTTGTCTTCGCCGTCGCCGTGCTCCGAAGAGTGGGCGAGAGGTCCCGGTGGATCACGTGATTAGGGCTGGGCTCGGCTGGGGTTGTTAGGCCCTCACCGGCTCTCAGTGGCCCTCCTTGGCCCTCATGACGTCGCAGCTGACCTGCACCGTCCTGGCGTCCTCAAGCGCTCTGCCTGCGCTCTGCCTCGTTCCTCCTCTCAGTTGCTTCGCCTCATTCCCTCGACATGCCTTACCGCTGTCGTTACTTGGTTACCGTCCATCTTGTCTGTACCTGTGTTGAAAGTCAGTTGGATCCCTCGTTTTCGTCCCTCGCTCGTTCCGCCCAAGAATCCAGCATTCATTCCCCGCGTCGCATTTGAAGAATCAAGATAACAACAATAACAACAACGCCCAAGAAGACCGTATATATACAGCCTGTGTCGCATCCGGTTGTGCCCTCTTCCACCGCTCGTTTCTCCGTCAAACCATGTCCGTATAGCCCAGAGGCAGAGTGGAACACATCCAAGAGAAGGAAGTCCAGCAACGGAGACGGACCGTACAAATGATGCTTTTCGCACCCACCCTTCTCTCGCTCCTCGGCATCGTCCTCTGTGCCCTGCCCACCCTCGCTCAGAACACCCAGACGGTTCAAGTCGTCGCCACGACCATCACCCACTACTACACCGCGGCCGCCCCCACCACCCCTCTCTCGGCCCAGTACACCGACACGGTCGACCTCAAGACGGCGATCCTCAACTCGACCAACTTCTACCGCTACGAACACGACGCCTCCTACATCTACTGGAACAGCTCCCTCGCTTCCTACGCCCAGTCGTACTCGGGCAAGTGTGTCTGGGAGCACTCGCACGGCCCCTACGGGGAAAACCTGGCCCGAGGCTACACCAACGTGACGGCGGCGGTGGAAGCATGGGGCAACGAACGAGTCGACTACGACTTCAACGCGGACGACCCGACAGGTTTCTCCGAAGCCACGGGGCACTTCACCCAGCTCGTGTGGAAAGGCACGCAGTCGACTGGCTGTGGCTGGACTGACTGCAACGGCAAGAACGGGCTCGACGGTATCTTTCTCGTTTGTGAATATTGGCCGCCGGGGAATCTCGTCGGAGAGGACAACCACTGGTTCAAACAGAACGTCGTAGCCGAGAGAAGCACCGGCGACGATGGTTTCAATCAACTCAAAGCCACCCAGGGTGCCACGGGCGGAGCTCCCTCTTCCACCGGCGCTTCGAGTGGGCCAAGCGCCAGCGCGAGCGGCGAGTCTCTGGGGAGTCCAAATGTCGAGGTCGACACGAGAGGCTTGTTTACGACGGTGCTGGTCAGCATTGCGGCTGTTTTGTTTGGTTTGGGAATGTCATAACATGATCTGATCTGATCTATTGCCCTCGTCCATCCGAGGGAGGATGACTCGCGGAATGAAACGGCCGAAGGACCGGCCTCTTTATATGCATGACTTGAAGTGACATGAAGGAGTTTGGGTCTGTGCATATTTGTGGGAGCGTGTAGATAGGGAGAAGATACCCAGCCAGAGATGCAGATGAAGATACAGATACAGATACAGATACCCCCAGAGACTATATTATGTCATTCCACCACTTTAAGTCAAAACTTCAACCCGCCCAACCTCCTCAACGCGACGTTGGACAAAACCCTCCCCTCGCCCTCATCGCCCTCATCCAGGCCGGCACCCTCATAGGGCCCGCTGGACGGATCGACGGCCATGTCGACTAGCACGCGGCCCAGGTTCTCGGTGGGACTGTGCAGCGAGCCGTCCGTCCAGCGGATGACGGGCATCAGACCGACCAGCAAGGCGCGTTGGACCGCCGAGCGTCGCTGGCGCATGAAGTGGTCCCAGATCCACGGCTGGGCCTGGCCGTCGACCGCACTCGGCCGCACGCTGTAGACGGCCAGCCGGCGGTACGGCTCCGCGTGGCTCATGGCCAGCAGGCTCTTCTCCGTCTCGCCCTTGACGCGGCCGAACAGGGCGGTGCGCCACGTCGGGTGGAACGTCGCGCCGTTACCGGACACGTAGATGAACTTGAATTTCGACGACGGTGGTTGCTGCTCCTGCTGCCCCTGCTGCTGCCCCTGCTGCGCCGGCGCCGACCCCAGCGTCGAGAACGCGCGTGCCGCCGCGAGCGCGTAGTCCCGCGTGATGCGCGTATACTCGTCCTTGGACTCGACGTCGTTCTGGCTGACGCCCAGCGCCCAGATGCAGGCGTCGGCGCCGGCCAGCTTCGCCAGCAGTTCCGGCGGGTACGTGGCGAAGTCCTGGTGCTGGATGATTTCGATCTGCGTGTGTTTGTTCGTCGACGGCGTGCCCGCCGGCGCCGGCGGTCCTGTTGGCCCTGGCAGGAACGGGTGCGTCGCCGACCGCGTCAGGATCGACAGTCGCGTTATCGTCGGCGTCGAGCTCGCGGGGAGGCTGAGGATGTGCGATAACACGCTCGACCCGACCAAGCCCGTCGCGCCCGTGAGGATGAGGTGGACCATTGTGTCTTGGGCCGAGTGTTGTGGGATGCTCAGAAGTTTGGAGTCGTCGCGCCTTGTCGGCACTTATATATGATAGATAGGAAGATCACGACAACTCTGCTGCCTAGGCCCTAGAGACATCAACGCCTATTCAAGAAAGTCACTTCGCGGCAAACTATGCCCTGATGAAGCCTCGTCCGCCTTGGTCCGTGGGAACCTTGTCATGTCGGATTTATAAATAATGTCCGTCGCTGACTCGCTGTGTATCATGCATGAGGCTGACATCCTCGACCTATCACGCAATCTCCAGAGAACTCTCTAACTCTTTTCGCCTTGATCATGCTTTTATACTTCTATCCAATCTTACTTAACATCTACCGAGGGACTTAATAATCGATCGTTACTAACCCGAATCCGGCCGTACGCAGCCTTCGGCTCTCAGAAGTGACCTTCAACGTTCAACGGCGTGTACAGCTCCTCCAAGAAAGCTTCCTCTTCAGCACTTAGTACTTTGAACCTTGCACTCAAGGCGTCTTCAATTCGCTGCACCGTACTGAAGCCAATGATCGGGCTAGTGACTCTTTTCAGGCTCCAAGCCAACGTTACCTGACTCATTGTCCAGCCTTTCTTCTCCGCCAGTTCTTCCACGCGCTGAATGATCTGTAAAGCCTCCTTGCGCGTGCTTGATGGATCTCCACCGCCGCCAGCAGACCGCTTGGTGTTGCCTCGGACGCGGAGAGGACGAGCAAGCTGTCCTTGAGCCAGGGGACCCCAAGGACAGATCCCCACGCCGGTCGCGGCGCAGTACTTGTTCATTTCTCTCTCCTCTTCTCTGTAAAGGAGACTGTGATGGTTCTGCATGGCTATGAATTTGGTCCACCCATTCTTCTCCGCGCAGAATTGCATCATGGCGAACTGGTATGTCCACATACTAGATGCACCGATGTAGCGGATCTTGCCTGAGACAACGAGGTGATGCAAAGTTTCCATCGTCTCTTCAATCGGCGTGTACGGATCGAAGCGATGGATCCAGAAAAGATCGATGTATGACGTGCCTAAGCGCTCAAGGGCGCCGTCCACCGCGCTGATGAGGGCTTTGCGTGAGAGGCCTGGTACCGGCGCATCAGTCACACCGGCTCACATCGCGGAAAGCGGACTGAAACGCAACGCACGCGAAATACCAATCAAACGGAGCGCCAAAAGACTCACACGTCCTAGCATACTGAAAGGGAATTACACAACCGCGCGGGGATTCCATACCGAATTGATTGACATAGTCTTTGCTGGTCCTCAACTGGTCCATGATTGGATACGCCATGAACTGCTCTTCGCCTGTGACACCCCATGCCTTGGTCATCAGAACCAGCTTGTGGCGTGGTATGTTGTATTCTTTGATAGTGCGTCCAATAACTCGCTCGCTGTCACCGTTAGAGTAGATGTTTGCCGTATCCCACTTTGAATATTAGCATTAGCTCACTAGTTCTTTGCATATTATATAAATGAATATGGAGGAGTAGACGAGGACTCACAGTATTGACACCCCGGTCGTATGCCGCCTTCAACAAAGGCAAGGCTTCATCGGCCCCTAGCACCCAATCCGCCCACTCGGGGTTCCCAATCGACATACATCCTACAATCGGGACTGAAACGTGCAGACCAGAGTTTCCCAGCCGTCTGTACTCTGCCTTGGAATTGTCAATAGATTTGGCGACTCCAGGTGGGAGAGATGGCGAGCTCATATTTTAATGGAGTTGCAGAGTGGTTGTCAGCGGGCTAGGAAACGAATCTGGTGAGCATCGAGTTCATAAGTTAACTGACACTAAGTAAATAAAATGGTTCGGTTGACGTCGACAACGGGGCAATTTCAAGGACCACAGTGGTTTCTCTTCTGATCCATGCCTATTTTGGCAGTTACCAAATCCGTTTGCCGTTCGAGACAGCCAAAGTCTTTACCTAACAAATGCATTGTACCCAGGTACAGGTGATTGAGTTTCATGACCTGGATTTGGAGACAGCTCATTTTGCGCTCACGCTGGAGCCGAGGCCTTGATGCAAACGTTGAAGGTAGAGAATAAAGATGACATTACTTTCGAAGGTGTCCTTCAACAAATGGAAAGAGATGCTCGGCCCTTGAATGAAATTCAATCACCAAAACTATTTGATCAGGTTTTGCCTCTGAAGAAATTTCCAGCATCCTCAATGTTACTCAGATTCGATAAGTTATGAGATTTATTTCAGGACAGGGAAGAGCCTGAGCTTCAACTACCACCGTTCCAACAGGCACTCAAGTCTCCAACAAAATCTCGATCGATCCGTCCAATCTTGTTTTCCTCTCCCTATTCTCGACTAGTATGATTATGGTTCAGCGCTCGGCAGGGGAGTTCGATATTACGTCCCTTGCGATACCCTTTTCGCTGCTTTTATAGGTGATTTTGTCATGATACCTTGTTTCCTAGATGTACCCGGTGTTCGAGCTTTCTGGGTGGATGGGCTACGAAAGGAAATTAAGAATCCCAAATGCCATGTCAAGTGCGTCGTCGACAGAGATCTACTAGGTAGTACTGTCATCGCTTACGCAAACTGGGAAGCTTGCGACGAATGCACGATCCAGGAAGGACCGCTTTGCCCCAATGAAGGCGACATGCAAATCGCCGAAATCTTCTTTCCCCGGCTGCGGAAAAGGAAAGTAGAGATCATGGGTGGCCAGCAATACTGGTATTTGGCTTGTCTCTGCTGCCGTCCATCGCACTAGGGATGCGTGCCGCAGGTATGTTGCTACACTTTGGTCTTGAGTTGGCAGATAGTGAAGGAAAGGGAATCTACTTGGAAGCCAGTCTGCCAGGGGCTACTGTATATGTAACGTATGGCTGGAAGTGGACAGGGTTGTGATTCTTGACGGCCAGTTTCCTGAGGTCTTGATGTTGAGGGAGGGCAAGAAGTAGAATCGGTAGGCTGAACATTGTTGATCTAAGCCAAGCTACTATAATCTATGTACTTTTACCGCTTTCCAGACAGAAAGCCTTTGATGATGTTACCAGTAAGCCTGGCAACATTGTTGTCATAGCCATCCCAGCCTAATGAGCAGTACCAATTTATACTTCCCACACTGAAGACTGCGCCACCCCCAGCACCAACATAGTATACCATGTCGCTGCGAATCAGCTTTGTCTGCGTCCCGAGGGTGTTGAGGGCGGGGAAGCTTAGATCTTCCAGTGCAATGCCGAATTCATCACTGTGACCGGTGCTCGTGGCCAAAACCACGGCGGTCTCAGGACTCCCATTCTCCACATCGTAGCGATCGGTCTCGTCGCCCGAGGCGCCGCCCCCAAAGCCATGCTCTCCGATCAGGTCACCCTCTATGCCTGTAAAGATCCAGGACAGCCGCGGATTTCTAGACTCCTCGGTCCTCTTATAAGGCACTCCAGGACCAGTACCTTGGGCGCAGAAGCCAACACCAAACAGTGTATTGCAACTCATACCCCGGGAGCGCCAGAGACCACTCCGCTGTCCGTCGAGACTGTTGACATGTTCACCGCCCGGAAGAGTGTACGGACGAACTCCCACATCTCCCCGACGCATCTCGAAACGATGGGGACGAGAAGGGTCGAGAGCACTGACCCAGTAAAAGCCATTGCCGCCCAGGTACATGAGATTGCCACCTCCTCGGGCAAAGGCACTGTAGCTGGCAAAGACCTGTGGACTGGGATATTCAGGATGACAACCTGTAATGACGGTATTGAAACCGTCGAGGGCGCTGGCGCCTCGTAGATGCAAGTCGTGGTCGGTCAGGATTTCGTATGGAATACCTTCGCGTTCCAGATACCCGAGCATCATTAGATCAGCCGAGAACTCCCGTGGACGTGAAAACCCCCACATGATGTAGCCGGGGCGGATGTTCAGAATCGGGCGTTTTGACGAAGAGAAGACCACTCCCGAGCCATCATTGTGGTGGTCGTAGGTGGACAGGCCCAGGTCCACGCGGCGTTGCATCTTGTAGAACTCGCTGCTCTTGACCGTCTTGTCGATATCGAAACCTGGACTGAGCTCGACCGTGTTCTGACGGGAAGTATCGTACATGCGTTCGTTGGCATAGGCAAGATAAGTAAACGTAGAGAAAACCAGGCAGACCTTGTTAGAGATATCTGAGACCCACGAGGTCGGGCGCACAAAAAACGTGATCCAGTCCTTGTCTCGGCCGTTGCTGGCTTCCACCTCAACCGCGTAAGCCCCAGAGCGGGACTCGGAAGGAATCGTAATGGTGAAATCTGTGTCCCAGTCCGCGTCGTCTAGATCATCATCGTGGAAATGGATGGCGCCGTAGCCAGATTTCGCCTTTGTCCAGTCACATTCTGATCCGTCCCAGTCGTGACTCTTGACAGCCCGGGTGGGGGCATTGATTAGAACACCGTTGTGGCCGCGCCCGGAGACATCGACGATGGTGTCGCTTGGTATTTCAAGTGAGAAGTCATATTTGGCAAGAACCAAGGGCTTTTCTTCGCACGTTTTCAACGCTAGATCTGCGATACGACCGTTGAAAAAATCCGTCGCACGCTGCCTGGGACCACGTTGAAGAACATCGTCCGCATAGTCTCGGCTTGCCGCAATGAAAAGTGGCCCGGGTCGAAAGGTCAGAGCCTCACTGCTCAACTGTGTCTCGTATGCTGTAGAAACGGGCACCGGTTCTACTTTGAATGATTTGTGAACCAGGGAAACCTTGAGCGATCGACCGCGAATCGCGACCTTCAGTTTCGCCCAAGTCTTCCTCTGGGGTCTGAGTCCAGTAGTAACAACTTCGAATTTGTGCCCGATCCCTATCCAGACGTCAATTGAACCTTGGCTGTTCAATATGATAGAAAAGCCAGTGTACCCCGCCATTTCCAGAGAAGAGACCAGTGTCTGTTGATGTGAGCAATCCACGAGCCACGGTTGCATGTAGAACGAAATTTGAAGGCCCTCTGCTGCGGCCGGCGGCTTCCAGGCACTGATATACCCGTACGAACCTGGGTGAGCGACTTGAACCCTTCCATTCTGTCGACCTCGAGGCACTTGCGACACTTCTTCTTCGCGTCTCTCCGGGGCGTGCTCGAGATTTATACCCTGGATCAACCGGACGGTTCGATATGTATATTCTGGCTCCGTACAAGATATCTACCCAGTTATTAGCATGTCTGTGTTGCCTAGCACTCATGTTCATAAAACATCGAGTTGTGCAAAGGTCCGTACCTTGATTGCGATCGACTCGCCAGGGGCTGCTATCCAAGGCTCCGCGTAGCCAATAATCTCCGGCGGATAGCCTTCTTGTCCGATTTTTATAGCTGTCATCGCTAGACCAGTTGCACATAAAGGACGCGAGAATGCAAGAATTCTGGTTTGGGCACCTTATTAAGTGGGAGGAAACTTATAGAACGTCTCCAAAGCCGTCTCAAGACAACTGGTAACTGGTTGGGGTAACGAGTCCAGAGTCTGGCCCACTTTTAGACGACCCAAGAAGTCAGACCATCAATCAAGTGTAGTCTCCACTGATAAGCCAGAGTTGCGGAGAAACTGTATTAAACCTTTATAAGCAGTTACCTTTTTCGTGGTAAGATTGTCCAACGCCCCTCATATTTCGCATGCATTTCGAATCCAGTTTATAATCACTTGCCTAATTAGGTAATATGACTTGATACCTCGGGTAAATGCTATTTCGCACAACGCCACCTATAATCTTCAGAGGTTTGGAGTCTCACAAGCCCTTGATGTCGTTTTCGAGATCCTCGATGTGGTCACTATTGCCAAGTCCTCAGAGAACGGATAGAGGCCCAAGTCGGCTCGCGGAAATACAGAAGCGATTAATGGACTGCTCTACTTAGTGGTTTCGATATGATTGCACAGGATCTCAGAAGAAAAGAAATCGACTCTTCAATCAGACTGAACGCTGGAGGTACCATCCACAAGACTTTCCTGACAGAGTCAACGGCGTACTTAGTCCTGACCATATATAACATGGAAACAGTTCGTGTATAGCTGGGAGGTCACTTGGTAGAGTCTCGTAGAAATGCACTCAACAAGGACAAATTTTCTTATTCTAGACTCTATCTATATGCAAAAGACACTTTTGGCCTTATGACTTGTATGAGGAAAACTGCTGGCACACACGTAAAGACTATGCCGTGCTTTGGAAAGCAGCCCTTTCCCTCTTCCTCGTTTCACAAATCCGCTTCCTCTCCACCATGATCCAGCCCAGCAGTAGCGGTAGTCTACGACGAACGACATCTTCAGCACCACGCTCCGAGCTTAAGGACAGATCCTTGAGGCGACTCGAATCGCGCTGGTTTCAAACCTCAACCCTACTAAGACTTCTCTGACATCAGAGCTTAGCTTCATCGTAAACTTCGGTGACAGTGACATCTTCCGGGATTTCGATCAAGTTCGTGTCTTTCAACCAATATTTCAAGATGGGAAGGACTGCAACGCAGCCAAAGGAAAGGAACTAATCCATACGATTAGCCAACGATGCCGATTAGGATCGCGAGATGGATGACATACCGCCCATGAACAGCCAAACATGAATTCCTTGGAATATCCTTGATAGTCCAGTGAATACCCTACGACCATGCAAATTGCATTGAGGAGGCGATACAGGGCAGCGTAAACCGAAAGCTATTCTCAGTTGTTAGCGAAAATCCAACCTGGGGAGAAAAAGTCGACATACCTCAGCAGGGTCATTGCTCAGGGCTCCAATGAACCAATATGCGTAGTTGGATCCTAGGTCACGTGATGGGTGTGTGTGTATTCACTCTATGGAGTGAATACATAGGGAAGTGACAGGATGGATGGTTCAGTACAGGAGTCACACTTGGTGAAGCATACCCAGGCAGTGGTCTCGACTATTTAAGTCGGACCTTCCCACATAGTTTACTCTGAATACTATCACACTTGTACATCAGTTCCTTGCTTGAACTGGTTATGAGCCTCTTTTCGTAACTCTGCTTCGAACTGATACGAGTGCTCAGTGATCAAAGTTCTCAGACCCAGCCATGACTGACTCCAGGATGGACGACGTCAAGGAAGAGCGGAAGCTCAAAGGCAAGCCCAATTTCATCAGCTGGAAGCGCGAATTTGAGCGTGCGGCAAAGACAAGCGACACTCTCGACTTCCTCACTGGCGAAGAAGTCGTTCCACTCAAGCCTAAGAAGGAAGACTTCTTTGCGAAAGTTGCCGAGAATCGTCGCTCTGCCCGGAAGAAGACTGCTCAGACGGTCACTCCTGGCCCAGACGAAGAATACGAAACCGACGATGCGCAAACCATCGTCTCATCCACCAACAACAATCTTCGCTGGAACATTGAGTTCAACGAATACAAGACCAACAAAGAAAAGATGAAGCTCGCAGGACAACTTCTGGACGCCTGGGTCTCTGACGGCATCAAGATCGAGATCGAAGATTGCAAGGACGCCAAAGAAGCCTACGATTTCATCAAGAAACGATATGCTGTCACTGATGAGCGGGCACGCGCGACTCTGCTCACCCAGCTCAGCGAAATCAAGCTCGAGAACAGCTCCTCCATGACGGACTACACCAACAAGTTGCGTCAGGTCAAAGCCGATCTCAAAACTGTCAAGTACGAAATGACTGATGACATGCTCGCCACTGCACTCCTCCATGGTCTCCCTGCCAACTATCGCGGTTTCAAAGAGAAGTACGATTGGATTCGCTCCACCAAACCTGACGATCCTCCTGACCTCGACTACCTCCTTGATCGACTGCATATTGAGGAAACCAAACAGATCCAGATCAAGGAAGAAAAGAAGGCCAAGGAAGCGGCAAAAAAGGAGGCAGCGAATAACAACAACAATAACAACGGAAAGTCTGCAGGAGGCAACAATGGTAGTAGCAGCAACAACGCTCACCAGAAAGCAAAGCGCGAAGACAAGAGTCATCTCAAGTGCACTTATTCCGGCTGTGGAAAGACTGGTCATACCGAAGACAACTGCTGGGAGAAACATCCTGAGAAGATGCCGCGTTCTCTCAAAGACAAAGTCAGTACCAAAACCGACAACAAGTCAACCAACAACACTGGCAACATGGGAGGTGTTGCTGAAACCAATGTCTCCAAGTTCCAAGATGCCTACGAACGTGCCGACTCCTTGAGTATGGCCCCTCTCCCTACAGTCCCCACAGACTCAGCTGACTCTTCGCTGCAGACGCGTGAGGCCGAGTCGTGTGGGGGATTGCAGGGTTTAGGGGGAGCTAGCTCTAAGGTTTCGGAGGACACGGGGTTGGGTTTCTCGAAAGAAGTGCTGGGAGCCTTCATGGTCGGCACTTTCTGTACACCAGACACATGGTTAGCCGATACTGGCGCCAACATGCATATTGTCAATGACACCAAATGGTTCAAAAAGGACACTTTTCGCTCTTTGGATGTAAAAATCAGCACTGCTGATGGCTCCACCAGTCTTGCGATTAAAGGCGGAGGGGCGGTACAGCTTATTCTCAAAAGCCCTGATGGGTTTCCCGTTACTGTGTTACTCTCGGAAGTTGCCTACGCACCCCAAGGCAAATGCAACTTGTTTTCGGGTGGAATGTTCGTCCAGAAGGCTAAAGTAACAGGTGTCTACAATGACCAATACATGACGTGGATCGACCAAAAAGGCCACGAGATTGGACATGCAAGCTTTGCGAAGGGACTGTACCATCTCGATATCAAGGAGGATTCGAGTCCTCTTGAATCAGGTGAGGCCATTGCGGCAGTAGTGGACTTTGAAGACCCTGTGTGGAAATGGCATCGTCGACTCGGCCACCTGGGTTTCCAGAATATGCTGAACCTGTTGAACTCATCGACTGGGCTGGACATCACGGCGAAACAGATTAAGGCAAAACTTAAGGCCGTGTGCCCTGTGTGTGCGGTTACTCGTGCACAGGTCAAGATTCCTCGCGATCCCGCAAAGCGACATGCAACGGAGGCGGGACGATTGGTGCACGCGGACGTGTGGGGCCCGTACCCAATCAAGGGTTTCGACAACACCTCGCTGTTCCTTTTCTTTACAGATGATTTCACCAGATATACGTGGTGTGCGCGCTTCGACAAGAAAGGACAACTTTTCGAAGTCTTCAAAGCGTTGCACAAACACATTGAGAAGAAATACGGCATCATCATTCGGTGTTATCGTTTTGACGGAGAATTTGAGAATGGCCCGGTTGGTACCTGGTGCGAAGACCATTCCATTGCCCGGGAGCCTACTGAACCCTATGCCCACTACCAGAATGGCGTAGCTGAGAGAGCCAATCGGACGATACGAGAAAGATCGGCACCCATGATACAAGAAACAAGCATTTCCGGACAAGTCTCCAAGATCATCACAGGAAAAGGAACCGAGCTCCTACGGGTGTCTACGATTCCTGAAAACCTTTGGCCCGAGGCTATACAACATGCTGTCTGGCTGAAGAATCGAACTCCAGCACGCGCCTTACGAAAGAGAGACGCTAAGACACCGTATGAGGCTCTGAAGGGTGAAAAACCGACGCTCACTAGAGAACGTGTCTGGGGCAGTCGGGCATACGTCACGTACCCTATAGAGTTTAGGGACGCAGCAGTGATGACAAAGCTACACAATCCTCGCGGCTGGCTAGGATATTTCGTCGGGTGTGAGAGCGAAGCAATGTACCACGTCTACTCGCCGGAGAAACACAAAGTCTTTCGGATTGGTGTTGCTAGGGTTGAGGACGGTGAGGGACTGGATGATCCTCATGATGCGCCATGCTTAGAAGATCGGGTTCCTACTCAAGCGGCCGAAGACTTGGAGGACAGACCTGGGAAAGATGACGAACAGAATGCTGATGTCGGACACTCGGGAGGTGAGGGTGACAACTCTGGGGGTGAAACTCCCCGCAGAACTGTGTCACAATCTCAGGCCGAGGAAGAAGACGCTGACGATGAAAGCGATGGTGAAATGGATCTGGAAGAACCCGTAATTGTTTCAAGGTTTTTCGATCGACCGGGGCATGCTGGTATGGCCAAGCGAAAGAACTCAGGCGATGCGATGGTGGCACCAAAAAAGAGCCGTCGAGCCACCCATGACCATGACGAGGCAGATCATGACGACCCGTCCTCGGAGACTTCGACTACAAACGACGACTCCTGGTACTACTCGGATGGGGGAAAACCTTCCGGGGCTTACCTAGATTTTGTCGCCAGGCATGGGCAGAAAGGCGCTAAGCTATATCTTCCGGATGACAACAAATGCGACCGCTGCTTTCGAAAGAACCTGAACTGCGAGCGGGATCAGGAAGGGACTGACTGCTTGACCTGTACGCGGGAGAGACGGGTGTGTAAGGACCAGTCGAAAGAGACCAAACGCCTGATACTCCCGGAGAATCGCGAGAGACAGAAGGAAATCGGGGCTACCCTGCAGGATATATCCTGTAGGAGATGTTTCATGAGGGGCAGAAACTGCTACCTGTTAGGTCCACCGGGCTCAAAGTGTGTGGCGTGCGAGAAACGAGGCACTGACTGCAACTGGAATCTTGACGGGGCTAAGGAAGGCTCTAGAGAGGGAGAGAGAGCCTCCCGGAAAGAAGCTCGGGATGCAAAATTCGGTTTCAAGACAGTTCCGGTCGACAAGAAATGCTATCGGTGCTTTCAGCGGGCTATAGCCTGTAACGGGGAATACCCGTGCAACAAATGTGACACCCTTTTGTTAGGTCTTGCATGTCGACCGCAGGGGGTCGAGGATCTACCACCGTGTGTCTTCTGTCAAAAGAACTCAGGTAAACAGTGTGACCGTGGACGCCCCTGCAAGGCGTGCATTCATCAGAAATACAACTGCAGATACTCAGGAGAGGATGGTTTGCTCAGCCGGGCGTATGGAGTCCCAGGGGCCGGTACACCTAAGGGTTTCTCTGTGGGTCCCCTGGCAGAAGGCGAAGATTCGGACGACGAATGTGTTCGATGCCAGACCAGAAAACTTACCTGCGATGGAGAGCAGCCATGCACTCGTTGTGTCAAGGATCAGGAGGGTGTTTCTACCGTCGCTCACTGCAATTACCGACGGTCGAAAGGATTGTATGAATCATACGCCATTCGACCATACGAACTGAATCCTGAGGGAGAAAAGGTACTTCGTCCGGACTTCGAGAAATACACCGGGTATGGGAAGAGAGCCGTTTCGAAGAAGCTCCGGGCCGTCAGACTCAAACAAAAGGAGAAGTCCGAGCCTCAGGCTGATGAAGACAAGACCCCTGACGGAGTGTCTGAACTCGACGCGAGTGACGGTGAAATCGACCGACGACACCAGTCAGCCAAAGACGGTCTGAAGCGTTTCAAATTTGCGCTGGCGGTATACGATGAACGACAAGCACCCCTTCTTGGAATGAACCAAAATGTCTCGACAGATCCGAAGTACAGCGACGCTAAGAAAGAAGAGCTTAGGTCCCATCAGGAAAAAGGCACTTGGAAGGTTGTCCCACTCCCCGAGGGTATGAAACCGGTCACCTCACGCTGGGTTCTTGGAGACAAACTTGGACCGAATGGAGAAGTCCTGAAGCACAAGGCTCGGCTGGTAGCTCGGGGATTTCAACAAGAAGAAGGAATTGACTACGAGGAGACGTTCGCGTCTGTTGTCAAACCTGCCTCGACTCGCATCCTACTTGCACTTGCTGCTATCTTCCATTGGCATGTTCATCAAGGCGATGTCAAGACTGCGTTTCTGAACAGTGAACTGGATAAGCCAGTCTACATGAGGCCACCAAAGGATATGAAACTGCCTCATGGATTTGCCCTACTTCTGGTCAAAGCTTTGTATGGCCTAAAACAGTCACCTCGGGCGTGGTACTGTAAGTTTCGGGATACTCTGATTGGCTGGGGATGGCGTGTGTCGGCGTATGATCCATGCGTGTTTATTAATGACGGCAAAGGACTCATTCTTGAGGTTCATGTTGATGACATTAATGTTATGGGAAAAAACATCGGAGCGATTCTGGATTTCAAGAAACAGATCTCACAGACATTTCTCATGACCGACGAGGGCGAGTGCTCATGGTACTTGGGGATGCACGTGAATCAAAGCCCTGGAGAGATATATCTTCATCAGAAGCAATATCTCGACCAGATTACCACCAAATATGGATTTGGGGACGCTGCGCCTGTACGAACGCCTCTCGACAAGGACTCAAAGCTCGTGAAGCAGGATGGATATGTTGCCGATGCTGACTTCCGTAAGGAGTATCAGTCAAAAGTTGGTTCACTCAATTTTGCCAGCAATCAGACAAGACCGGACATCGCATTTGCCACAGGGTACGTTGCCAGATATGCGTCCAATCCAAATCAAACACATATGAATGCTGTGGACCGTATTTTCACCTATCTGAAAGGAGATCTAGGCAAGGGCATCAAGTACTCGGACAAGAACGGGTTTAGGCTTGAAGGCTTTGTTGACAGCGACTTTGCGGGCTGTGAGGACTCGCGAAAGTCGACAACTGGATGGGTGTTTACGATTGCCGGTGGTCCTGTATCTTGGTCATCACAGCGACAGAAGACGGTGGCCACGTCAACGATGGACGCTGAATACATTGCTGGGGCAGAAGCTGCAAAGGAGGCAGTCTGGATCCGCAACTTCATCAACGACCTCCGCCTCCCAGGAGTTCATGTTGACTCAGTACCGCTGTACATCGACAACAACTCGGCGCTTAAGCTCACCAGAAATCCGGAGTTTCACAGTAGGTCGAAACATATTGACGTCAAGCACCATTTCATCCGTGAAAAGGTGGAGGAAGGAGTTGTCGACGCTCAGCGTGTTGACACTAAGAACAATCTGGCTGACATCTTTACGAAAGCTCTACCAAGACCTGCGCATGAAGACCTTGTGGGCCGACTGGGCGTCTTGTCGGGGGGAGACACTGTGGACATTGTCGCGGCCATGGCAAGCACAAATCGGTTTAAGGACTATGCCTTTGAAGGAAAGGAAGTCGAAGGACGGACCGAGGAGAGTCAGTCCAGCTCCAAGGCCACACAGGTTTCAGATCCACGAATGGTCGGAAATGAAACGACTGAACGTATGCGGGCTCTTCAAGCATATGAGGTCCGGCAAGCGGCAATTACTAGACGAAAGGCGAGTCTAGCCAAACGACAGGAAGAACGAAACACTAAGGAACAGGACCCTGTAGAGGGACGCGAAGGATGGCAAGAATCAGACACACCTGGTGTTATGCTGTTTCAGCCGCGGTCAACATTAACCACGGAGGTGGGAGAACAGGAAAGCCCGAACCAGGGGGAGCAGTCTAGAAAGGATGGTGAAGACAACACTCAGTGATCACCTGCAAATTTTCGAGAACCGCGCTCTTCCTCGATTACTTATTTATCCAGCAAGTTGCTCCAAGGGATAAAGAAGACCAAAACGAGAAAGGAAACCAGGTATCGCCGCTAACATGCTTTCGAAAATGCCGGATGAGAACGCTCTGGTATTTCTCTGGATCTACACTATCCTCCTACTCCTGGCTGTTGTCCTCGCCGGAAATTGGGCACAGGGAACAACATCACGAACTCTTGTCAACATATCAGTGGTCTGCGCATGCTCGATCATGACCCTATGGATGCTCGCACCCTCAGTCTTCTACAGACCTTTCCTCGAAGGAATCGAAATATGAACCTCAGCAGATGACGATCCTTTCTTTTTTCAGACATTCCCGACACGGTTTTATCCTATCGAAAAGTCATCACGTTTTGAACGAAGGAGAATAATCCATCACCAACCTTTTTTTGGGATCCTTTGTTTGGAGTGCCATGAATCCTCCGGATCCATGGCACAGGGGGAGAGTTGGATCCTAGGTCACGTGATGGGTGTGTGTGTATTCACTCTATGGAGTGAATACATAGGGAAGTGACAGGATGGATGGTTCAGTACAGGAGTCACACTTGGTGAAGCATACCCAGGCAGTGGTCTCGACTATTTAAGTCGGACCTTCCCACATAGTTTACTCTGAATACTATCACACTTGTACATCAGTTCCTTGCTTGAACTTGCGTAACAGTTATAAGTGGCATCTGTGAACCCATACATAGCGAATAAAAGACACCACCATCCATAGCCAGAGTCGTAGACATCTAGGCGCTCTGCCTCGTCCAGGCCCGACCTTGTCTTGACCATGGCGAAGTATCCACCGATCCAGATTGCATTGATGAAGACGAAAACATAGACAAGAGCCCAGAAAGCTCGCTTCCGTCGCTTCATGGGTAATCTGTCCGTAAAAAATTGTAGAATCCATGGCGCAAAAACCTGGGTAACTCCAGAGGCGAAAGCGTTGAGGGCGCGACCCCTGACGGTAAATACGATCCCGTTGAAATCGTTGTTCTGATAGACGCCGAAGAAGTTGACAGCCCAGCACATGGGAGCAAAGAAGATTATCCACCAATTTTTGTAAAGGACCGTGCCGGAGGATCGGATCTCCTCCATGAATGTCTTTTGCCGCTCAAGCGTCACACGAGTACCATCTTCCCTTACGATCTTGTGCCAAGGATACAGTGCTAGTCCGAGGAAAGCACCACAGAGCATCAAAAGCATCAAGCCGATATAGGTTCCATTGTTGACTCGGCTGTCATTGTTTTTCCCGGTATCCCAGTTTTGGCCGACAGGAATAGCGGCGCCAATAACGACGCCGAATTGGTAAATAGACCAGACAATGGAGACATACAAGCCCTTTTTATCCTCGGAAGCGAAAGATGTGATGCCCGCTCCTTCAGCGGTCCAGAGGAAGGCTGCAGACAAGCCGCACCAACATCCGCCGAAGATAACGAAAGGCACATTTCCTGTGTAGTTGTAGCACCAAAGGCTGCCAGCGTACGCCGCATAGCCCAAGCCACCAAAGAAGAGGGTTGGGCGAAGCCCAAAGTAATTCAGACATGCCGGCGCGATCAGACAGAAGACGGTGAAGACGGAGTACAGAGCAATATTCGAGACATCGGCCAGATAGGCGGTTTGCTGTCCTGCACCACCCAGGAATATTATCACATTGTACATTCCGACTGTCAGGAACAAGACAAAGCCCAGCATACATGCTTGAACCCTGGGATGGCCGTAGGGCAAGATGTTAAAGCCAAAGACTTTGTATGGTTTGAGGGTCTGGGAAGCGTTCAGTCAACCTGGTGCATTTTGGAAAACTCTGAAGATATTCGTACCTCGACACTGCCACTGACATACTGGCTGACCTCAGCTTCATGTTTGTGCAACATCTCAGCAGCCTGATCAGCTTTCGCTGTCAGCGAGACTTCATGCGCCGCTACGTCGAGCGATGTTCTTTTGTTCTCAATATCCATGGCGAGGGAATTCTGGTATTATGCCGAAATACTGTTCTCTCCCCGCGGTGAGTTAAAGATATATATATATAAACAACGCAGTTTACTAGTCGATTGAAAAGCAGAGATAGATCGTTCTAGTTCGAGAACTATAGAACGCACATGATAGCGCGTTCGTCCGAGAGACCTAGTATCAGCATGTATGATCTAGTAGTTGCCAACTTGGGTAAAAATGAGGCTTGCCCCCGATCATATGCGTTCGTCCGAAAGATCTGGTATCAGCAAGTGTATCTAGTAGTTGCCAACTTGGGTAAAAAAGAGGCTTTGTCCCTAGAGTCTGCCGATCCCATCAGTCAAATCCCTCTCGTGGAAGGTGGGCTGTTTGCGCTAAGACAACTTCATTAGAGCTAAAATTCGGTACGGAGTAATGCCTGCACGTCTAATGTGGACCTCCCTCCTGCCTGTCCAACGGCAGAAAATGGGCGGGAGATGGAGTGACACTAAGTTCGTGGTTCACAGAATGTAACCACGACGGTGGCCAGTCGAATTCGCTTACGAATACAGAGTAGATGACCTTAAACAGTTCGAAATCTGAGAAACCATGCCGATCTCCTCAAACTTAAATCTCCCCGAGAAACCGCTCATATCAAATGCAGTACATGTCGCTGCATTTTTAGTCACTTTAGCACTCTATGGCTAACGGGCTAAGAGTGACCTAACAAACGTCGTATCCTGGCCGGTAGAGCTCCGTACTTCGTCTAGGATGCAGCTGATAAGAATTCCGAGGGTGCTCTGGTCTGACAATCGCTTTGTGACTACTGGTCGGCGATGTACCTCCTATCTCTACCCCGCAGGGATATGATTGTCGATCACTATACCTAAACGGACTGAGGGACCGGGGACCGCTTTTATGCCGATTTCCCCGTTTCCACAAATTAGAGAACGTCTGATGTCACTCCGTCCCGTCCGTCTAACTACTATGTAATTACCAGCGCGATGAAAGGGGCAGGCACAACAAGACCACGATTCACCGCTTTCGCCTCGACAGACTGTCACACCTGCTTGTCAGGGAATCGCAAATGCGAGAGACAGCGACCATACTGCGCAACATGCCTGGAGAGAGGGGTGATGTGCGGAGGCTATGTCACTCCTCTTTCGTGGCACGCAAGCAGAACATATTCATCTAAAACATCATCAAAGCGCCACCAACAGAGGCACGATCGAAGGACACTTTCGCAAAGTCAACATGATTGCGGTGATCTTAGCCCGGCTGAATCGATTGCAGACAGTGCAGGACCTTTTCGACCTCGCCGTCGACAGTCGAAGAAATCATCACCGTTCATCTCCACACAGGGCGAATACCGCGTTGGACATGGCTCTGTATCTCCCGAAATGACTACTCCTGTCACCGAGAACGAACTCAATCTGACAGACACGACGCATGTTGACTCCTTGCTGGGCAATTTTGCATCCGAGACGTATCCAGAAAACAACCCAGGCCACGATTCAATACAAGACCTCCAGGTGATCAGCCCCAGTGTCCACCCGCTACAGCTTTGGACAAGCCTTGAGACAGCGAACGATGAAGTCACCGATTATGAGGAAGGTCTTCCCACGCTGATGCATTCCACGGCGGCGGCGGCAAGTCATGCAGATTCAGCAGCATTGAGCAACTTCTTACTAGCCTCCAATATCGCTCTCGCCTCGGAGAGGTCAACCATGGAGCCAGAAGAATCTCAATCGATGCTCGACTGTGTAGTCAGCACGTTCCCACTTACACGCGAACTTGGTTGGCACCAGCAGCACGAGATGGCATTGAAATACTGTAAGCATCTGTTTCACGGTCAATTGAGCGTGTTGGTCTAGGGTACCATCCACCGAGCTGACCGAGATGTGGTCATAGATGACACAGATCTGTGCATCCTCCCTTTGACATCAGATATGGTTCTCAATCCGTTTCGCATCAAAGGATTTGCCTGCGAAGACTCTCAGCTTCTGCTCCAGTCCATCCTGGCGCTCTGCTCTCAGCATCAGGTCAACACTGGCGACACGCCACGCATAGAAGCGCTGGCAAAACGCTCTCAAGCATGTGACATGCTTGATGGAGCATTACAGAGCAGGGCATCGAGCAACAAAAGCAGTTGTCTACTAGAGGCCATACTGATACTAATCACTCTGGATGTAAGTTCGAATTTCAAAGCTTGGGGGCCTTTGGACCTAATACCGATTCTGGTAGTGTACAATCTCGGCGTTGGGCAACTGGTCAGACCATATTCGCAAAGCTGCCACCGTCTTCAAGGCATGGGGGGGACCTTCTGCGCTCAACAGTCCTCGACTTCGCTCGCAAGCGGGTATGCTTGTCTGGTATGTACTGAGAGTGTCGTCCATTGAAATTTCATCATCTACTAATCATGGATTAGGTGGGATGCAACACTGGCCATGATTTCGCGACAAGAACCAAGATTCAACTCGTCTTATTTTGAACACCTCGTGGGAAACGAGCAAAATGACGGGTGGTCGTTCTTCGAATTGACCGGCTGTCCTACCGAGCTGGTGGTACTCCTCTTCCGGCTTGCCGCAATGGCGCCACAAAAGGAAGTGGCTGAGTCTATGGAGTTTGTGAATTTTGACATGACGGCCGTTCTAGACATTGAACGGCAGCTCCTGAGTTGGAAGAATAGCCTTGAGGTCAAGGTAGGCCTCACGCATATTCATGGGGATGTCATCAACTTGCTGGGTGGGGATGTGGACGGCCAGAGTCCTACCAGTTCTGATGACGGAAATGACGGAGTATATTCTCGACAACGGGATGACTACCATTGCATGGAAGCTTGGAGGTATGCGCTGCTTCTGTACATCCAGCGGGTGTTCAGGTGGAACCGCCAATCACGTCGACGGCCACCGGCTGTACTACCGCTTACCTGCAAGGTGCTCGAGCACTCGCGCAACTGCCACAAGATGTCACAGGTCCAGAAGCAGCTGCTTCTCCCTATCTTCCTGGCCGGTGCAGAAGCTCGCGACGACGCGATGCGAGATACCGTCCGCTCCTATTGTCTCTGGTGGGGTGCGAGAAGTCGTTACGGCATGTTTTACAGCGTTTCTAGCCTTTTGGAGGAGTATTGGGAATATACGCCTTCCAATGGTGCAAGCCCGGTATGGTGGGGGTCATTTCTAGATTCAAAGTCTCACTCTGGGAGAGCTGGAGAGGTGACGGTGCAATTTCTCTTTGGCTAATACGAACCTTGTTTCGGGAAGAGCAGATCAAGCGCAATTTCAAGATTCACAGCTACTTCTTCTACTTAAGATGTTTTGGTTAGTCAGGACTGCGTCCGCGCTGTCCATTCGCACCCTTCCCTTAGGCATGGTTTGCCGCTCCATTCTGAAGCTTGTTGTCCGCAGCCTTCTCTGTTCCATTGGTCAAGGTCCCATTCACCGGACTGTACGGGATTTCGAAGCTGTATTTCGGATCGTAGTGCAACGCCCAGTATGCATCCCAGATTTTCATGGTGATTGGTCCAAGCTTGCCTCCGTGCACGGGTTGACCATCAAGCACTGTGATGGGCATGATGCCTCCAGCTGTGGTTGCCATAAAGATCTCGTCACACTGATAGACCATTTCCACCGGCACGAATTCCATGCGCACCTCAATACCCAAAGACCTTGCCACGTCAAATACGCTCTTTCGCGTGACGCCGTGCAGGACGCCGTGGTCCGGTGTATAGAGAACGCCGTCCTTGACCAGCAGGATGTTAAATCCGGATCCCTCGGTCAAATTGGCGTCCCCATCCGTGAGAAATGGATAGGTAGCGTCACGGTCAGCGGCCTCAAATAGGCCACGGGTGAGGTCGCCCCATTGTAGATTTTTGACGGTAGGATCTATCGATCCTGGCGAGATCCGTCGCACCGTCCGCGCAATGACGGCACTCCCTCCTGTGCGCTGTACTTCAGGGTCCATGACCCAAACGTAAGGCTCGACGAACATGTACAAATTATTCTTGAATGGTTCGCCTCGGGTATGGCCCCGGACGCCTTTGAGGCCGCGTGTGACCATCAACTGGACGAAAGCGTCTTTGGTTTCCGACTTGACCACCATGTTGACCAGGATCTCCTTCACCTCTTCGCGAGGTAGAGGGAGCTTAAGCCGCATTTTGGCGCAGCTGGCTTCCAGTCGAGTTAGATGGTCCTCGAGTCGAAAGAACCGTCCGTCCCATACGGATGGGACATCGTAGGTAAGATCGCTATGCATAAACCCCTCGTCGCGTAATGGAATGCGAGCTTCGGCGAGCGGCACCAGCTCTCCCTCGACCCAAGCAATCCCATTTGCAAATGGATTACTGCTCTTCTCGTGGATAGCCAGTCGCTTCTCGTATCGCGCAAAAACATCGTCCATGGAAGCCATTTTGGGACTGTTTCTTGATCTGTCTCGTGACTTGAAGCGGTCACAGACTTTTCAAAATGATCTCCTGCTACAGTACGGAGACGGAGTGAGGTGACAATATATGACAAGGATTATTCAGCGTCTATCTTTTTGGGAAATCTACCGTTTCATTCCCCCCGGGACATGTGACAGTCTAATACCTCTGGAGGGGGGAGTTAGTAGATTCCTAATGCGGCAACTACCGCACTCGGAATGGCGCAGTGAAATGGTTCAGATGACCGTGACTTTCGTAGATAAGAAGAATCCAGACATGGACAAATATACTTAGAGTCCCAAGTCGCTGTACCCTTCCTTTCATATCAGACATTTAGTTCAACGTCTTAATGCGAGACGCCACCGATTTGCCAAATAACCGTGAATCAACAACTTCTCCGGCGAAATACCAACTCTTCAAGGGCAAGGCACAGCCCCGGCCGCAACCTAGGTGGACTCTGTCTTCAGAATGGACCTATCCCAGAGCACAGACACGAGGAGCAACGCCATCGAGGAAAAAAAGCAGGGTTCAACCAGCCACGACATCGATTACGACCTCATCGAGGGTTCCAAGAAAGCCACACGACGAGAACATGATCTGACAGTTCGGCAAGCATTGTCCCAGCATAAAGGGGGAGTCTTCTGGGCGACCTTTTTCTGTCTTCCCAATCTCATCATTGGATACGATCCCACCATCGTCGGCACTCTGGTCGGGATCCCCGAGTTTCGCAAGAAATTCGGCTACGAATATCCTGCCGGGTCAGGCACGTATGTGCTCCAAGCCTCCTGGACGTCAGCCTTCACTTACGCACCCGTCATCGGGTTCATGTTGGCGGCCGTCTGGGGTGGCTGGTGCGTTGACCGGTTCGGGCCACGAAAGACGCTGTTGGGCGCGACCTTGGTGTCACTGGGCACGTTGCTCATCGAAGTGCTGGGTGAGAGTGCTGCGGTCATCTTTGTCGGTGATCTCCTCACCGGCCTGTTGACCGGTAGCTTCCCAGTACTTGGGCCGGCGTATATCTCGGAGATTCTCCCAGTTTGCCTCCGAGGCATCGGGCTGTCGTGTAACAACCTTTGTCAAGTGCTTGGATCACTCATTGGCGTTGGCATCCTGCGGGGAACCGAGAGTCGAATGGACAAATGGGCGTACAAAGTGCCCTTTATCACTGAATACGCCTTCCCCTTGATCTTCATCATGGGCGCCTTCTTCGCCCCTGAAACTCCATGGTTTCTCGTCAAGAAGGGTCGATACGAAGAAGCTACGAAGTCCCTGAAGAGGATAGGCTACGTCGATGACGCGGGTGATACCCTTGCTCATATGAAGGAAACCATCATCTTAGAAGAAGAGCTGTCCCAAAGCGCGACCTACTTGGATTGCTTCCGAGGCACCAACCTTCGAAGGACTGTCACCTGCGCCATGGCCTACAGTGGTCAGTTTTTCTGCGGTATCAATATCGCATCAGGGTACTGTACGTACTTCTTCGAACTGGCTGGGGTCACCACCAATCAGGCTTTTGACCTCTCGCTCGGATTGTTTGGTCTGGGTGTCGTTGGGAATATTCTTTCGTGGCCTGTGATGACTTACTGGGGCAGAAGGAGTGGGTACATCGTCACCGCAGCTCTGGCAACGTTGTTTATGTATCTGATCGGCTTTCTCGGTATTGCTCCCGCATCCAATACCGGTGCCATGTACGCCAAGTCGGTCATTTTACTGTTGTTCAACTTTGTCTACAATATTGGCTTGGGTCCAATCGTCTATGTGATTATTGCCGAGCTTCCAAGCACCAGGATTCGTGGGAAGACTTTGGGCGTCGCTTGTTTCGTGCCGCACGTCTTCTCAATCTCTATTACGGCTGGCCTCCCATATGCGATGAGCAACACTGAAGCCAATTGGGGGGCCAAGACTGGGTTTCTGTTTGCTGGACTGGGTACTCTCACTGTCATATGGGCTTTCTTCTATCTTCCGGAGAGTAAAGGCCGAACCTTTGAGGAACTGGACATTCTCTTTAACCGCAAGCTTCCGTCCAGGAAATTCGCCAATACGAAGTTGATCGACTTCGATCGTACTGATATCATCGACTTCAAGAACGAGAAAGCTTAGCGAGAACAACATGGAGTGCTCTAGAGCGTATCGACCAGCAACCAAACTGAGAAACACATGCTGCTTGTTAGATATTCGCCTAGGAAACATAATACCCGTGGAATCGAACTAGAAGTTGAAATCGAGCGACACTAATCGAGCAGTGGAGATGGCGGAAGGGATCGCGGTGCTGATGACGCGGGTTGGGCACCTGCTTCTGTTCAGATGCAATTTGTTAAACAAGTTGAAATCGGGTTCTTCACATATACCAACAGCATGCACCACGAACTAAGTTACAGTATTGAAGTTCAAAGTAGCTGCTACAACGTTAGCACGCTCTAAAGACTGAGAGTTCTTTTCAAGTTTCAACGGCCATCGTAGTCATGTACACTGAATGTCCGCATAGGAGAGAATGTGTGTGATTACTTGGTATATACATAGATAAAGTTGGACCATCTGTCTCGATCGGCTGTCCCTCGCCGTGGTTCAAGCCTCGACCCGAGAAGAGGGACAAGAGAAGATCAAGAAGTTCTTGTGCCTCGACGATACAAACTGTCCAACCGAGCTTGTCAACAACACAGAGAGACAGGCATTGTGCCACAGAAGAGAAACATCATAAAAGTCGTCGTCAATTAAAGTAGGCTTTGATCTTCCCAAAGAGCCGTCGTCCCATCCGTTCCATAAAATCACGTGTTCATGATTCCCTTCGAATCTTCCTTTGTACAAACTCAAGTGTACTCTGTGCACGGCGTATGTGTGTCATAATCATTCACTTGCCTGTATAGTCCAGGGTCCCGGCAAGCCGAACCTCTTCGACAAACTTTTCTTCGTCACCGACCGTCTGCATGTTCCAATGCCCGGATTGGGGTTGGCGGTTGAAAGGGCCCCATCCAAGCATTTCTTGAATGTTCCGTCTCTTTAAATCGACGCCTCCGCGCATGTCGAATAGCTGAGCCTGTAGACTTCCCAGGACCGCGACGGCTGCCCGGATCAAGGTCCGATCGCCTTCAAACACCCAGATGTCCCATACGCGACACAGCCTATCGACATCCAGACCGTTGGAGAAGACCGTCCGCAGCATCGGTTCAAACACTTCGGCGCCGGTGAAACCTAGGCCGCCTTGTTCCACCGACCCGAACAGATATTCGTGAAGGCGAGGAAACTTGATCCCCAACGTCGACACCGCGTGGTTGTAAGTTCGACTCATGTTGACCGCATCATCCGTCTGGAAGGCCAGTGGCGTAGGTCTGTTGAGGCAGTTTGCCAACAGGATAAACGCATCGGCTGGGGTCGACAGTTGCAACAGAAGCAGGGCGGCCATCAGTTGCATCCCATAGGTATATCCTACGTCACTTCGATAGCAGGCGTAAGCCTCGCAGACATTGATAAGATCCTGCCAGAGCGGCGAATCCCTTTGGAACAATCGAAGCTCAGGGAACGCTGTCTCGGCGTCTCGTTCGATGTCGACAAACCAGCGTTCGACATTCTTGTCGTTATTATCGAGTTCATCACGAGGTTGCGTTTTGATCTCCTTGGCCCGTTGCAGGGCCTTCTCATAGCTCTTGACACCAAGTCCCAGAGGGTTGCCGACGGCCCTTTGCCAAACCTTACCGCGGAGATTCGGACTGATCCCGCGCCAGCACAGGTCGTTTACTCGCTGATCAATTGTCGTGATATCGGTCGACTCGTCAACATAGTAATTCCAAATGCGAATCAAGGATTGGCTTGTGTCATCCTTTTCGCATTGTTGGGTCTGCAGCTTGGTGCGGCGTTTCTTGTCTGCCTCCATTGACGCCGCCATCATCCGTTGGTATTCTCTCAAATGTCGCCGTTCCTCCTTGGGATCTTTGGGCGGTAACCAAGACGGTCTTGTCCGGGATAGAATGGCCTCCTTCTCTTTGGACATGGGCATGAAGTCCAGAGCACTCGTTTGAATAGGAGGAAGTTGGATCGGCTTATTCCGGGATTTGCGGTCGGCTGTTGTTTCTAGACTTCCTCGCGACGATCCGCCTTGATGGCCGTCTAATCTTTCCTGGTCCCTGGTCTCGGCATGATACGCCAGAGTTTCGGAGATGATGCGTGCCTCCTCACTCAAGTCTGCCATTGCAAGATTCCACGATTTGGTCCGGCCATTGCGTAGAGGGTTGCTCCTTCGTGGCGACGACGGGTTGG
Organism: Exophiala calicioides; assembly: GCA_001599795.1. NCBI lineage: Eukaryota > Fungi > Ascomycota > Eurotiomycetes > Chaetothyriales > Herpotrichiellaceae > Exophiala > Exophiala calicioides. The sequence goes on from BCHZ01000003.1 coordinate 7,194,682, forward strand.
ACCTCGACGGAGTGAGAGACTTTGCTCTCGCAGAGGGAGGTCGGGTCTTGGGCAAGGTTTGTGAATGAAGGATCGGTCGAGGAGCAGTGTCGGGAGCGGTTTTCGCATGTGCTAGTGGGATAGGCCGAGGACTCGAGGATGATGCGTCTCTTTCTGGACTTCCCCGGAAACTGGACCTGTGTGATCTTTGTCCGGATGGGAACGGGGACACCGGAACGTTCCACAGACTTGTATCATCGGGTAGATCGTCGTCTGAGTCATGGCATTCGGCCTCCAATTCTGCAATTGTTTTCCTTGGTGGTTGCCACGAGGCGCGCCGTGACGGTATCCCCAGGGAAGATGCCGGGCCCGTCGGTCGCAGACCACCGGCGCTCACGGAGGATGTGGATGCCGATGCGAGTGTTCTTCGGTTCGGAGGTGAAGAGGACCTTGTCCTCGCACTGTCGGCAGGAAAGAACGATTCGAGCGCGGTGAATCCACGCTTGATGGCGGGCATTTTGGCTCCGGCCGTCTTGGACACTATCGAGTCCTGATTCGGGTTCGCTGGTTTTGTGTGTGTCTGCAACTGTGGCAGGGTAGCTCTTCTTTCGGCCGGCCCCGATTCTTTCGTCCGCATCAATTCATGGTGAGATCCAACCGACTGCACCGAAATGTCGCGTGAGTGGTAGCTTGGGAGCGGCGCGGGTTTCTCGTCCTCCAATCCTATCTCTTCAAAATTGGTCACATCGGACTCCAGTCCATCGGGGCTCGAGAAGGTGGATGAGTAGGAGGAGGATTTGGACGATCGAGATCCAGAGAGGTCAGGAGGAGTGCCAGGAACGCTGGCGGCGGTGGTCATGATCAGGATATGCGCATCAGCAAAGGCGGTGAGCGAGCGTGGTTCAAGGGGGGAGCCTCTTCTTAGTCTGAAGGAGAAATCATTGATGCTGTTGTAGTCGTGGTGGTGGAGGGCAAATGTGTCGAGTAGGTCGGTAGTAAGCGGTGGGCACTTAATTTCCGGAGGATCAGAGTTGTTGTTGGCGGGCTTACGGTGGGCGCTCGTGCATGGAGGGAATACTATTCCTGCATGGTGAAGCTTTGGCGGGTTTGGGGAAACGAGTGTCGGGATGCGCCAGAGAGCATCGTGGTGAGGGGGGTGGTGGTTGTCGTCGATGAATCGAACAAGATGACCGAGTTCTCGTGTTGAAGTTGGATGGCTGCGGCCAAGAAGAGGCCAAGTTCGCAGTGGTTCCTGTTGACCAGCCCCTGGCGAGGATGCCAGGGCCATTGGTGGACTTTGTGGCGGCCGTGATGGCGCAGTGTGTCGACCATACCCAAGACGGGAGGGGAGTGGGCGGCCTAGGGGCTCCGCCATGGCGAATGACTGGCGGGCATGTGCCGGGGGGATCTGGGCCTTGGTGAAGACCGCAGGCCGACCGAAGGGCCTAAGTGTGGCCTAAGTGTCCCGAAGCAGCCCACGGCAGTCCTAGGCTCCGGGCTGTCCGAGCAGGAAGCTTGGGAAGCTTGGTTCGAGAGGGGCTGGCAGTGGGCTGGCAGGCTTGGAGGCGGCCGGGCGCCGCACCGATTGGGGATGTTTCAACAGCGGGTGACAGCAGTGTGCATGCAGGGCATCGACCCACCGCTCGTGCCGTGTCGTCTGGGTGCTGGAATCAGGAATCTGGAAGCTGGAATCTGGAATCCGGATTATTGAACCCTAATAATGATGCGTGCTGATATGGGCATGTACTGAGTAAGTATTGTTGAAGCAGCCCCCCCGCGAGACCCCCGTGCTGCCAATGTCGCGACAACGGCTGCTGGCAAGATCCGGTCGCGGCTGCGTTTCAAGGGTGCGGCTGAGGCAAGATGCGTCGCAGCAGGTGCGTGCGAGGCCAGAACGCGAAGACCCGTGACTTGCGCGAGGCCGCCACTCTGACGCAGTGTGGCTGTTTCAGGGAAATGCTGTGTGTGCTATTGCCGCTATTGTTTGGAGATGGTTTTGCCAGGCATGGCGGTGTCGGGGCTACCCCTGGTGCTGGCCAGTCGAGTTAAACGAGAGCTTGAACTGAGGACAAAGAGTTCCGGGGAAGAGAAGATGAGGGAGATGGAGAGGAAGATGGAGATAAAAAGATGTCTGGGGAGGGAGGAGGCAGGTGCGGTCGATAGAGAGATGGTCTTAGGTGCGTCGAGGGTGGCTTGGTGGCGGGTGGCTGGTGTTGCGTGTTTGGTGTTGAAGCATCTTGATGATTGCGTCAGGACTCTTCTTCTCCTCTTCTCCTCTCCTCCTCTTTCCTGATTCCTCATTCCTCATTTCCTCTTCTGGTCATATTCTCCATTCATCATCATTATTTATTAATACTTTGTATCAACCATCGTCAATGATCGTCATGCGTCATTCGTCATTCGTACCCGTCTTGCCGTCCATCCCAGCCCAGGCCATCGCAACATTCCTCTCGTCCTCATTCCACCCCGTTGCCCCTCCAATAATGCCGTCAACATTCCATTGAGAACTGGCCAACAGCCAACGGCCAACGGCCAACGGCTAACTGCCAACTGTCAACTGCCAACACGCTGTGCACGCTGTGCACGCTGTCACACCCACGTTTCCATCCGCTCCCACTAGTCCCATCTAGACGAGGCCAGAGTCCAGACAGGTCGCTCGTTCTCCCATTCTCCTTAATATACATAGCCGCGAAACGCCCTCTCGTTCTCCAGCACCAGCTGTCCGAGGGCCGCTTGTTCCATTTTCATCTTGGGCTGACACTCGGCCCTCAATGCGTGGAGCCACACCACCGTCTCCCCATATTGACTTTGCTTGCGCCCCAGAACCCTTTCAAACGCCGATGCTGCAATCCAGCACATCTGTGCCCGGCTGATTGACGGCTGCTCGTTGTCGTTCTTGACTGAGCAGATCTTGGTGGCTGTCGACACCAACTCTCCGACCAAGCTCTGCATCATCTGCTGTGACGGTCGTCGCTTTGATGGCGCGAGACGTGCCAGGTACCGGTGCATTTTCATGGCCGATTCTGTGAAGTTCCCAAGCAGCGTGGAAATGACCTGCCTCCTGCTATTGAGGGATAGGTCCACCAACATGCTATGCATCTGTTGCTTCAGTGACATGAGCACTTTCCTTCTCAGTGTCGCTCCCGGCCGCGACGAGGTTTCCACCGTCAACGCATTGCTGATGTACATGTCCTTCTTCTCGCGGTCTTTCTTCACCTCCAGTGTCTTCATCTCAATCGCCATTCCGCAGTATGGGAACGCGCTACTGCCGTGCACTCGCGGGACTTTCTGCCCCTGGATCGTGACGTCGAAGTTGGCAAGGGATTTTTCAGCATTCACCGAGATGCCATATCTCTGGTCGCCCTCGATCATCACCGCCAGGAACCGACGTGCAGCATTGTCGTCTGTGCTGATGAGAACAAAGTCGTCAATCAGCCTCAGGAGCAAGCATGTGTGCGAATCCAGAAAACCGAGTTCGTTGCGCTCAAAGGCCCCGTAGAAGTAACTGCAAAGAAGGCTGCTGAGAACTGAACCCTGCGGAATGCCATCGGTTTGCTTCATGTGTTTCTTTCCCATCTTCACGATGCTGGTTCCCACATGCTGCTCGAGAAGTTTCAACAGATAGCTGCGAGTCCAAATCCTGTGCTGTCCCGTGTCCGCGAAGACCACCTTGCTCTTCTTCAGCGCCAAATTGGACGCCACTGCAGCCGAAAATACTGCATTGTCATCTGCGGGCCGAGCTGAGCCAATATACCGACGCGTCAGCGGCCTTTTGAGACCATGCCCTCCTTCATTCACGGGCTTGGTCTCCGTGTGTCTCGTCGTTCGATACATGGATTCCGAGAAGAGAGCCTTGACAACCTCGAGCAAATGGGCTTGTGGTATGCTGTCGAAGCACGACTTGACATCTACTTTGGCAAAATACAAGCGGGTGCCTCTCGGGATTTTGTCTTTGAATTCCGCTAGTCGGGTGTGGATATCTCCTACCGACATCAATGCCGAACCCAATGGTGCGGGATCACGCACCCGCTCCGAGGTGAGCACGCTGAACACCGGTGCGAGCTGTACGTTGATGCTCTGTCCCAATACTCGCTTTCCAGAGGTCGACTTTGTCTGTCGGCGTCGCAAATTCGTTATGGGCCGTGCACCCTGCTCTTTTGGAAGGAGTCTGAGGTTGCTGTAGCCTAGAAGACGTGACCGTAGAATTTGACGTGCCTGGCCTGGCTCGATGGGCACGTACATCGTCACCTTGAGCATGGCAAGGCTGGGTTCCGACAACTTGCGCCATACGTCGTGTCGAAAATAAAACAACCGATTGCGATGTACCGAGCTCTCGGTCACATAAAAGTTGGCCCGAATCAGGGGTATCAGGAGAGAATCGAATAGATAGTATAGGAATTCATGCAGAAGCTCGAGGCGTTTCAAGTAATCTGACTTTGGCATCTTGATGGCCGTAATTCCAGGTGGTCGAAGCCAGTCGATTGATTTCAATCGCATGCCTTGGCTGATCTGATGTAATGTCATACTCTCAAATCTACGCATCTCCACAAATTTGTCGACGTTCTTCATCACGACATCGTGGTTATGTCGACTCTCTTGTGCGAGGCCAAAAGCATTCTTTGGCAGCAATCGCGCGAGTACAGAGCGACAGAAGGCCGAAACCTTGGATGGGGGAGTCGAATGGGGGAGGAAAGAAGTCTCACCATCGTAATGGTCAACGGGTGAGCCAGCTGACAATTTAGGTGAGCCTGAGGAGAACACCTGAGTCACCCATGGTTCGGAGCTGGGCATGCGACCAACTGGTGGGTTCGACCTGGGTATTATCCCGGTTTCCTGGGCATCCAAGGTCATGGGGCAATAATGTCGGAGAAGTTGGCTGTATGAGCAACAATTATGATTCTGCTGGATCTTTCGGGCAAGAAACAGAGCCGGACCACGCAGGCGTCTAGGAATCGAGCGGGATGACCGGTTCTGAAGGTTTATTTCCTGTTCTCGAAAGGTGTAGTCCTTGAAATGTTGTGCAGTTTCTTTGGAGTCAACTGCACATGTGAAGACATTATGCAGCCCAAACTGACGGGGAAAGATATACTTGAGGATATGGACCGTGTGGGCCTCTCGCCGGGCGTCGGAGAACCTCTGCAGGACATGAGCGTGATGCAACCCAAATTTGACTTTTCCAGTAGGGTTCAACGACGGCCTTGCATACAAAATCCGATTTCTCACAAACCGGACATCAGCTGGTTGCAGGTTTGGTGGCCGTCGTGCGTTGCGCTCGTGGATCGACCGAGACGATGGCGGCTGGATCTGGACCAACTCTAAGACGGGAATTCCGCTCAACTGAAAATAGTTGTCCTTCCCGCTTGGTAGCTTTGTAAAGATGCCACAGTCGAGCAGCAGGCTCGAAAAAATGAGCTCAGCATCTTCCCCAAGAAGGGCGAGAACATCGGTCCAACGACTGGACTTTAATGTTTCAACATTGTCATTTGGATGGTAGCGCACGATGCCGGGAAGAATTGTTGTTTTTACGTTGCCGTTGCCAGGGCCTCTCGATCCGGTACCTCGTTGGAGACCATGGCAAAGAATGTGATGGGGTCGGACACCACTGGTAATAGTATGGGATCTGAACAGTGACCATACAACAAAATCGACAATCTGGGGAAGAATCAGTGGGCATCACACCTCGTCGACCAAGACCCTCGCACCTCAGTCATGCAACTCAGCTGATTTCGGCCGCTGTAAGCCCCTGTCACTCGTAGTTGGCTCTGGGTGAAGGTGGCCAAATCGACTTTGCGGGACGCTCTGACGGCTGGTGAGAGCTCCTTTGAGACACCAACCAAGCAAGTATCAAGAATGCAATCCGCTTCGCCCTGGGCAAACGCGACTAATCTCCTCCGTCGAACCCGAGAGGCGACGGGCAAGCTAGCCAGCAGAAAAGCCCTCAGGGTACAGACCTTGGGGTAGAAGGAAGATAGCACAGTATGGTGGATATCGAGCAAGGCACCATCTGACTGCGTCTTGGTATTCCCGAGTGCTGGTTGGTAGTTCGCTACCCGAGGGATTTTCGAGGGACGATTGGATGAGCTGCTGGGGCATTTTCGTTTTCTCGCCATGGACGCGCCAAATTGCAAAACAAGTCACGTCTTTTGGAATCCTGGTCGAGCGAGGAAAGGAGAGTGGAAAAGATTGTACAGGGTATGGTTTGATGGGTTCTCCGATTCTTCCAATGGAATCGAGACACCAAGGTTGGGGTATTCCAGGGTTGTTGTGGGAGGGGAGGAAAGCATAAACGCGTCGACGCGAGCTGTGACTGGTGGGCCTGGAGAGCGACAACGGACAATAGGCAACGGGCAACGGGCAGCGGGAGCACGCGCAGCTTAGAGTTGGACGACGTGATGGATCAACCGCGTCTTGGATTCAAAGGACTGGCAGTGCGAGCATCGATGGGGGATGGGGGTGTCGTGGGGGGGATCCGGAGGACGGAGAGCGTACTTACTGCATAGGAAGGATGCACGCGTACGAGTAGGAGTAGCGCGGAGAGACAGAGGAGGAACAACAAAGGAAGCGGGTTGCACTACCAGGAATGGTACTCGGTTGCCAAGTACCTCGATGATAGTCATAATGGTAATAATAGCAGTAATTGAAGTAGCAATGCTACTCTGGAGTCTGGATGCATTTGTTTCACCCAGTTTCTGGGACTGCTCTTTGTTGGGCAACAATGGCATTGCGAATAATGACTCCGTAAGTCTCTTAGGCGTGGGCTTTGGGCCCCGAGACCTAAGGCTGCGGGCTAGCCCAAGCCTGGGATCGCTAAACTCTCGCCAGCATCATCCCTGGAAGGCAGTGGAGCCAACAGCGCAACCAACTACCGAGAGTACCGAGCAAGCCCAGCAACTACAGCAAGTAGTCGGCGGGTGGCTCCATCTAACCGTCTAAGCAAGTGTGATCTGAGACCTGACTGCCTGGGTGCATGTCCATGTCGCAGACTTGAGGTCTGTCAAGAATAGCGAACTACTGTTAGTCTCCTGTGCAGTCTACCGTTAACTAGGTCATCAGTACCTGTCTTAGGCTGGTTGCGCTCGCTTGACTTTTAGTACGTGAGTACCGGGTACTCTGGCTCTCTCGGCCGGACTTTGGCCTGCTCGTTGGCTTCCTCAGGCGGCTTCCACGTCCACCACTACTGAGTAAGTACCACCACCACCACCACCACTCCTTCTGCTGAGCGCAGCCTGACATCCAAGGCACATCGTCCAAGGCACATCGCCGACATTCCCTTCCCGTTTCCCCTCGCCTTTGCAACACACCGCACTTTGGATCTCTCTTCTGCCCTATTGTTTCGACACATTCTCTCCACTCGACCGCGGCCATCTAGCCTGCAGCGCACCCGCCTCACAATCGCAAGCGAACTCCTCTTTCTAGGCCAGCGTCACCGGCCTTCACACTCCTCCTTGTCCTTGTCCTCGTCCTCGTCGTCGTCCTCCTCCTCCTCGACCGCCCGACTGCTGCTGCCGTAGCCACTCGACAGTCCATCGGCCCTTATCCTCCGCCATTCCCAAATCGTGTGGCGATTAAGATTTTGTCTGGGAGCTGGAGTGCAGCATTGCGAGCCCGGACCGTGGTGTCAAGTCAAGGCTGTCAGAGTCTTGGGCAGGAGACGGAGAGGTACACTTTTGACAGGACAGGGCGCAACGCCCCCAGGGTCTCGCTGATGATGCTGGGCTCGGGCCATGCATCTGCACAATAGTCATCATCGTCCAAGAAGGAAGGCCTGTCCGTGTCGGCGTCCGTCACTTGGGCCGACACCAGTCGTACTTGTCTGAACACCGACATGCCTTCGGCAGTCTCGAACCAAAACAACTACTATGCCTCCCACCATCGCCGCCAGTCGTCACAGTCTCAAACAAATCTGCCAGATCAGATCAGACAACCTCCCTTGGCCCTCCAGTCCCCCACCCGATCGCTCGTCTTCCTCCCCTCTACCGCCTACACCCAACCTCAACCCCAACCGGTGACCCAACGCTCTCGGACGTCGTCTGTGTCTACTCCTTCGAATTCGACCGCGAGACTGGACCTGGGCCACAATGAAGACATACCAAACGATCCCCATGATTTCTACCGGCAATACCAAGATCCCTTTACGAACAACTCGCCCGTTGCCCTCCACCAGGAAGCCATCCGAACCACCACTCTTGACACCGAAGACACGCATTCTGCAAGAGCTCGGAATTCCAGTTTTGCCTCTGCTCAATCCAATGAGGAGAGACCCACTCGCGCGCCGAGGAACTCGGGGACTCCTCGCAAGCTCTCGGTGAACACTCAGAATGTCCCCAACGGAAGCTCGGGTCCAAACCTGCTGAGGTCGAGAAAGGCATCTTTCAAAGATCTGGTCGCTCGTTTCGATGCCTCCCCCGAAGATATTCCTCCTTTACCTACCCAGCAAATCTCTCGGCCCACTTCGAGAACTGCAAGCCCGATGCCATATGCTCCCGTGGAGACCACCCATTCCTCGGGAGGTGGCATGCCACAACCAAGGCGACCGGCGCCAGGGCTCTCCGACCAGGCGAGGAGGATTGGGAGTACAAGTGCCACTGCGGGGATCAGACATCAGATGGGGGACCGAACCGGTCGTACTCGAGGGATGTCCTCTGCGGCCGTCATGAGCCAACGAGTCAACAGTGCAGATAGGTCAAACGCTCCTCCTAAACTACTATTTGGAGAAGTGTTGTCCACCACCTCAAGCCTACCTGCACCTGGCTATGGCATTCAAAACCCAGGCAGAAGGCGAGGCTCAGAGGGTTCCCCGATGCACAGCCCGAATCCCATGTTTCCTTCCAAGGGTGAATCTCCCCCACCTCAAAGAGAGCCAGGTCCATCAACAAATCGTCGTTCTCACAAAGCTGACCAGTCACACGTGGGCCATCCCCGAGAGACTTCCGATCATGGGTCAAAACATCGCCGGGCAAATAGTGACCTGCCAGGGCCTTCATCCAAACCCCTCCTTCTAGAACGCGGAACTCCCTCTCCAACCCAGGCCGGAAACGTGGGAAACAGGCAGAGATCTTCGATGGACGGTTCTGCAAAAGGGACACCGCACTCTCGAATTCCGGTCAGCACGCGTCATCATCGCATGGCATCTGATCCTGCCACCATATCTCCCACGCATCGTTCCCCGATAGCCTCCCAACTCCCTTTGCGTGTATTGGGATCGGGACGAACATCGTCAAATCCTTCACCTGCTGGAGATCGAAAGCCACCGAGTCCGCGACGCCGGCCCCCGTCTCCGATGCAAATCAAGAGCCCAAGTGCAAGAGCTCGTGGTCCTGTGACGGCGGCGGGTGAAAAGAGTCCTTCACTGAGGGCAAATATAATCGCTCCTCCACCTAAAATATCACCCCCTTTGAGAAGTTCGAGACCCCGCTTACCCGTTTCTTCCGCTTCCACTGCTGCGTCTCGTGCTAAGATGGCCGAAAAGTTCCACACGATGGCAAAGCAGCAGAGCGACAAGAGGGCCGTCCGCCGACTAAAGCCACCCGAGTTGACTGACATTGATCTGAAAGCGCGCCGCCTAAGGATCACCCAAGCATTGACTCGGTCAAGAGAGGGGCAGGAGCTCCGGGGTGGCGATCCCGACACTCGAGGGAGCTCGACAAGTCGGACAAATAGTCTGAGTCCTGCAATGGAAGAACCTAATCGACTGGATAATGCCACGCCAGAATACTTCGAGATTCCAGCAGTCGTCGTGAACGAACCCGCCATTGACACGTCCGAGGAGCGTGCATTCTACTCCCCCAGCGATGGGACGTCTCAAGATCAGCGCGCCCTCACACAGAATGCGTTGAATGTTGTGGAAGGGAACACATCACACCCGGCAGTGGACATGGACGTGGACTCTCCCACTCTCGGGCATGTCGAGACAGTCTTGGACAGTATACCACTCACCCTCAACACCAAACTTCTACCTGGACGAGATGAACAGGAGCCACAGTCGGCAGTGACTGTAGACACTGTGGTAACAGAAGCAACAATGATTGACACCGAGCCTCAAACGGATGCGACGCGGCTTCAGACCCCAAGCCAGTCGCTGTTCAACCAAATAAGCAGCCTTCGGAGTCAGAGCTCGAACTCACCATTCTCCTCAAACTCTCAAGCTTCTGGTGAGGCCTCTGACCATGCTGATGAGGTTTCTGTCCATTTGATGCTCAGGAACACCACATATTTGGATGATGATGAAGCGGTTGAAAAGGGATACCGAGCGTTTGTGCCAACTGCTGAAGCCGATAGACTTCCATCGCACATGAATGAACGCAGTTCCTGGACATCATCAATTGAAGACCAACCTGACTCGGAGGTAGGACGAGTCTCTTCTTCGGGCAAGGAATTCCGTCCTTGGCAACAAGAGGAAGTTGCTCGTATCGAATTGGATTCGCGGTCAGATTCTGAGCATTCTAGCATTCATAATGAGTCGACCAAGGAGTCCTACGCTACCGATGCATACACTCTGGTGAACCTTATCCTACAGCAGCAGACACCCTCGGGGGTTGTTGACCAACAACTGGTGGATGATATATATCACCGAATCATTCATATCTCGCCCGACTTGGCCGAGGTTGAGAACGTGGATCAAGACAAAGTCCACCGGCTGTGTTTGCAAGAGCTTGAGGACTATCACCACCAGTGGAATCAACCAGAGTCTTCACGCCCCCCGTCGACTCAACATTTTCGCTCCGAAGTGGACCCTGATGGTGACGGTGATGGTGATACATCTCATGGTTATGCCGATGTCTTCGCGCCCAGTCATCCGGTTGTTTCTGTTCCGCCACAAAGCTATCGAACTCATCGATACAAGTCAAGCTTAGACAGTGCTGAAGATTGGGCAGAGACCTCGCCGTCTGTGGGAGACTGGATCCAGTTTGGCCTGAAGTCGCCAGCGGAGACTCACAAACAACGTCAACCGTCCTCGCTTGCCCATGAAACCCACCAGCATGATCAACCGGATGCGTCGGGGAGTTTACGAACTCGAGACTTCGACCACAACGGCTACACAATGCAACAAGGCGATTCTTTGACCCCAAGCACAGACCCGAACCTCCACATTCCACGGCCACCATCCCATTCTCCCCCACCTCCACCGCTACCACCTCCGATCGCGACCATGTCTTCGGTTGACCAAACCTCTTGGTCTGCCCCTGTCGGCATTAAGCCCATGCAGGTACAAGCACCAGCGCCGCCTAGACCGCTGACGGCGTTTTCGCAAATGTCGGCTCGATCTAGTTTCGATCAACAGGTGTTGCCGTCCAACTCCAGTGCCACAAGACCCTCTGTGGATTCGGAGCAGACTCCGGAGCAACGTCGTCTCAAGCAGAGAAGACATGTTCTGAAAGAGCTGGTGGACACCGAATATAGCTATGAAAGAGACATGAGGGTATTGTGTGACATTTATAAACAGACTGCTACGGCTGCCATCACCGAAGAGGACACCAAGATCATCTTTGGCAATGTGGAACAGGTGCAGCAATTTTCCAAAGACTTCCTGTCGTTGCTGAAGCAGGTTGTGAAACCGGCTTATATTATGGAGAAATCAGATCGACGAAAAGACGGTAACCGGACATCGGCGCTGCGGAGCTCAAGCGCCTCGATAGATGGCCTAGTCGAAATGTCAGATGTGGAAAAGGACGAACTCACCAGAGTGGGCCAGGCCTTCGAGACGTCGCTGGGTGATATCGAGAAGGTTTACACCGAGTACATCCGAAGCCGTCATGTGGCAAACAAGAGGCTGGAGGCTCTACAGCTGTCTTCGGCTGTTCGAGAATGGCTCAAAGAATGCAGCGAAAACTCGACCGATATTACCAATGCTTGGAGCCTGGATGCGTTACTTGTCAAACCGATCCAGCGGATCACCAAATATCCCCTCTTGCTCAATCAGCTTTTGGAGTCCACTCTGGACACCCATCCGGATGTGATGTTCCTTCGGAAAGCGAATGCCGAGGTCACCGAGATAAATGTGCGTATCAATGAAGTCAAGAAGCATACCGAGCTTGTCGACCAAGTGCTTAATCGGAAGCGCAAAGACTCGGACGTGCGCATTGGTCTAACCAAGGCATTTGGTCGCCGTGCTGAGAAGCTGCGACAGCACGTCGGCATCAATGAAATGTTTGAAGACGTCGAGTATGGGAAACTGAAGATCAACTATGACAATAATATTGCTCATCTCTTCCTGGTCAACAAGGATTGCCAAGGTTACATTGATGCCATCAAACAGTGGGTCGGTAGGATGTGCGAGGTGGCTGCGGCGGCGGAAGCATGGGTTGACGTGGGCCACACTCAACACGTTCAAGCCGAGAGCAAACTTCGGCAATTTGCCATTGTGGTGCGCGGAGTCAACTCCATTGCGCTGCCTGATCACATTGAACAGGTTACGCGACGTGTGCTATTGCCCATGGAGAAAACCGCCACCATGCTGGAGAGGTTTAAAACGGATTCCAAAGGCCTGATCCAAAAGCGGGAAAAGAGACTTATCGACTACAACCAATTCAAGAACAAGAAAGACAAGGGCGATAAGATGGACAAAAGGATGACGGAACGGATGGAGCAGTGGGAAGCCCTCAACTTGGAAGCCAAAGAGCGAATGAAACGGCTTTTAAGGGCAACAGCAGATCTCGTCAAATCGTGTCAAGCCAACCTGATTGATCTGCACCTTCAGTGGCTGGCCATGTGCAAGCAGAAGTTCGCGGCGGCAATGGAAATCCCTCTCGACGGATTCGACCAGGCCGACATCGTCAAGGAATGGCAGGAAGATTTTGATTATCAAGAGGCGTCGGCCCTATCGTTCAGCATCTGTAACGGCTCCTTGTTGGCCGAGGCTGTCAACATGGTCTCTTTCTTGACCCCCAGCTCGACGCTGGCAGGTGACGACTCTCCGAGGCAGCCATCATGGAACGGTGGGATGAAACGATCACCATCCACGACCGATGACGGAGGGCACATGTCCATGGCAGAAGTATATCTACGGAACAGTGCTCGACCAATCAGCTCGCAAGGCGAGGATCCCAGTGACCGCACCTCTTTCACCTACGTGAATGGACGGATGCGGGCTCCTTCGGCAGCATCTGGGAGAATGGCCAAAACTGCCGATATGGGGCCCCGGAGTATGGCGCCCTCGATCCACACGGTGAACAGCACCAACGCATCTCGACCAGGCACAAGCCCTGGCCATGCCGAGGATAGCCCTCGTTCCGCTCCTCGATTGAGTCTGGAGGCGCCGTCACCCTCCATCGGACCGCTGTTGACCGAATCACCGGCAGCTATCCGACACGCTTCTACGTCGACATTCTACTCAGCCGCTGCGGGCCCCAGTCAATCGCAACCTCAACTGCCGCCCACCGGAGGAAGCGTGTTTTCATCCGCCATGCCCATGGAAGACGATCTGGAGCCGGAGCCGGAGCCGGAACTCGATGCCGAGGCTAGGCCGCGAAGCGAACCCGGGGTACTGTTCACGGCGGCCAGTGTCTACGAATTCAACATTGATCGATCGCGGCAACAAGGAGGTTTCCGCTATCTCACCTATGTGACGGGGGAAATCTTTGACGTGATTGCGGAGCACGGAGAATTATGGTTGGCAATCAACCAAGACGATGAGACCAGAGAGATCGGGTGGATTTGGAGCAAGCATTTCGCCAAGCTGGCAGGATGAAAGATATTCGAAGTTCAGTGTGGGGGAAATCAGGCATGCCACTAAGCCAGCCGCATGGCGGTGGGATATGGCTACCAGTTTTGGATATGTTGGCCCTACCTGTGGTGGGATATTTCGTTTCGCATGGGCCCTTGCGAGGGATCCTTATTCAACAAACACACCATTACATCTTGGCCATCAACTTTGAGACGTTGGCGGATGACGAGACGGAATTGCCGGCTTAGCGATGATATTTTTCAAGCGTTCAAGCGGATCAAACAAAGGGATGGCGTTGAACGGTACCAGGGAACACAAGATAACAATGGAAGGCTGGCAGGATCATGTACAGTAAGGAAATGAATGAGGGATGACGGGCAGGAGGCTTGGAAGTGGACCGTTTAACCGAAATAAAAGATTTCCTTGTTAACCATGCGGTGAAGTGCATTCATTTCTTTTGACTTGTGACTTGTATACAGTATGACTGGATTGCTCGTGCTAGAGATAGTACGGCTGCCACAATGTTGGTCCTCAGCACCAAGTAGCACTGGTGGACCTTAAGCCTCGTCGATGCATCAGCACTAATCTCAACGCAGGTGAATTGTGCGAGGACGATGCAGCATTGCAGCGTGGGTGCTGGTTATTGGCCCCATGGGTACAAGCCGTGACTCATTTATTCCAAGTACTGTGTAATTTGTACGTAGTACCTTGGTTTAATCGCATGGATGGGATGGCCAAGGTACAAGCCATGACTCATCCATTGCAAGGACTTCGTAATTGATACCTAGTACGAAGTACCTTGGTTCAATGCGAGGATGGGATCCCACGAATATTAATATTATATACATATGAATGGCTCGTGAGGGTTCCGACCAAACACTTGCTGAGGGGAGAACCCAGATGGCTGGCAAGACAACGACGACAGCGACAGCGACGGCGACGGCGATGAATCCTCTTACAGCAGCCTTTGATGCCGTAGTCGAAGGGCTACTCCAGGAATTTCACGTTCCTGGATTAAGTATAGCGGTTGTGGATGGCGAGGAGACATGGACAAAGGTGTGTCAGCATTGCCTTTTCTGAAGAACGAACATGGGCTCTCATCTGCCATAGTCTTGAATATGGGACATGGCATTGATGAACGGCGTTCCTGACCATGGTTCGTCTCACAGGGCTACGGCTACAGCCAGGTCGCCTCACCATCAACGCCCGCAAAGCCCATGACGCCCCAATCACTGCTCGGCACCGCGAGTACCACCAAGGCCTTCACGGCGCTGGCGGTGGCGCAGATCATACATGGCCATCAGACCGAGTCCAAGTCCGAGCCTTCGAAGGACGCGAGCACCGCCTCTCCCAAGGAAGGCTCCCCTGGGAGGCCTCCCATCACATGGCAAACCCCAGTGTCGACACTCTTGCCGGGAGATTTCGTGCTGCCGACTCGTGAGCTGACCGAGGCCGTGACGGTCGAGGATGTCTTGTCTCATCGGACGGGCATGCCGGGCTGTGACAATTCTTGCTTGAGCTGGGGGGGTGCGTACTCTCGCCCTGCCTTCTCGTCTTGCGGGTCACCGCTCTCCCCCCCCCTCCCCCCCCTTTTCTCTACACTGTGCACACGATCATGACAACTGAGAGCCGTACTGACAGTGATCAGCCGGTGCACATGCCGACACGGTCGCCAGCGTCACGCGTAAGCTCCGACACTTCCCCCTCCCCCCCAACACGACGCTCGCAACGCTGCGGACGCGTTACAACTACTCGAATACCATGTACGCGGTAGCACAACACCTCATCGAGACCCTGAGAAGTCAGCCACTGCGTCAGGTACTGAGAGAGCGGACGTTTGATGTTCTGGGCATGAGCCGGACGTTCTTTGGGTTTCACGACATCGAAGAAAGGGGCCAGGATATGACCTCGGACAAAGCCAAGGGACATCGATGGCATGCCGACGACGACGGTGAAGCCGCAGAGACCGAGGGCAAAGGCAAATACGTCCAAGTCCCCTGGCAAGGATCTCCCGAGCAAGGGGCTGCGGGCGACATCGTCTCTTGTGTCTCTGATTATGCGCTATGGATGAGGGCTGTTCTCCAGCGAGACCCCCGTCTCCTCAGTGAGGAGGGATGGAAAGAGGTTCTGCGGCCGCGCGTGTTGGTGGACGAAGAACGGCCCGAGGAGGAAAGGGCCAGTTATAGCACATTGAGTGCATATGCCTTGGGCTGGCAAAGGGATTGCTATCGTGGAGAGGAGGTGGTCGACCATACCGGAGGAGATCCAGGAATTGGGTGCGTCCCTACCGACCTTCCCCTTTCTACGTGTTTTCACCATGACTGCTCGCTTGGTGGCATTGTGTTTCCCCTGAATGACTGACCCTTCCCCCCTCTAGGACTCTGGTTCATCTCCTGCCGGCACGCAACTTTGGGATCGCCATCTTTGCAAATACCTCGGACACATCCAACGTCCTGGCCCGGATTCTGTCCATGCACCTCACCGACGACCTCCTCGGCGTGCCTGCCGCGCAACGCATCGATTTCGGCGCCCTGGCCCGCAAAGAGGCGGCCACCGCAGCGGAAGAGGCATTGCTAAGCAACTTCGCCGACCAGTCTCGAAAGTTGTTTCCCGAACCCAGTGGTAAGGATGCTGCCAAACGCCCCCAAGTGGACCTGGCCATCCCACTGAGTTCTTGCGCGGGCCGCTACCGCCACTCCGCATATGGTGTCATCGAAGTCCAGGCCACGGAACTCAGTGAGGTTCGACGGCGACGGGGTGGCCACGCAGCCACCGAGGCGGAGGAATCGATTGAGGTCCTGTTCGTTGCCATGAACGACCGCACCTTCCCCGCCGAATATGTCCTCCGGCATCACAACGCAGGCTTCTTCGTTGTCGAGTGGTGGGATACGCTTGAAGGCGTGGTGCTGGGTTGGATGAAGGCGGAAGTCAGGGTCGGGGTTTCTGGCGAGGCTGTAGCGGTGGGGATATCGATCGCCGAGGTTTACGACGTTGAAGGGCTGGTGTGGTTTGACAGGGTGTCAGAGGAGTCGTGATGGTCAAGGATATCTCTATGTCTCCAGGATATCTCTGTGCCTCCCCAGATATCTCTCCAAGGATATCTCTCCAAGGATATATATCTCTCCCAGCGCACTCGGTACTCCGTAATTCCTCTTGCCCAGTCACGTGCCCAGTCACGTGCAAAACCACGTGCAAAACCACGTGCCCATCATACACCAACCCTAACCCTGCGTCCCTGTCATGACGTCGTTGCGAGGCTGTCGAGGTTCTTACTAGTGACTGCACACTCATTCACTCATACCTTGGTACTCACTCACTGCCTCGCAGTCCCAACACCAACACCAACACCAATATCTCCCAACCCCTTAGTCAATACCCTGCGATGGCCCCTCCGAGATGATTGTCACGCCTTGCCCTCACCAACAGTCGACTAATATTTCACCCTGAATCCGCTCCCTGCGCCCATCGTCCATCGTCCATCGTCTATCGCAGCCCGACGCTTTCAGCCTCGAACCCCCCCYCCCCCCCCCSYCCCYCCCCCCCCCGTCTCCCCTCCCTCCTCCGCGTCCCCCGCGTCCCGCGCAGCCATACTAGCCATACCAGCCATCAATCATCAATCATCAATCATCAATCATCAAGCCACACCACAGCTTCCCATGTGCTGATCAGTGGTGCAGCAGCAGCAGCAGCAGCCAATCATGCCCGACCTTCACCCCTTTGGTGGTCGAATGAGTCGCCATTTCGGGAGATCGGTATGTGCGCACCCGCATTCCTTTGTTGGCCTTGTCTAGTCCTCCGGATTGTCAAGGCCTCCTATCCATCTCCCCACTGCTCGCCGATCCAACTGTTTCGTACCATTGCAACTAACTGCCATGGATCGCAAGCTGGCTCCCGAGGATGCCTATCTGAGCTGTGAGTTGCTTCGCCACTTACCACCCCGTTCCGTGTCTTCCGTGTCGGCCTTGTCCCTCTGCTGACCACCAATGGTGCCGCAGATTACGACATTCGATGTTCGTTCTGCCACGTCCCTGTTCCCGCGTCGATCACAGCTAAGAGTCGAAACAGTAACGAGAGAGGATATATCCGTGTTGAAGAATGACTGGCTGACGGACAATGTTGGTTTGGCCGAATATCGTCGCGAATACGCGGTACGAGGGCAAGAGACTGACTGGGCATACAGGTCATCGCGTTCTGGGAAGAGTAGGTTCTTTGCCACGGCATCCGGAATCCATGGCAGGGCGCAACGAGACGAGTTGAGTTGACTGAGAGTGGAATAGATACCTAGAACGCGAGTATCTCACCAATTTCACCCACTCCCACATCGTCCTGCTGCGGCCGACCATGTCATTCATGCTGATGCAGACACCCGATCCTCGAACGATCAAGGTGCGTATCTCGCCCAGCATCTGTCTTGGACGTCCCATCTAAATTCCGATCTGATATGATACGATCGTTTCAGGATGCCCTGCCCAACTTCAGCGGCGTCTCGCACATCTTCCTCCCCATCAACGACAACCACTCGGTCACCGTCGCCGAGGGAGGCACCCACTGGTCGCTTCTCCTGGTCTCCATCGTTGACGGGGTCGCGTTCCACTATGACTCCATGCCCCCCGGCAACCAGCATGAGGCACACTACGTGACGCAGAAACTGTCCCGCCTGATCAACAAACCTCTCCGGTTCATCCAACTGACCGACAGCCCCCAACAGGACAACAGTTCCGATTGCGGCGTCTTCGTGTGTCTGAACATGAGGCACCTTCTACTCAAGAGGCTCCTGATGGCCAGGACCGACGCCAAGGTCAGCATGAGTCTGGGCGGCCGCGTCGTAGACGCAAGCGGGGGGAGGAAGGAGATGTTGCGCATCATCGACGAGTTTCGCCGCGAGGGCGAGAGGAGAAGATCGTAAGTCCAACAGACCCCGAGTGAGACGTTATCACCTGTTTCAACGGCTACGGTGCATGCATGCAGTGACAACAGCTCCGACATGTGTGGTGCACTGACACAAGAATCATCAATAGTGTGAGCAACTCCCCCCACCCAAGCCGGAAATCCAAAAGCCCTCCGAG
Organism: Exophiala calicioides; assembly: GCA_001599795.1. Lineage (NCBI taxonomy): Eukaryota > Fungi > Ascomycota > Eurotiomycetes > Chaetothyriales > Herpotrichiellaceae > Exophiala > Exophiala calicioides. Next base: position 7,213,390 of record BCHZ01000003.1, read on the forward strand.
GATCGATTCTCCCAAGAGCAGGGACTGCTGAGGTTGACTACGCAACCCCGTCGATGAGCGGGCAGGCGGGCGGGCCTGGTCAACCCTGAAAGTAGAAGATCTTTCTGACGGGATTCGTTCCGCCAAGTGTACGGCGTCATGAAGATATGACTTTTTCTTACGTAGAAATTCGAGACTAAGCATTTTTGGTTTCATGCACAACCTGGAAATGCCCGCCACGTGTCTAACTTTTGAACCCCCCCTTTTTTTGGCTCTTCCTCTCTAGACTTTACTCTATCCTCTATTCTCTCCTATCCGTAAGCGGTCGCCGGTACACGTTCCAAAAAGAGACAGAACATGGCGACACGAGGAAGGAAGGCTCGATTTCTTCTCCAACGGATCAATGTATAAGAATCAAAGACTCGAATGGATATCTGCAGTCTCCCTTGGTGAGGAGTCTTCATTATTATTATCACCATCCTTTACAAGTATTGTCAGGAAGAGAAAAGATTCAAATCAACAGGTATATAATATCTATCAAATATCATCGTTGGCCGAGAGTAGGCTAAGTTGGCTAGCACCCTCGGTTTCCTATTGGGAAAGGGGGGTTTTCTTGAAACAATGCTGGACCGATAACCCTTACACGAATATTACCACAGGGTGGGGGGAGGGGGGAGGCATAGGGGGTTGTGAAAGTCAAGGTGATATTCCCAAAGTGACCCATCCCTTTCTTGAGAACAAGACCGAACCCGTGATGGGGCATTCAATGCTCGAAATAGAGACATTCAAGTACCTGAAACAGAGATGGGAATGATGTTTGGTTTGCGCCAGGATTAAAAAAAAAAAAAGGGGGCCTATGCCGTGCTTCACGACAGAAACCGAACCCGCCGGGAATGAGGGAATAAGTTGGCTGCGGTCGTGCTCTGATGCAAGCACAGACTGCGACATAGTAGGTAGCCGGGCGGGATGGAAGAAGTGAAACCGAATCCTCTCGTAGAGGATTTATGTTAGGGAGACAAAAACGAATGCTGTCGTGTCGTGGACTGCAAATATCAGGGGGGGGKGGGGGGGTTTCACCTGCACGTCCTTGCTGTACTGTGCTGCGATGGTTCGGGTTGTGGGATCGGAGTCCTAGGGAATGAAACGAATCGTGTTGAAATGGACTGAGTGCTGAAGGAATGGAAGATCCTGTACCGTCACGTACAAGCGAAGGGCTCCGTCGAGATATGGCCGGCAGAGTGACATCCAGCATCACTCGTGCACACCTAGACTCGCCTGTTCGGTGACGGCGAATCCGCTGACCATCTCTCCATCCAACCCAGCACATCCTTCCCCGCCATTTTCCGGCTTGGAGGGTGCGATCTGATTTATTCCTGGTCCTCCTGGTCCGGCATCGGCCCCGCATGGTGCTGACGGTCGTCGTGCCTCATGAGCGGCTTCAATCGCCGAGACCCACTGCCACCATGGCGCTCGAGATAGGTCGCATCGGCGTCGGCGTCGGCGTCGGCATCGGCATCGGCGCTTCGCCTGACCTTCTGCACGCCAATCTGGTCGCCCTGTTTGCGGTACTGGACGTTCCTGACGTTGGGGCTCGGGTTACCGACGACGAAATCTCCCAGGCCAGTGCCCTGGTGCTCATACCATTTGTAGTTCTTCCGACCCATCTTGTTGATTCCTCGGCGCGCCAGCCGCGAGGCCTCGGGGCTTTCGTCACTGTAGTCTTCTCCATCGACGTAGTCCTCATCGTCATTGTCGGGCATCGGCCCGTGATTGTTGGCGGAGTGACCTAAAGGGCCGGGACGGTGGGACCCCTTGTCCTGACGATGACCCTGAGCGGGCCCGTTGTGTCCGTCCTGGGCCTGGGGATTGGTCGGAAAGCCCGACGGATGGGGGTGAGTGCCGGCATCCCACGACCGTTTCTCAATCGTGTCGTACACTTCTTCTGGCTCGTCGTAGAAGATAGGCTCAGCCTCGGGGACTTGTGGATTAGGGCTTGGGATGACGGCGTTGGCAGCGGAGTCAACGGATGGAGCTGAGGGTAACGCACCGACCCTAGCAGCGGTGAAGGCCAGGATCGCGGCGATTGTGGAGGTTGACAACTTCATTATGAAATGTGAGATGTAATGATCTGTTGGTTTTGATTGAATGGTTGATGTAGCAAAGAGTGTGGAGTTTATACAAGTACCAGCTCGTGACTTCGGTCGAACGAGAAGTGAGGAACTCGCACCTTATAAGGCTCATCTGCCCCAGGAGACAAGAACTCAACATGACCTTTGACACACGCTGCATAAAGAATTTCAAGTGGAAGGATGATAGAGGGGCGTTAAACCTGATAGAACCCTGTGCGATAATGATGCTGGAAGAAAGGAAGCGCAAGAATCCGCACCGCAAAGGGGGTGGAATAAAACACACAAAGATGCAGGATGTCCGGGACACAATGAAGAGGAATCCGGCGGATACTCGATCTTGACCTGAATAGAAGATCTGGTCGGCAGACTAGACTCAAAGTCGACTTCAATAGAGAAGGGAAAGCCGGAAGAGGATTTGAATACCAGAACGACCACGCCTTACCCTTTTCGACCTCAGCCTCGCGGCGTTCTTTCGGTTTGGGCGGAATTTGATTTCTCGAAGGGAACGGCCTCAAGATATATTTAGCATTTCAAATGCCTTGCTAGAAAACATGGTTGTAAAAATTCAAACCGCTAAATCGCTGCGAGGGTAAGATCGTGATAAAAACCTGGAATCTGGGTATTGAATAAAATCCAACGGAAAGGAAATCAAACCAGGCAGCTACACTTCTGCAACTTCGGTAGCCTCCCCTTTCACATGCTCTAGTCCTTCAGCAGCTTCTGAAGAGAGCGGCTCCTCCTCTGCAGCAACATGCTCTGGTGCCTCCGCGACTTCAGAGGAGAGCGGCTCTTCCTCTGCAACAACATACCCAGGGTCTTCCTTGACAGCTTCCAGAGGCAAAGTGGTCGTCACTTCTGAAGATGTACCGTGATCGTGGTGACCATGGCAGTGGTGGCTGTCATCATGATGGCTGTTATTCTCCTTGTCTTCCCCTGCAGCATGCTTGTGAGGCGCTAAAGGGATTCTCGGTGGCTCCTTCTGCTTGTGGTCTTTCACCTTCTCCGTGGCTGCAGCTTTTGGTCTGGGCGGGCTGCTGATATGGGCCTTTTCATGGACCTTCTGGGCACTGCTGGTTGTGGGTCGCATCATCCGTGCCAGGAACCCTTCGTCGGGCTTGCTTGTACTGATGCGGGATTTTGGTCTGTCGTGGCCATTTGTCAAAGATGCACGCGAAGTCTTTTTGGCCAGCGTGGATGTGGAGGATGAGATACTAGCTCGAGGTTGTCGAATCGAGAGTGTCGATGGTCTCTTGGTGACCGATTTGGTGAAAGGGTCGTGCTCGGTTGGCGAGTGTAAGCTATCCTTGGCAGCAGAAGCTGCTGTGGGTGCGATAGCTGCAGCGGGAAGCTTCGCAGGTTTTGTTGGAGACTTTGGTTTGACAACCTTCGGCAACTTAGCAGCTTTGGGCGATGTCGGGGTTCGTTCCTTCTTGACCGTCTCTGCGGCCGGTTTGGGTCTGGGGTGTGTGTCCAGCTTTGGTGCAGTGGGATTTGTCTGCTCTGTCTTCTTTTCCGTCTGTTGGGTATTCTGCCTTGCTGCTTCTCTTGCTTGCTGTGCTTGTTTGGCCGAATCCATGACGGCCTTGATCTTTGCAGTCCCGCCTTTCAGTTGTGCCACAGGTGAAGTAGGTGTTTTCGGGGTCGGCTTCAAGGCAATAGGAGAGGCTGGCGTTTGTTTTGTGTGGACTAGTCTCGTAGGAGGAGCCTTGACTGGGTGTGCAGTCTTTGTGGTTTGAAGGGTCGTGGGGGGTGGAGGAGCAGGCTTGCTGTCTTTGGATTCTTGCATTTTTCGAACCATTGCGGCGGACCTGGTCTCATCTTTGGGTTTGGCAGGTGTACTGTGGAGCTTCTCCTGCACCTGACCAGAAGACAGAGCGGTGGCCAAATTCTTTGGTTCTGAAGCCTTTTTGGAGGGTGTGTTCTCATCAAAAGCGGACCCTTTCAAGATATTGCCCAAGCCGCCGTCAATGGACCTGTTGTTTGTGGAGGGCCCACTTGCAGGTGTTCCAGCAGCAGCGTCAGGCTGGGCCGGGGTTGCAGGGGCGGCAGACCTCTCCATGATTCCTGTCTCTCTTATTGCGTTCTCTTTGATCTCACCCAAACTGCTCACTTCACTTGCCCTCCGGAGGCCGAGTATGGGGGCGGCGCCGTTCTCGCCTGGTCTCTCGATGGCTACGAAGCTTGCCCGAACCTTGCTGACAGGACGACTGTTGTTGGAGATTTCTGAAGGGTTGGGAGAGCGGCCGCGACTCGGGGGAGAGGTAGAGTGGTCGGAGGCTTTATTCTCGAACATGGCCCGAAGGTTTCTCACTCCGCCGCTTCCAGAGTTGGCAGACATGTCTGTGTAGAGAAGGCGCAGATCAGTAGCTGGACTCAGAGAGGGAAATTGCGATGCACAGAAAACAGAAGGAGAAGTCAATTGACAGCAAGGCAACCATGGGGATGGATCAGGGTCGCTGTGGAAGCAAACGAATAAGAATAAGGAATCGAGGGTGGATCCGGGGTTGGACAGGACAGGGGGTTTTTCTGAGACGTGTTGTGATGCGGCGACGGCGAGGGGACGGGAAGTAGCAGATGAGCAGACGACTTACACACGACCTTGCCCAGGTGTCCAGTGTCCAGGTGTCCAGTAGACGGTGCGGGTTCGGGTGACTGGTACTCTGCGGGAATGGCCCAACGAGAGAGTAACGAGAAAAGAAGCCAGGATCTGGAGAATTGGGAAACGCAGCCCAGTAAGTAGTAGTAGTACGGAGTAGCTGCAAGGTGCATAAGGTTTGCTGCAGTGCTGTCTGCAGCAGAGTTTAGGCACGTACTACTCAGTACTGGGTACGGAGTAGTCAGTACTAAGGAGTTGTCAGGGGTTGTGCCGATCCCTACCCGTGGCCACGTGACGTGCATGGCTCACGATGGCTCTAACCACAACTCATCTCCTCCCAGATGGAGATGGAGAATGGAGTACTCCGTATCATTCACTCCTCGGCACATGCCCAAGATCGACGTAGTGGAGGGCAATGACAAGGCACTGCCCTGGTTGATGCATCATCCCGGCTGTGGACGCAAAGCCAGTGGGAAGGTAATCAGCAGCAGAACAAGAAGCCGGAGACTGTTGCCAGAGTGAATAAATAGGAGAGAGTGCAGCTTCGGATTCTGGCTTGGAGGAAAAGGAAGAAGAATCTATTAATGGACTCTTATATCGACGGTCCACGAAGTGCTTGCGTGCTGTGCACTCGGTACTCCGTGATCCGCCTTGCCGCTGCTTTACAGCCGACGGGGAGCAAGGGATACCTGACTACGGATCAACAGCGCAGGCACCAACTACTGGGTATGTGGCGAGTACTCCGTACTGGGTACTGGTAACCTGATTGGGTCACGTGGGGTCACGTTGGCCAGCGCTACTATCCAGTACACTTCGCCGTATCTACTCGTGGCTTCATCACGTGCTTCATCAGCGATTGCCGGCGCGGCCCGGATCTTTGCTCCGCCGAAGCGCGATAACGGCTCGACGGCAATCGTCATACAATCCTGGACTGACCTCCACCCTGGACTGCGGAGGCCTTCATATCGCCCGTGGTGGTGGTGGAAGTACTGATGACTCTAGGCCACCAAATCATATATGTGTGCTCGATATTAAGACCATCCTGGTGCCATCCTGAAGCGTCTTTCCAACCGACCCCGGCTTCCTCACTCCCCTCCACCCGTACACCCACGTTCGGTCCGGCCTCCCTCCATCATGTCTTACAAGTCTGAACTCGATCCGCTTCTGCCCCAGAACGAGACCTCTCCAGAAATACAAGGACATGGGTTTTCAAGACACAACTACTCCAACCTACAATCTGTCGAACCTCAATTGTTTGCGAAGGACTGGAACAATGGCAGCGACGAGCGCGCAGAGACCAACGAGGAGGATGATTCGGCATCGCTCTCATCGAGCAGCACACAATCGGCATTGAACACACTTGGTTCCATCTTCACCATCGTCGTCTTCATTTGCCTCGTTGCTGCTCTTTTGAGCCCCTCGTTGCAGAAGGATGAACCCCTACCGCTCCCCAAGAACCCTCCTCGATCCATCGCAGATCGTGCCTCGGCGATCCTGGATGGAACCCCGTTGATCGACGGACATAATGACCTTGCTATCTTCATTCGAGGGGCGTACAAGAACAAACTGCATACAGAGAAGTTCAAGGAAAAGTTTGAAAACGGAGGCCTCGAGCTAAATGTCGACCTTCCCCGTTTGCGGAGTGGCCAGGTAGGAGGCTCACTGTGGAGTGCCTTCGTTGTATGTCCAGAAAATGCTAGCAGTGACTTTTCGGACGAGACGTATGCGACTGCTGTTGCACATACTCTTTCTCAGATCGACCTGATCCGTCGGCTCCAGAGCCAGTACCCAGATAACTTCACCTCCGCAACCGCTCCGCTCTCAACAGCCTTGTCAAATTTCCATTCCACCAAGGCCTTCATATCCCCTATCAGTATCGAAGGCCTGCACCAGATCCCCCAATCCGCCCCAATGTCGACCTTGCGCTTATACTATGCTTTGGGTGTCCGCGCCACAACACTTACCTGGAACTGCCACAATGCTTTTGCCGATGCCGCCTTGATCAGCTCACGAGAGGGGACTACGGTGGCTCCGTATCACCGTGGTGGCCTCACTCCTGCTGGGCGGGATGTTCTCCGTGAGATGAACCGGCTAGGGATGCTCATCGATCTGTCGCATACCTCCTACTGGACACAAAAGGCTGTCCTGAGCAACAAAACTTCCGCCGCTCCTATCATTTTCTCCCATTCATCGGCCTTTGCCTTGTGTCCCCATCCCCGAAACGTCCATGATGATATCCTGGATTTGGTGCAAAAAACCGAGAGTTTGGTTATGGTCAACTTTAGCCCGGCCTTCATCTCTTGCCTCCCTCCGCCAAACTCGTCCGTCCTGCCCGAGTTTTATGAGCAGAATAACACGTTACACCAGGTGGCCAGGCACATCACCTATATTGGTGAAAGCATTGGCTATGATTACGTCGGGTTGGGAAGTGACTTTGACGGCATGGGTGAGCTGACGCCCAGGGGGCTGGAGGGGGTCGACAAGTATCCGGATCTGGTGGTGGAGCTGTTGAAGATGGGTGTCAGTGATAAAGATGCGGCCAAGGTGGTCGGCGGGAATCTCATCAGGGTATGGAAGACTGCTGAAGCGATTGCCAAGGGTCTGCAGAGGGAGTCACATGAGGGCGAGGATGAAGTCAGTGGCTTCTGAGTTTCTCGACCTGCGCAACAAGGGACTGTACGGTATTTGGTTACTGCCACGGATAGATTTTCTTAAGGCCCTAGTGAACCTATAGTTATTGTTCTAAAGTAAACTGCATCCTTAGTTTCTTCATGTGGATCCCAAAAAAAAAAAACATTGCCTCGCCCACAGTTCTGGGTCCACAGCTGTCTCCTGTACACGCACAACACTCCTCGAGCTCAGAACATGGAAAAAAGGGGAAAAAAGAATGAGTTTATCTCTTCATCTGGGAATTGAACTGAGGGTTGTTAGTAACTTGGATGAGTCGTGGATTATGAATCCGCTTACCCCAGGGCTCCAGCGAGTTGTAAGACGAGCTTGACAAGCTGAAATGTTACCACTACACTAATGAAGACAGATAGGCATTGTCATTGTTCCTTAGAATGTTGGAATTCCAGTAGATAGATCAAGGATAAGCTCCAATTGGCAAACAGATCGTGACTCAGCAAGAGTGCCGGGGGAAGGGGGGGGGGACGAATTGGATGTCAATCACCAGAAGACCATTCACCAATTTGGAGAGCGGTCCTGGGCAAACGAGCCTTTCTGACAAATGTCTCGGACACATCATGACCTGCCACAGACTTTTCCCGATCCCAACTTTGAATTTCGTCGAGATGTCCGACTTCCACAGCCCGCCAGCCTTGCGAGCCATCCCCCGCAACTTGTCTCAACCAGAACAGTACTTAGTAGTATGGCTATCGGTGTTGGCATTCTCCGAGAAAGCTTTGACAAGAGGCGGCCGTTGGGCACTTCGAAACCAGTGAAGGAATCAAGAAGGGACACACCCTGCCTAGCTCCTGGAATGGGATTGTCCAAGTCTCGGGATTATCCGGTGGCGGGAATATCAAGGGTACATGTCATGAGAAGGTACTTCAGGTCCCCCAGCAATGGGACAGGTGTAATACTTTGAGAAGAGGGTTCCTTCTTGGGAAACTTGACGAGGTTTTGGACTCAACTCGGTTTCAACAACGGTCTCTAGATCACGTGTGTAAATCTGGCTGTGAAACATAATCACGTTTTGGGAAAGGTAAACACGTGACCATGACTGGTTTTGCTCGGCGCCCAACGTCCAACGCCCAACACCCAACACTCTTAAACTCCCCTCTTTCACTTCCATCTTCCACACAGAATCTCAACTGTTCAGTGACTGAACAGATCTCTGCAATTGTGCAATTAGCAATCAACTGAATATATTTGACCAGTTTATAGCACACGGGCTTCAACAGCCCGCGCGGCCTTCCTGACTCTCCGTTCCGACATCAACACGATGCTCTTTTCGCACTTTCCAGACCAATTCGGCAATGACACGCGCTATGCGGATGGTCGAGGCTAGTTTATCGAGACAGTGACTGAGTCTACGCATAATGACGCGCCTGAGAGCTGTTGCCATTAATCTTGACGGGTAATTTTAAACGCCAAAACGCGTGTTTCCTTCATAATAAGTACCACCTCTTCTCTCGACGTAGAATCAGTCACCAGGCTACATTAAAATAAATAAATCCTACTACTAGTAAAAGCAAGAAAGCGTAGTCTCTATCTTACTAATAACTATGTGATTTAGATCACTCAGCAACCCTCCGAACGTTAACATAGTCATCAGTCATTTCACAAATTTAAGAAAGAGTTAATACTTACACTACTATGTTGAGGGCTCTCTTAATCCTCAACAGCTTAATGAAACATAAAGACGTCGATGGCAGCCTAAAAACAGTGCAGAATACCTAACAGGGCGCCGCACAAGGCATAAATCCCTCCTCCTAGCCTCTAGGTTATGTTAGAGTAATTTCACCTAGTTTCCGTACAAATGACCTTGAATTCTAGGAAGGCATCTTGCCAAAGTTAGATTGTTGCCGTGTCGCCGGTAGTGCCTGTCATTTCCAAGCGACACCAGATCTCTCTGAAATCACCTGGCTGTTGGGTCCCCGAAGGCACAACGACTCGGGCTCATCTGCATTCAACACAAAGCTGAAACCCCTTTAGGGACAACGCCTTAAGATTTTAGCTTTCAAAAGCTAATTGCGTTATCACGAATCGACGTAAGAGGTGACAGTCTAGTTGGCCACATGTGCGTGGCCTCCTTTTGCAACAGCCTTGCAGAACCTTGCGGGCTAAGACGTCATTTCATCCTAACTTAGTGTCTGTGGGGTAATATTTATACCAATTTCAATGTTACCTTCAAGTAATCATCGCAGTGGATTGTTCTGTGTGGGGAAAGGAGGAATTTCTCAAGTGATGGTAGGCTCTCAGTTCAACAGAGATGAAAAGACGAGACAAATCTGCCTTTGAACCGGCTTTTTGTCATCATCCCACACAATCCCTGTCATTCACCAGAAACTTAAAACTTACCGAGGCAACAATGTCCGGATTACTATTCGGTCAAAATAACGTCAACAACCTTGCAACCTCCTAGAACAATAAAGTGCGAAGGATGACACCTGTTGATTGAATTCACGATTTGTTTTGTGAGTCTCCGAAGATCAATTCAATCAATCCTGAACCTCCAGGATCCGCGCGACGTATCCACGCACTATCCAGCGCCATCCACCATCCCAACATGTCTCTCAACGCACAGAAGAAACCCGTCATCGCACTCGTCGGCGCCGGGCCAGGAATCGGCGAGGCAGTGGCGCGGCGCTTCACCGCCGAAGGCTTCTGTGTGGCCCTGCTAGCCCGGACCGAAGATAAGTTGCAAACGATGGCGCAGGGGATCAACACCGACCACGGGCCCGGCACGGCCCAATATTACATCACTGACCTGCGAGTCGAGGAGTCGGTCAATTCAAGCTTCGACAGGATCCGCGCCGAACTGGGCCCAGTGCAGGTGTTGGTCTACAATGCGGGAGCTCGGCGCGTCAACGGACGCTCCATCCTAGACACGACGACGGAGGAGTTCGAGAACTTCACCAAGATCAACCTGTTCGGCGCCTTCTGGTCGACAAAGCGCGTCCTCCCAGATATGCTGGCCGCAGGGAGAGGGACGATCCTCTTCACCGGCGCGACCGGCGCCTTGCGGGGTATGCCCGGCCTCTCCAGCTTCTCGCCGGGCAAATTCGGCCTGCGCTCGCTGTGCCAGATCATCACACGCGAGTACCAGGCCCAGGGCATCCACGCCGCGCACATCATTGTCGACGGCCCCGTGGACGGGAAGCTGATTGGAGGGGTGCGGCGGAGACAGTGGGCGCGCGAAGGCGCGAGTGAGAAGTTGGACGACATCGACTCCTATCTCGTCCAACCCACCGATCTCGCTCAGACATACTGGTTTCTCCACGTCCAGCCTAGGAGTGCCTGGACCCAGGAACTGGATGCTCGCGCACAGAAGGAGACCATGTTTTCCAAATTGTGAACTTGTTGTACTATTACGGACATACTAGCGCTGGTTCATTGGGATGATCATGTAGGGACCGGAGCCTTGGTGGTAAGACCACACGACATGGCACGTATGTAGCTTTGGAGTAAAGCGGTCTTGGAAAAATTGGAAGCCTCATACCGCTCTGCTCGACTCCGGAGTTTCAAAAAGGCTCTGACTTCCCGCCGTGAGAAGCAAAATTCCGTTTCCGGATTGTTGCTCTGTGATTACATATTCGGAACATCATTCAAGAGGGGCCGCAGATTCAACCTCGGCCGGTTCTGTGAGGGGCACTACGTCCGTACGTGAGATGACAAAAACGAGAGGATAGAGAACTTTGACGGTGGCTGGTATCCACTCATCCTCCCAGTTCTTGGGATTGCCTCCAGACTCGTGTGTACTTGTCAAGGATTAAACTAGTAGTGGACTGAAAGCAATTGTACATCTTTCCATAATGAGCGCATACTTGAGTATATATGACGGCAGCTTTGGTAACCCTTTACCATGGGCACGACTGGAAAACCTATCACTGAGAGAGCATATACTTCTCGCATGATGGGAGAAGATATACGAATAGCCGGACGAGGAGGGGTAGCCGGCTATACTTGGTGCCGGGCAGTGTGGCAAACCGTCAAACTAGCCTGTGTAATATTCGTCCACTTCTTTCGAGTCGCAAGAGAGTGGACTATTGTAGAAATACTGTCGATTGGGTCGTGTAATTTAGCTCGCTGCCAAAGCATCTGCAATAACCTCGGTTGCCATCAAAACCTCTTCATCCTGAAATCGCCAGCCAGCAATCTGGACGCTTCCAGGTGCTCCATCCAAGGCATTGGCGTCATCTGAAAGAGCGGAAGAGTATATAATTAGTTGGTGCTCCGAGAGATTGAAGAATTAGAAGGGTGGTGATGAAAGAAATCTCCAACTTACATCCATCCATGGAAGCTGAGTCCACGGTCTTGTCGGCTTTCAAGTATGGCACAACGCTAGCAGGAAACTTGACACGAGAAGAAAAAGTCAGTCATCCCCATATTCTGTTATGGCCTCACGATTTCAAGGAGGAAAGTTGAGGGTTCATTTGTCCCACGGATGGTTGAGGGATGGGCACTTACGTCCAGAACATTCCAGACTATCGTCCAGGCAGGCACGCCGTACTGGCCGTGAGGAACCGCCGTTCCTCGAGCTCCAGGGCACAAAACAACGTCGAGGTCATGCTGTCTCCATACCTTGGCCCATTCCTCTCTGTAGTCCTCCTTATCCGCATTGACCTTCCACACCTGTTTCAGATCAACCTCGAAGTGCTCCGTCTTATACTTCTCTGGGCTACTGTCTTTCAGCTCTGGAATCGGCTCCTCACCTGCCTCCGCGAGCACCTGAAACACACCATGTTCGGTATCGAGCTCGAGGGATTCACCCCAAATCTTGACAGCTTGCATCAGAGATGGTGAACGAGAAATGATTTTGACATCATGACCGGCCGCTTTCAGCTTCTCTGCCGCTGATTTCAATATTCGGCTCACCGGCGGAAAGACGGGGAAGTCCTGGTCATCGAGCCATACGCCAATAACTAACTTTGTCTTTTTAGTGACTTCCCGCCAGGGCACTGCCAGTGCGGTGGAGTCGAGCTGCCATGGTTTCTGTTGCAGCACCGATTTTGTGAAAAGCGTCAGATCGCGAGCAGAGTGGGCGTGAGGTCCCAAACTAGGTGCAATGCAAGGCCAGCCTTTAGGTATCAGCTCCTGTTGTTTGGCCCAAGGAATTCGATCCGCCGTTGGTTTAAAACCGAAAATCCCGTTGCAGAGGGAGGGTGCTCGGATAGAACCTCCAATATCACTACCAACTCCAAGGATTGATCCTCTAAAGCCGACGAGAGCGCCTTCACCGGAGCTGCTACCTGCTGGAGTCAGAGATAGCTTATGGGGGTTCATTGTTTGACCGAAAACGTTGTTGAATCCCTCACACAACTGTTGGAACGGGAACTTGTTAGTTGGTCTTGATAAGACACTTGGAGGATGTATTTAGCGGTTGGAGCAAGAACATACGAAAAGGGTCTGGGGGACGTTTGTTTTGCAGTACAGCACGGCGCCCGCATTGAGGAGCACGTCGACCACAATTGAGTTTTCTGTAGCAGCAGGCTTCTTGAGATATGCGATAAATCCCAGTGTGGCATACTCCCCCTTGAGCATCAGCATGTCCTAAAGGTAGACTGTCAGAACCTCAAGGAACAAGGCTTGGAAGTAGTAGTAAAACAAAGCAAACATGCGAGTTTTACTCACCTTGATACTGATTGGAAGGCCATGGAATGGCCCCATAGGTTTTCCCTCCTTAGCCAGATACTCATCCATCTGGCGCGCACGGTCAAGGGCCTTGTCGAAAAAGATTTCAGTTAAACAGTTGGTCTAAGTAGTACTAGAGGTCAGAATGTTTCCAGAGCCATGAACTGATGCATTTTTCTTGTTGTGAATACTTACTAGTTGCTGTGCGGCAGCAGCCCGCTTACAGAAGGCGGTGGTCACTTCGACGGACGATATTTTGCCAGTAGCTAGCATCGCAAGGAGGGCGGTGGCATCGTAGGACTCGGTGATCTCAACCTCACGACTTGTTAAGATGGCCGATTCCTGGACCAGATCGAAGGCGCTCAAGTTCGATTTGGGTGAGACCTTGCTAGTGATGGCACTCCCCAGGCGCCACTTCTGTGGGATCGAATCATCACGGTCTGCCCTTTTCTGGTCGATGAGTTTTTGCCAGTCGGATGAAACCATGGCTACGTCGACCACTTTAACTGAATAGTGTGCTAACACTGTAATCTGTCGAAGATATCGTACCTCAAACGGGATACTGAAAGCTGATACCTTCTAACTGTCTTTTGGATGATAGGCACTATTAAGTACTTGCTAGGAGCGTCTGGGTCCTTTGACCTTTTAAGCCGCTTTAATGTGTTTGTGTGGATAGCGGGGGACTACTGGGCATAAGATTCCACCAACGCATTGGTCATAAAACAGCCAAGTTAGTACGGTTATTTATGATAGCATCGTGCCTCAGGTGCTCTCGGAATATTGAGTTCAAATCTCTGATAGGTACGAGTCACTGTAAGAGGCAGGCATGAGGACGGTGCGGGGCGGTTGTCAAGCTTGGATGCTCGGCTGCACAGGACTGAGGGATTCGAGATATCAGATCAAGCTAGTGAAAGATCCTCGGATTTCGACACGAGCATTACCATAATTACCATAACCGGCAATAAAGTGTAATTATCTAATAAATCACGGGACCAGGTCGACCGATAGCCCGCTTTGCTTCTCTGAAACCCACGACATTTCCTCGGTAGGAATGAAAAGTGAGAAAGCTACTATTTTCCAAGCTTCCCACGCGAGCAACAAACTTCTCTGTCAATTGGCGGAACTCCCCTTAGTGGATCGGGAATTCGGAGGTTTATGGGACTGGTGGTACTTTCCGGTGGATCGGGAATCCCTTATCACTGTTCTGCGGGGGGGCCGCTCATCATCTGGTCTCTGGTGACCTGAAGATTTCGCTGGCACAACTTTAACTTTAATATAGCAGGCCTCTTTCAGGTTGTGACATCTGACGATCCTCCTTCGCAGGTGCTTTGTGGTCTCGAGGTTCTTCGAAGTTTTAAAGAGCAGAACATCAAAACTCGCGCTCCCTTGTTGCTTCTGAACTGGACTAACGAGGGAAGGTGCGAGATTCTTCCCATCGCTCGGATCGTTGTGAGTCTACGTGGGGTAGGCGACAGTATCGGGCGTACTTGCGTTTGTTTTGAACGATGGCTCACTTTTGACCATGGGGGATGAGTTGATAAGAATTGGTTACATGGGCGACGGATTGAACGGGTTTGAAGAACCCCCCAACTCTGAGCATTGTGAAGTCCACGTAAAGCAATCGACCAGCCGAGAGAAAGTCGATAGACCAATTGGCCGGGTTGAATGGCGGTAGGTCCAATTGGCACCTACAACATTCAATCCGACACCAAGGTCGTGCTCTGCCTGATGAACAGAGAAGCAGAAAATTTGGTGGCCATGGGGGGGAAATTGAAGGGCCAGGTGAATGCCGTAGCTGCTTTCCATGGCCTGGAATACGAGATTGAATGGACTGTTTATGTCCTACCAGGCGACTTTATTCCAGAGGCAGTCTACTGCGTTCAACAGGCTTGCGGCAACAGAGCAATTGGCACCCGCACCCTAACTGGACACGTAGAACACATTCGAACTAAGCAAGCGTCTCAATTAGAAGTCTACCACGCACAAAGACTACACCCAGGGGAAATCGAAGAGTTTTGGACTACGGGTCACCCAACTTCTCCGTAATCCGCTAGTCCGTAGGCCGAACAATAGTACACTTATCTGGAGCATAGTTATCTCGAAAAGTTGCCTGTTTTGTCCATTTAAACACATCTACGCTTATCGGGGAGCACAGTGGCGACGTGATCACAAGTCCAATCATTTGACTCCGGCAATCATGTCTGAAGTCGAGTGGCCGCAATCTCAAAGCCAATATGGCCAGAGGTGTCAAACTGTTAAAAAGCGAAGCAGGGCCCCAAGAAGGCTTGAAGGACCCCTGAATCCTCCAGTGATACACACTTAGTTTTATTCTCTTCGACGTGTCTACGTTCCCAATCATATCATCAAACTCATAGCGTACAAATTCCTGTTGTTATCGTCTGCAATATGGGCTCGGGAGATGCTAGAGTATCAGTTGAGAGCGGTTTCGTAACTGGAACTGTTCACTTGATCGACTTGGACGGGACACTCCATGCTCGCCATGCAAAGGGGGCGCAGAAGGACATTGTTCTAGTGCCTGCTCCCTCCAAGGACCCAGATGATCCTCTGAACTGGACACCTCGCCGCAAGCTACTGTTCCTCTCGTGTCTCTGCGCGTAAGTGAATCTCACAGAATTGAAGACAGTGGCTTTACCTAGCTAACATGTTTACGAATCTCCCAGATACATGTTAGCAGTAGGCATTGCTTCTGCCGCCATCTACTCGGTCCTTGTGCCGATCTCAGTGGCCACCAATCTCACGATCGCCGACCTCAACGCTGGTACCGGATACATGTTCTTGCTGTTTGGATGGGGATGCCTTGTCTGGCAACCTTTGGCCCAGCAATATGGAAAGCGTCCCGTTTATTTGATTTCACTGCTTGGAACTATGGTCAGTATTGTCCACAGTCACAACGACTCACAGTCTAGAAGTGCTGACGGTTGTTGTGTTGACTAGGCAATCATGATTTGGGCGCCGTATACGACGTCAAATGGTCAATGGATTGCCAACAAGGCCCTGCAAGGCCTTTTCGGAGCACCGATAGAGTCTCTCTGTGAGATTTCAATCTCGGACGTGGTCAGTGCCGGAGGCCTTCAAGCCTGTCCAACAATCAATCGACTAAAACTTTGTCTAGTATTTTGCGCACGAACGTGGAACTTATATTGGCGTGTACGCTCTGGTCTTAGCTGGAAGCAACTTCTTCGCCCCCGTCATCTCCGGCTTCATCAGTGACGGCCAGGGATGGCATTGGGTCCTGGTAAGTCTCGACGATTGATTCCCTTTTACATTGCTCGGCAGCCGTTGGTGCATCCAGCTGACAGCTTCGCAGTACTGGTGTGCAATTTTCAACGGAATCGCCTTTGTTATCTGTTTCTTCTTCATGGAAGAAACGAACTATGACCGAGCCCCCTTGCTCACAATAGATCCTGGCGAATGTGAGCCTGCGTCAACTCTAGTAGTACAAGGTTCAACCACTGGAAAGGACGGTATTGCTGAAAGCACGACATCTAGACCTGTTGAATTGAAGAACAAGGAAGCTTCGGAGCCTTACTTGTCAGAGTCTGGCTCCGAGGAGATTGCAGCCTTGCAACCAAAGTCTTTCTGGAAGAGACTGGCGCTCTTCCGAGGGGAAGATTTGAGGAAAGAAAACCACATGAAGGCGTACATCACCACGCCATTAACCCTGGCGCAGCTGCCGATAGTGATGTTCGCCGGCTTCATGTACGGAAGTATTGTGTCGTACTTCAACGTCCTCAACGGCACATCGTCGGTCATCTTGACAAGCGCACCCTACAACTTCTCAGCCAGCATGGTTGGCTTAGCTTACCTTGGGCCTCTGATTGGTGTCTTTCTTGGGTAAGATCTCACGCATTCACTTTAACACCATCGTCTTCAAAGTTCCTCAAATCCTCTCCATCCCTTAAACAAAGGCCCTCCACTCACCCTTTTCTCTGCAGGGCATTCGTGTCTGGCCCCGTGTTTGACAGATTCGTTCTCTGGAAGGCCCGCAAGAACGGTGGCATTCTAGAACCCGAATTCCGACTCTGGTTGTACATTGCACTGCTGATATGCATTCCTGGGGGACTGCTTCTCTGGGGCCTTGGAGCTGCTCACCAAGTCCACTGGTTCGGACTAATATTCGCTATGGCCACCCTCGGTTTCTGCATCACTGTGGGATGCCAACTCCCTGTTAGCTACTGTATCGATAGCTATAAGGATGTCTCGGGGTCAGCCATGGTTACAGTCATCCTGGTGCGAAATACGATGAGTTTCGCCGTCAGCTATGGGTGAGTGGCCTCTCTCCTCTTCTCGGTGGCCGTTCTTTCTTAGCATACGCTGACTGCAAGTGGGGGAAATAGTATTACACCTTGGGTCACAAACTTGGGCCTCCAGAACGCCTTCCTTGTCGCAGCTTTCGTGGCCCTGGCTCAAACGGCGCTCTTCTTGGTTTTCATTAAGTGGGGCAAGGAATTCCGTCGGCGTAGCACTCCAAAATATCTGAAATTCGTTGCTGAGATGCAGGCCGCGGGACTCGTGCACTGAAGTTCAGTCAGTAGGCCTAGGTGATGGAGCATCTCTCAGATATGTAACGTATCTAGAAGAGTACCCAAGTTGCCGGTCCACGTCAGCGAGCATGAAATATGCTAAAGAAGGGTGTTTGGAAGAGCTGCAATAATGAAATACCTCTGATTTAGTGTGGTTCGGATATGAGTAATCGCTGCTACTTAGAAGTCTTATCACAGTTCTCAACTCGAAATATATTCTGAATAAGCAATCGATTCGGTGAATGGCTTAATATCATAGATTTCTTACACGAAGGGGGCTTACAAATTTCCAGTCTTAATGTAGATTAAAGACCTAGTGAATGAAGAGTAAAAGACCTGCCCACCTCCAAACCTCTAGCCTTTCGCTCTCCGGGCTATGTGGCGACTTTAAGGGCATACCTTAAGACGAACTGCAAACCACCAAAGTTTCCCATATCTTCCACAAAACAAAATGACCAAAGCGGAGTACCGGACAAATCTGTGGCCTAGCTATGATAATTGATAGAACCTGCGAGGAGACTTACCAAGACTAAACCAATGGATATGTTCTGCCGTTCCAAGACCCCACAAGATCAAAATTGTAGGAACGCCGATGCTAGGTCGGATGAAATCGCCAGCAACGATGCTCGGCCTCCATCACGCCGTTTTTGCGACGAGCAAGTTTGGTCATTAAGCAGTCACTCATTTTCCTAAAGATCAAAAAATCTCTTGAGGTGGGTGAGCTAGAATAGGCTGACGATATTAATGCAAACTTACCCGATACATGATCCAATAAGAGAGGATGTACATGTAAGGCCGACTATGGAAGCACTAACGCCTCTAAGTGCCCCAATGGTTAATTTGGCCTCTGATCTTACCTGAACCCGTACTGTGTGGTAAAGATGATTGATGAGGTCGCATTGATAACATTAAACTAGATAAGGGAAGACCCGTAGGAGAGCCTTCATCGTACCTATTGTTAGGACATCACTGCTCTTGCAAATGATTAGAGCAAAGAGGGAAGTCAGGGCAAGAAGCCGGAGAAGTGGCTTTGAATTTCTTGCCTTACCTGGAGAGTTCATAACCTCCGTATGTCGAAGAGATGAAAGGCGTGGCTGATGGATCTGGTGTGGATTTCGTTTCGATCCTCCTGCTCAAGCGAAGTTTCATTTGGGTTGATAAGTGGCGGCTGCACAACTATTTCATTCAAGAACGGCATGGGCAGCTTTCTGGCCCATTAGAGATGGCGATGGTGGCTCGGTCGGCCTCGAGTGCACTGCATTTGATGTTGTTGAGATTGAGATGGAGAACGGTAGCTGTTCGCATTCTAACCATCTCGTAACACCCCATGTGGTTGATCGTGTAGCGCTGCTGGAAGACTCCCCCTTTCGACTAGAGCGCAACATAGAACTGCTCCAAGACAATTGCAGCGGCGAAGTCGATACAGAAACATTGATGGGCATCCTGAAAGACGAAAAGAATTACCCAGCTGCTATTTGCCGTGGTCGATTCAAAGACTCCAGCATCGCCACCCTGCTCGCCTGTTCGCCGTGGTAGTGGATCTTGGTAAGCGACCTATATGGACGCGTGAAAATGGGCCGGCCATCTGGCGATGGAAAAGACTTTGACTCCTCATCGAGTACCTAGGTAGATATTTTAGCTAGTCATCGGCTAGCACAAGTTTGCGGGCCCCTTACAAGTCCTCATGCGGAAATTTTTCGAGATTTTTACCTTTCATAGCGGGGCCTTCATAGCACTACCTGCTAAGCGAGTTCGATGGGGTGGAGGCATCGTCAGCAGTACTCAGTAGAGAGCCATGCGTGGCTAGTCCCAAGATAAGTGCGTTGCATCTCGTAGATTATGTAGCGGTTTCTTTAGTTCTGGGAAGAGAACAATCTAGACAGGATGCTCAGCGCATAGTACCGCGATGTGTACGAGGTAGATTCCCAGCGACGTGGGTGTACGGAGTACTTTCGGTGACGTTGATCTCTGTGGGGTTGTGATTGCTAGCCGTAGCATTGCCATTCGAGAGGCCAATCCTAGGGAAAGTAGTACGTCCGATAGGGACCAGCTGTGTCAGTTGAGATTAGCGTGGTTTGGGTTTTTGGGAAGGCGCCCCTCGGGCTCGGCCGTGGCATGTTGAGCTGGATAAGGCAGGCTTACTGAGTAAGTAAACTCTGTCACCACCAACTCAGCCCGAGGCCCCCTCGGACCGCCCAATGATTGCCAAGCCGAGGGGAACCTGGTGTGCCGGACCACCACGACAGCTCATCTTGGTTGCTATCCAGTAGGCCCTCAGCATAAAGGACTCCTCCTATTCGTCCGAGATGTCTGCATTCAAAAAACTATCGTCGCAAATTGCAAGGAGATCTTCAATTACTCGAACACTTGCTCAAAGAGCTCCAGGTTAATGGTTTCTGAAAACTGTCGCCAATCGCATCTCCTACCATTGCTTAAAAGAACACGAATTTCCAGCAGATTCGATCGAGTGGCTCACGCTATCATCGAAAAAGGGTTGAGGTCTCACCGATAACTTTGGAGCCGCGCTTCTACAAGTACAGTCTGCTTACTCACCAGGCCTTCTGTTCCACGTGAAAGAGTGGTTTCGCAAGTGCAGGCCCGAACAGGACCGTATTGATGACAGGACTACGGAGACCAGATGGTCGGTCACTGCACTGCTTTTGGAGAATGCGTCTACTAATTGCCTTGCTTCAGGCTGTCAAGAGTGCTCGCGACGTCGCATCAAATGTGATAAATCAGAGCCGGAGTGTTTCAAATGCCAGAAAAAAAATATCCAATGCTCGGGACAGGGCATTCGATACCGTTTCAGCAATGGCACCGGACGCCGAGAAAAGCACCAGTCGTCAACTCCAACCCCGCCTCCAGGGACGAACGCCACCGCTAATTCGTCTGTATTAATTAATCATACACAACGCTGCGTCCAGCCGATAAGGTGGAGAAGTAACATGACATCCGCGCCCCAGAAAAGGCGACAAAGAAAGAAGGATTCGCCCTTCTCAGCAGGCCAAAGGCAGAAGTTATCCATTCTTCAGGGGCCTGACGACGATGCACTTGTAGGAGAAGCTGTCCTAAGCTCGTATTCTGATAGTTCCGCGTCGGAAAGCAAAAGCTGTGTCAATTCCCCCGACGATTGGTTGGACCTGCCCATAACGTGGATCGGACCTGTCGAGGATTCAACATGCAACACTTCGACTTTGCCAAATTCGATTGGGGGATTCCCACCAGACTATGCCCGCAGCATCACCGAAGGCCTCACCTTAAGGCCGGTCATTGAGAGCGTAGATTCTCAGACTCGAATGTTATTCAACCATTGTAAGTGGTTTCCCACAATGTGCTAATCGAGTCCAAAAATAACTCAAGACAGTCTCAAAAGCCGTCGCGCCAATCATGGTTGTGTTAGACGGCGTGTCGAATGGATATCGCGACATCATCCTTCCTTTGGCGGTTCAAGATGACGTTGTCAAACGAGCTGTTTCCATTGTTGCAGCTCATCATCTCGTCGAAAGGTTTCCTCATCTACAAAGACCTGCCGAAGCAGGGCAGATGGCTATCATATCTAGATTGAGGAGGGACGCCTTTCGATTACCATCTGTCGAGTTATTTGGCATTTCTACTTGGGCCACCTTGCTTGTCCTCCTCGCTGGGGAGACCGTGACTGGAGGAAAGGATTTTGTTCATTTACTTGAGATGTTAATGTGCTTCGAGCACGCAAAACAGAATTCCTACGACTTTTCAGATTCTGTTCGAGAGTTTCTGCAACAACAGTCGAAAATGTACGTCCTAGAGCTCTCCGACTACTCGATTGAGTTTCCCCGGACATTGACTTGGTATATGATAGGTTCGAACTGTTCGGCTTCCCGCTGTCACACGCATACAAGGGTAAAGAAATAATGCATGGTCACCTGGAACACTATCTGGGCTTCATCTCCTACCCGCTTTCGCCAGACTCGGAGCATTACGCGTCAATTCACCTGATGAAAGGCGCAATACGGGATGCGTGCGAGATCTACAGGCGGCGTGCAGAGTGCACTTTGGGAGAACAAGAGTCCGTTTCTCTGCTCCGCAGCCTGCGACAAAAAGTCATGTACCTGAGCCATGAGGTAGAGGGCTCGCATGCTTTGGTCTGGCCGTACTTTGTCGCCGCCGCGGAGAGCACGTTGCCTGAGGACAGAGACTTTTTCACACAGAGACTGACCGCATTGTACGGACGGACTCGCTTCCGTAGCATTACGGTTGGTCTGGAAGCACTCAGAAAACTACGGTTGAAGAACGAACAGTGGAGATGGCCCGAAGTTCTGGCACATGAGATGCCGGTCTTAGTTATGTGAGCAGTGCGGTCTACCCTGATCACATTAATTCTGCTACCTACTTCGGAAGTTGAGTTTTACAAGGCTACCCGTCTTCGAATCCAATGTTCCGTCATATGTATCGTAGGGTTGATTCCCTGCCATTCGTTCCTGTCGCCGGGTTTTCCCTCGGCGCGCTTCGTTGAAACCCCTGGTTTAGAAGGAACGACCTTATAGTTTATTTTCGAGAGCTTTGATGTTGGCCACATCGAGCTTGACAGCCAACGCAGCCCTAGTTCCTTCTTCGATTGCCCCATCAATGAAACTTCTCCATCCTACGGCCCAGTCTGAGTTGGCAAATAACACATTCCCATGCCGAGCACGTAGGGCGTCAAGATACTTGCTGAGCAATCCTGGGGCTGGAAAGAACCTATTTGTGGCGCTTCAGTCAGCTAAAAGCGTTGTTTTGCCACCGAGTTGATTCCAAGCATCAGCTCGGGATCCACGGTTTTCCTGTAACTCACCAGGCTCCCTTTGCGAACTCGTCCTTGGACCAATTATGAAACACCTAAATGTGCGAAATGTTGTTTAGTCCATCTGTTTCGACTGGATTGATGATTTTGCTTTGGTTATGGAACGGCATCACTCACCAACTTCTCAATATCCATTGGTGTGAATGCCTTGAGCGCCTTGATCGTCTGGTGTATATCTTCGTCTGGCTGAAAGTGGTTGTGCTGAGCACCGAAGCACACAAGGTGAGTATTGCCAGCTGGGGTAGTCCCATCCCCAAATCCGTATATGAGGTTGTTATGAGGGTAGCTGATGCCTGTCCACGAACGGAGATCCCGGTCGCGGACTTCGGCGTGGACCTTGATACATTGGTTGACGTGGCCGATGCTGGCGGCCTCCTGTTTCCCGACGGGGAGGGGAGGATTGAAGCTGATGGTATTGAGCACGTTCAACGGAATGGTCGAGATCATTCGCGAGGCGGTGAAATGCTGACCATCTCTAGTGGTCACTTGTACCGATGCTCCATTGTCCTGTACGCTGGAAATTGGACAGTTGAACACGTAACCAAGTCTCTTTGTGGTCAGGGCTTCTCTGAAGAAATTAATAGCGAAGCTCGACTGTCCTCCTCGAAACTTGTACTTAACCAGGTACTCAATGCATCCTTCGTACGAGTACTCACTCAAGGCCCACCAATGGAGGAACTCGAACATGCTGGTTGTCGCCAGGGTGCCCCCACTACAGAGGAGCACGAAAGCCTCGACGCCTATCCGCTCGTTGGGGGTGAGGATATCCTTGATCTCAATAAGTCTATCCGCAACCGACATCTGGTCATATTTGAGCGCTTCCGGATTCTGAGTTGCATTGTGCGGAAATGGTATTATCAGTCGTCCCAGCTTTCCATCGACGTTGACTAGTTTGCGGAGTGCTGAATCCATCAATTCGTCCTAGAGAGTTCATTCATTAGCTTTCGGTTGTTTTATTTTTCTCCCTATTCAAGATCCCGGCTGAAACTTTTCGAATCCGGATATGCCTTGGATGAATGTAGTCTTCCTCACCTCTTCCTTGTGGGTCATCTTCTGTGTTCCTTCTTGATTGACCAAGAAATACTGATTGATTCCCCTGGAAAAATCATATGAGACCTCGATCTGGTCACGCATCTGGTATCGGGAGATCTCTCGCCAGACATGCGGTTGCCCCCAATGCACCCAGGTGCCACCCATCTCAAATGGGTACCCGCCAATGTTGGACGACCACGATCGACCGCCAATACGGTCACGTGCCTCAAGAAGCAAAACTTTCAATCCTTTTCCATTGGCGTCAGTAGAGTGGAAACCGATAGGTGCAGTCCTGGCGACTGTCAAACTAACCATTTGTCGTAGCATCGCGTGCCGCAGTTAAGCCACAATACCCTGCTCCAACTACAATCACGTCAAAGTGCCCTCCTTCTCCGTCCACGTTCGTGGGCGGTTGAATAACCCCGATACTTGGGATGCCTTGCTTCAAACCCTGCTGCTCTGTCCATACAAACCCATCTTTCGAAGTCATATTGCCGTAGCTTTCAGAGGATGAAGAACTCAGTCACTGATCATACAGGTCACCTCGAAAGATCAGTGGGCGCTGCAAGACAGGGGATGGCTGGGAAAGAGAAACTGAAGTTGAACGCCATTTGAGGCATAACTTCCATCAGGCATTTAAATACCTTTAATTTGCGCAGACTTGTCGATTTAGGCAGGTCTACACGAATGTTCGTTCAGAATCTTAAAGCTTCAGGGTTCGCATGATGACGGTACACAGAAAACGCCTTGCAATGAATCCACCATCATTATCTACCAATAATGGCAGCTGATTGGAAAGATCAAGGGGTTCTGGGAAGATCCATATCGTCGAAGCCCTCTTTCGTAGGCTGAGGACGATGGCTGTCATTTGAAACTGTTGAAACTACTATTGCTGTATGTTAGAAGTGAAATTATGACCGGGGGTGGCCTAGATGTGTTCTCACTTTCGCTACCTGATGAGGAAATAATGATGCTTATCGGATCCTTCTGGGAACGGTGCGTTGTCGTTGGCAAAATGGTGGATACCACAGAATAACTATTAACCGAAGCTACAATTGAGTGGATAAAGCTCACCTCGACACCCCATAGGTGAGCCTTTACGGTCATATTCCGCAATGCCAATCACAGGTACCTGTATCGATATAAGTCCTTGTCGTTTGTAAACGATAGAAACTTACGGGTGGTTGACCCTTCCCTACATAGGTAAAAGTTGAGCCTCTTTCCTTGGCTACGTAGCGTTTGGCATCGTCATCTCATAAGTAGGATGCAGTTTCGAAGAAGTACGCCGCCAAACCTTTGCAAGATCGAAACCTTGCCCACGTCCTTTAGACTTCTCTACGAGCTTATCGTAACTTCAGGCCCGGGTGAAGCAGGTTCACATCGGTGCTTTTGCCCTCCAAACCTTCCAGCTCTAACCCATCCAGAAGTTTAACATCCTCCGGAGCAAGCCTTCCCACAGACATGTTTTTGACGATCCTTTCTTTCGATCGACTCTTTGCCAAGGGAACTGTTCCTCGTTGGACCGCCCAACTTTGCAGGACCTGGCCCACGTCCATACCGTACTTCTTCGCAACGGCCTTCACCGTAGGCTCTTCCAGTAGAGTTGTTCCAAAAGGAGTAAACGTTACTCCAGTGACGACTCCGTTGATAGCAGAAAACTTCTTCGGTGCAAATGGACTGTAGATTGTTGGCACTATATTGTGTGCTTGGAGAAATGAGATTAGGTCTCGATTTGGGTACCAGGGATGTGCCTCTATTTGGTTGCAGGAGAGCGGGATATCGGCGTGTGAAGCATAAGGGAGAAGCTCTTCGATGTGTTCTCGCTCGAAATTCGAGACTCCGACGGCGCGGACCCTACCGTCGCGAACGAGTTGCTGCATAGCTTTCCAAGTTGGCACAAAGGACCCGGTTCCTCCATTGAGTGTTGCAACTGCTGCGGAGCAATGGATCGTGTCGGGAACATAGTTCCCCTCCTGGTCCGTCAGGCACCCTTGCTCTTCTGCAGTGGCACCCGGAAAGTTGCGTGCGTCCTTGAGATTCGCAGCTGGTTTGATAGCACCCGGGAAGTGAGCTAGGAAGAGGTCGAGATAATCTAGACCCATGTCCTTTAGGACAATATCCAGGCAAAGGCCCACGTTGTCTGGAGCGCCGAAGTTCGGCCAAAATTTCGAGGTAATGAAAATCTCTTCTCTGGGGACGCCAGACTTGCGAATCCCCTCACCCACTTCTCGATCGACCTAGGAGACATCAGCAAGGCTGTGTGGTTGAAGATCAAATGGTGTTCACGAACACCATACTCCCACACACAGTCGAGATGTCTGATGCCGGCCTGAAGGGCCTCTGTGACGGCCTCAGCGCACCAGCTGGGATCCTCTGATGTCTCTTAGTCAACAACTATGGTCTTTTAAGGAGTTTCAATCTCACCATAAGCCCACGTTCCGAACCCAATGGAGGGGATTTGAACCGTCCGACCCCCAGCAACATGCATGGGAAAAGAAGTGGGCATGCGGCCGCCGCCGCCGTCGACCAGCTGTTGTTGTTCATTCATCTTTTTGTCGAGGCCTGCAGGTCGCGGAGAATGTCGGAAGATCTTTTGCGGAAGTCTCGGATGAGAACTTTGCTTAATCATGCCCAACGAGATTTAGTGGAGCGGCCAAAACTGGGCTTGCTAGACAAAGTTCGAGTTACCAGCAGCTAGGTAACTAGGAAGATAGTTAGTGAATGACCCCAAACAATTAGCTGGCAGATTTGGTTTAATTTACGCATACAGTCTTGGGCCGGAGGAATCCAGGGTACGGTCATAGAAACTGGTTGTTGGTGCGACCGGTTCGATAGGACTCAACTACTAAGTATGCTAGCATGGTAGAATCTGTGAGAATTAGTACTCCTAGAAAGAAGTCAATTGCATAGAGAATCTTTCAAAATGCGAAGCAATTGGCCAGAAGCCACTTTTGTCGGTTCTCTGTATGTTGCTACTCCTAACACTAAGAAGAAGTCGCTTAAGCCAGAGTTTTTGATTCCACCAATTCACTAATCCATATTACTGGAACAGTGTCGGTGTACTTAGGTACATCTGCCCTAGTGATTGCCAAGCTTGGAGATGCAAAAGCGTTCTTGATGCCCTCCACGCTATCAAAAAAGAGAGTCGTTTGAACTATATACGGCGATGGAGTATTGTCGAGAGGACTCTCGGCTGGGGAAGAGACTATATTCCAACTTCTCATGCCGTGTGGACCCCAGTGCAAGTCAATCAGCGGCATATGAACCTTGAGATAGCTAAAAGAACAAAAATTAGATACGGTTGAGAAGTTTTATGGCAATGGAGTTCTCAGAGGGTGAAAAGAGGCATGGGGCCGGGAGGCTTTCTTCTGTTACTCACTGATCCATGTTGAACTTGGCTGGTCCGCCTGAAGGCGTTTTGGAAGGGTACGCCACCACGCACGCAATCTTGGCAGACATCGCTATACGGAAACAGATATTGTATATCTGAAACAATCAGTTTAGAGATCAATGTTGTAGGCACAATGGGCTTGCAGGAGGGCAGGTCGTTGAATAACAACCAAATCAATCTTCCAGTAATTAAACTTCGTAACCGAGGTCTTACTTTACTTGGACCGCCAAGGCTTTCGTATCCGAGGTAGTTATCTTTACGTTCCTTTTTCCTATTTACTTTCACCTTGGGCAAAATTCCAAGGTCATGGAAAGTCCTAGTCCCTTCCGGGAACTTTATCGTCCCCAGAATGAAGCCAGTGGAGCGCAAAAAAGAAGACGGGCCGGGACCACTGTTGGTCCCACCCGACGAAGCACGAACGCTTGTAATGTTCCTGAATCTGAACACGAAGAGCCTTGGCTTATCTTCGAGCTCCAGGTCATCGCTGCAAAAGCAAAAAGCTGAAGTGCCATTACTCTGGGCATTCTCAAAAGTTTGTCGTGTCCAGAAGTTTGGCACTATATGGATACTAACAGCTGTACAACAGCAAATGCGCCGCGTGCGAAAAGGCCGATTCAGGTAGCCTAACAGAGCGAAACTCTCCATGTCAACACATTTAACAATTGGACAGACTGCATATTTGATATAGCTCCAGACGGTTTACCCAGAGGCGCAGAGTAACGTTCTCCAATTATTTGTTTCTCATTAGCTGCTAACAAGGGTCTTGCGAAGATATGTTGCTACGTTGGAAGCTCGGATTGCCTCTTTAGAGAATGAGCTGCGTGTACTTAATCCGAGGTCATCTCTTGTGCATGACCGCTCGGATCGTGGAGATACTCGACACCCTCAAAGTACAAGTAACGTCGTCACGGAAAATTGGTATTAATGTACTGACATTCAGTAGGTGGCAGACAAGAGACGAACCTTGTCGAGAACGAACGAAGACTGGATGCTGAAATGTCAGAGACTCAGCTTGGTGAGACTGGAGAGTTTTCTTTTACTGAGGTACAACACTACCATCAAGTGACTCGTATTCTGCTTGTTCTCGCTAACATTCCTCCAGCTTGTTGAAAGGCAAGTTCTGCCCGTAGATTTCAAACTTGTGGCTGAACCACTCCATAGTAGTCTACAGGCGCAACAACGTAAGACTGTCGATTCAACCTCGGACATCACAAATTTCAACATGCTTCAGCGCGGCCCCTCCACTTCTGAAATGGAAGCAAGTACCTTGCCAGAACTTCCATCTAGCCGCGTGGCCAATCTTCTACTTGAGACAGTCTATCTTTACACTCAAGCACGGTACTGTATTGTTGACTGGGTGAGATTGCGCGAGTGGCACACACAGCGGGAAACAATTTGCTATTCAACAAAGGAAGATTCGCTGGAAGCTCAAACAGGTGCAGAACCACCCGGCGTATAACAATCGCAGCTAACGAATCGATAAAGGAGCCTACTTCATCTGGATCGTCTACACTATTGGCGCTGCTTTCGTGCCAAATCCTGAATACCCCCCCAAGGTAAGGACAGTATTGAAACTTATGGATAGACGCTTATTCTATGGCGAAAGGCATATTTTGCTCGTGCTCTCAAATATTTTCATGCTGTTTTGGCTCCACAAGATTTGACTACGGTACAAGCACTTCTTTGCTTGAACCAATATCAATTTCGTGCGACGGTAAGTACATTCCTCTAGGTCCTGGTCGCAATTTACTAATGGATCAAGGGTGGCCCTTCAGTCTGGTAAGATCTACTCTTCTCAATATCTCCACTCGCTAATGAATCTAAAGGCATCTTACCGGAATCACTATGCGTCTCTGTATTGAGCTGGGCTGGCATCGGAAAGCTGTAAAGTCAACCGTCGTTCAAGATCCTTATACTATCGAACTCCAAAAGCGATTTTTTTGGTGCACGTACTGCTTTGACCGGTCAGTCTAGCGGGAGTCTGCGGATTGTGATTCCTTTCTAACGTCTCGAAGTCTGGTTTCAACTATCGCCAAACGGCCATTCGGGATACACGATTTAGACATTGATGTCGAGGTATTATGACTTTCCGTCCGGAACTGTTGGACTCTTGCTCACAGTTTCAAAGGTCCCGGTTGATGTCGATCTGGTGTGTACAGATCGCGAGAAGATTCGAAAGTTACAAGAAAGCCAGGCAACTGGAGAAGCAATTTGCCAACAGGGTACACACACTACGGTACCCATTTATTCCGTGGAGATTCATCTATAATAGTACCATGCTGACACATCAACCAGATGAGTGGCGCTCTGCATCACCTGCAGATTTACCGATTGCGATCAAGAATAATGTACGATCCATTTCTCATCTCTTTTCCCAGAAGATTGCTGAGGAGACTTTAGAGCAAGGCTGACTGGGCCCTATTCCCTAACTCCACTTCCCCCGTCTTATGAGGACATCGTAGAATTCCTTAATGGACTCGATGAGTGGAGAGCACAAGCTCCTCGAACAGGGTCTTCGGCCTTCCCTGTACAAAGCGAGGAGCGTGTGCAAGCGACATATCTCCGCTCTGTTATCCTTGCGATGCGACCCATCTTGATGCAAAGTCCCAGTAACATGGACCAAGACCTGCTTTTCCGCTGCGCAGACTCTTCGGCCGACGCTTGCGAGGTACATACGTACTCCGAAAGATCATCCCGTTTCTCAAATGTCAAACACTAACATGATATTCCCAGAATGCGAAACTCATGTGTCTAAGCAAGCAGAGTCACCATGCAGTAACCGATATTTATCAAAGCTTCTACTGTGGCATTACTTTGATCCAATGTCTTGCTATCCAACCTGCAATCTTGCCGCTAAGGCGCACGCTTCGAGCCATTGTTGCTTGTTCGAGCACGCTGGCCGTCTACACCCGGACATTTACCGTCGGTGCCCCATTCCTGGAACTCTTCGACAAAGTGTCGGACCAGTTTCTGGGCGATGATGCAAGCGTACACTCTTCCGATTCTTTGGCTCAGTTGCGCATCACCTTACATGAGATTATGTCTTGTGATCCGTCCGAAATGCCCGAGTGAGTGCTTGATCCTCGATGATGACTAACAAATTCCTCCGTCTTGATTCCAAAAACGCCCGCTGAATAATAGTCATCCATCACAGAATTTTACGTTCATTGTCCAACCAGGAGGCCCAGCCTCGTCAACAGACAACAACTGACTTCGGGGACATGGTATGCATAATGTTGTTCCTTTTACCTCAATCATCCTGGCGCTGTTATCCTGGTGCTGATAAATTTTGGTCAGACACAACAACAGCAACATGATTTCGCAATGGTGGAGGCCTTCAATTCCTCGATGATAGGAATGAATGATCCTACAATGCCGTTCGACATGGCTTTTGACATGTCCCCTCTGAATCGTTCCTATCCTGAATTGGCGGGCTTTTGGACTGGCTTGCAAACGGAATAATGGCTTCGTTAAATAGTCTTCATTGCTTGGGATTGGCCGAAATATTTGTTGTATGCTATCGCTGGATCATAGGAGTACTTCGTAGTTGCTTTGATTATTTGAAGTTGAGATCCGGCAATGTCGGCAAACCTCCAGGAGGTGACCTAAATAGTCTAGGATGGCAAGATCAATTTGTACTTTAAAATTTGTCGCCTTCGTCAAGTGTTCATCTGATAGTAGTGATATGGGTCCCTGTTTGATATCGTGGGAGTGCAAGGTAAGATCCCATCGTTACTTCAATTTACAAAGCCCCAATCGATTGCAATCTATGCCATGGCAACTTTCTAGCACTACATCTCGCCGCTTCTAGCAACCCAAAGCTGGAAACGACCTCAATTAGGCAATCTTCCATTATGAAATTTGAAGTCCTGGGCTGCATAGTGATGTTGGTTAGTATCTTTTGTCAGGCGCAGTAGTCGCAGGGAGACTCACGACTGGCCATTGTAAAGTTGGACATTTCTCGGAAGCCTTTCTCTCCTTGCTCGAGACCGTTGCACGGCTTGCCTTCTTCCACAGCTCGCCACTTCCACAGTTGGGTGAACTGGTCTGGGACACGCTCCAATTGATTTTTCACATGCTAGAATTGAAGAACACAAGGTCAATTGTGGGGGGAACAAGAAGTCGGAAACAGGACAAACATACCTTGCCGAGTATGGGCAGGAACTTGAAACCGTGGCCACTGGTGTAGTCAAGTCAGATTGCTGCAAGCTTTCAAGGGTTCTGAGAAATCACTCACGATCCGCCTGAACAGATGAAAAGAGAGTCCGAATAGCCCGGAACGTAGTCAATGACGAACTAGAAGACCCCTAGTAAATGACATATTTCAACGAGAGTAGGGGTTAGAACACTTACGTTATTGTCAATGCTGTCTGTATACCAGCACAGCTGTAGAATATCATTTAGTATTCATGCATATCCTTAGGGTTTGTGACATGGATTGACATACTCTGCTCTCTGTGAATCCGATTTTGGCCAGCTCAGGGAAAGCTACGCCAATGACTTCCTTCATGAGCTCAAGGCCATGAAGCGGGACGGTTTTGATAGGGTCTTTGGTGTATCTTGTCCGAGGTGTCGACACACGACTATAATGTTGAGGATAACAGTCAGCATAATCCATTAGATCAGCGAGCACTTCGTATTGACATACAGGTCCGGCACAGCTGGATGATCTTGGAAATTGGTGAACTGTGCAGCAAAAGCAACCAGTTAGCTCAACCACATCTTGCAACCTATATGGAAGAGATTGATTTACTTTGCGACCGCGAAAGCCGAATTTAATTCGTCCATCCCTGGTAATAGGGAAGCCGCCTCCTTGGTAATATCTAAAAAAGATTGTCAGTAAGAGATAAGGAAACTCATAGGAAGAAAGACTGACTCTTCCCCTTCTCCCCTTCGGTATGACCAGCACGGGAAATTGTCCGGGTGAAACTTTTCCCAAAGATCTTTTCTGTCCTTTGGGACATCAATAAACATGACAGTGCCGGCAGTTGTCTCGACAGTACGATGGGCCTCGGGAATGATTGATGCAGTCCAACCACCACCTAAATAGCCAGTTCAGTAACGGTCAAAGTCAAATTGGGACTCCTCGTCTCACAAGCAACTATCACAATATCTCCGAAGTGACTCAAGCCATCACAGGTCTTGATACCAGTCACCTTCTTCTGAGAGGTGGATTTGTCAACGATCAGGCTCTGTAGCTGGCCTTGAGGCTGTCCTAGCACAAAGTTGATTCCAGCTTGCACACACAAGAATCGCGCATATGTGCAAGCCTGCGGGTCTCTGGTTAGCGCGGAAGAAGATAAATTTGGGATGTTGGACAATCACCTTGTCCGCAAGAGTAACTCCACCACCTATATCCAAGAACCCATTTGTGTCGCCGTTGTTGATTGAATCGATAGCGTGGTACTTTCTCACCCACTCTGGGCCAAACCTTTTTACACGTTCCCCTTCTGCAGCATCGCCCTACAATTTCCAAGGAGTTACTACAGAGGTCCTTTAGACTTCTGAGCTATCTTCTTCATAACATACCTTGATGAATTGTCGCTCTCGGGCTTCGGGTGCTGTCTCTTCCATCTGCTTCAAGCTATCCGCGTAGAATTCTTGCAACTTTGATCCATGCGCGATGAAAAAGTTGCCACAATTGAGAAGGAGTTCGTCCTCGGGAGTAAGGCCATCCGGGAGGTCAGGCGGAGAGCTTTCCTTGATAGACTGATTCCATGCAAGCCACATCTTCCTAGCCTCGAGAGCAAGATCTTGATATCTAGACGAAGATAAAGTTAGCTAAAACCTCTCCCCCAATTACGCTTGTTCTGGCCGAAATCCTTACTCCAACTCTTTTCCATATGCGGTTCGGAAGATCTTGTTGATGTCCGAAGAGGCCCCGTCACATCCACCGGACGGGTTGTAATTGTTCGTGTCAACCGGGCATCGGTCGAAAACTGTGATGTTCTTGTAGCCAGCCCGGGCAAGCCACAAAGCGGTGCTTAAGCCAAACACACCAGCACCGACGATGACAATCTTCGAATCGGGAGAAATCATTTTGAGAACTTCGAGTTGCAGGAATAGACAGGGCTGAGTGAGTTAGGAATGGCAGAGAACCTGAAGCACGGAGGAAACTTGTTTATCTTAACATGTCGAACGAGTGAAGCGGCAGCCGAGTCATGCCGCGACCTCAGAATATGGAATTTACCAATCGATTTTTTGCAATCATATGCTTGTGCCTACATAGATCCATCCACATTGTCCAGAGAGTCTGCTCCAGGTTCGGACTTTCCGAATACTACCCAACATTGCACTGAAGTGGCCTGGGAAAGAGTTCACCGATGTGGAGTTTCCCCGTCCCTCAACCCTCGATAGGAGATCTAAGAGGATGAGCATGACATCACCCGTATTGAGCAGCATACTTGGATGTTTCAAGTTGACCCAAGGAAGGAGAAAGATTGGGTTCTTTTTCTTTCCAATGCAGTTTAGGGGCGGGGGACACACGGGATATCTTGGACAAGGGTCCAGTGGGACTATGCCTAACCCAATGAAGCCCGTGATTGATCAAGCTTATCATTCGGACTTCCCGAGATCTGGATCATCCGGGCTATATTTCTCGGGCTTCCGGGCACCTTGACTCCAGCCAAAGGGAATTCCAGCTTCTTTTCCAGATTTCCTGGCAGACATGGCCAAATCAACCCATCTCAATCTAGATACAGGGTGAAGAGTGCATTGAAGATAAATAGCTCATTCTCCACCCGAATATCTTCATGACTCACAGGAAAGCGGTGGTTCAACCTCAGCATTCAATACCGTTCAATCCCGATCGGTGTGGGAGTCGTATTCTCAACAAAGTGCCACCGTCTCTAAAGCTTCATTCTCCGCGAGCTACTCAAACAGGATGGGTATCAAGAGGGTCTTCACCGACTCCCTGCTGGCGAATTACGGCAAATCAATGCGTGCAGCACCTCGTCAGGTCATCTTCAACCGCAGTTTGATTTTCTCTACCATCATCTACGCATTGGCTGCTATTCCTGCAAGTAAGACGATCACCCCCAAAATAATATTACTCATGGAGCAGTTGCTGATATTCTTCTCCCTGAAAAAGCATGGGACCAAGGGTCCTCTGCCGTCGTACCGTCTCTGCCGGGTTTCCAACAACATTTCGGAATCAGCTCCGGGTCCAACGCAAAGGCGATTAGAAACTTCGTCTCGATTGTATACCTTGGCCACGCTACGGGCGCCGGTCTATCCTTCTTCCTAAACGATCGCATCGGACGTCGATGGTCCTTCCGTCTGTATGTTGGTATTTGGACCATTGGGCAACTTGTGGCTACCTTTTCTCCTGGGTTGGCAGGTCTGTACACGTCTCGGATCATCTCTGGCATGGGAATCGGCTCTCTGACTGTCACTGGACCCATGTCTATCGTTGAGATTGCCCCAGCTGAGATTCGCGGCCTGCTCACTGCATGGTTCACCATCGCCATGGGCACGTCATTGGTTTCGGCCAACTTCTGTGTTTACGGGGTCTTCAAGCACATTGCCCCGAGCCGGCTCCAATACCAAATCGTCTGGGTCTCTCCTTGCATCTTTATGTTTCTCGCCGTTATAGCGAGTTTCTTCATCTGCGAATCCCCTAGGTGGCTGTATCTGGTTAACCAGGAGGACAAGGCCATCAAGACTCTTGTGAGCCTTCGTGGTTTGCCTGCTGATAACCCCCGGGTTCAAAGAGAATTCCGCGAGATAGAAGCTTCCATCCATCAGGAGAGAGGGGACTACGACAACGGCAGCCAGTCTTCCAGCATCGCCAGCATTGTGAAAGAGATGTTTACAGTCCCATCCAATCTGCGCCGTCTTCAGCAATCGCTCATCTCCTATGGGCTCGCGCAACTTTCCGGGGCGAATTCTGTCACCTCCTACTTCATACCCATTCTGACGTTGATGGGCTTGGGTGGCGGCACTACTCGAAACATCTTTCTCAGTGGAATGTACGCCATGTCCAAGTTCTTCTTCGCCATCATAGCTTCGTTCTTTTTCATTGACGCTCTCGGCCGCCGGAAATCACTGTTCGTCGGTATCAGCTTCCAAATGATTTCGGACATCTATATCGGGGTTTATATCAAGTACAAGCAGCAAGGTGATGCCTCTGCTTCTTCGTCGAGAGCAGCTGTCGCCGCAATCTTCTGCCATGCGTTTGGCTATTCGGTCGGTATGTGTTGCAAAATATTCCCAAGATCTTTCGCTAGTCTTTTCTAACATGTGTCGGCACAGGTCTCTTCGTCCTCCCCTACGTCTTTGGTGGTGAGCTCTGGCCAAACCGGATCCGCTCCTTTGGTGGTGCCCTGTCGCAGTGCTTCCACTGGCTGTTTATCTACGCTTTCAGCTACGGCCTTCCATCGCTTCTTTCCCAGACGCACAACTGGGGCGCCTTTATTTTCTTCGCCACAGCGTGTTTCCTTTCCTTGGTCTACGTCTATCTCCTTGTTCCAGAAATTGCGGGTCTCAGTGTTGAAGAAATCGATGATCTTTTCAAGGGGCCATGGTTCAATGCGTACAAGCGCTCCAAGCGGCCTGCAGTAATCACAGGTGTTGTGAGTGATAACTCGGACAATTTATCGTGAGATACTTATCACCAGTCATTTTCTTGATTTGCACAAGCTAATTTACATCTCTAGTCGCCTGGAGAGCAATGTCGTAGTGGAAGGGAAGACGGACATCGAGATTAAGTAGAGCACAGCGAAGATTCTTCTGGAAAATATGTCATGGTTGAATTTCGGGGACCTGGAAAGCTGGGTCTTAAAATTCATAATCAAACATTCAACTCTGCTTCTGGGTTCTGATAGGCAAACTCAACGTACTGTAGCTTTGCACATGTTGAGGCGGGATCTCGATAATGCCAGCTTTGGCGGCGTTGTTCTCCAAGCATAGTCAAGAAAGCTCAAAGATGGCCTCTACCAAATCCATGCATTCGAAATGAAATTTAGATCTTTCACTTGTCACCAAGGCCAATATAAACCCTTCGAACGGACATTGCAATCGTAATATCGTTTGACAGAATATCAGGCGAGGCAGTGCCACAGAGTGAAAGTCTACAATCTCGATCGCAGGGCCTCGTCGGCCTGTTCTTTTCTCGCCTGCTCAACCAAGACTCTTCTCAGCAACTTGCCAGCATTGCTCTTTGGGATCGCGTCTACAAATCGGATTCCCCCACGAAGCCGTTTATGGGGAGCCACTCTGCTCTGCAACCAACCACACAGCTCCTTCTCCAGATCTTCGCTCGCTGTGTGCCCGCTGGCCAGGACGACGTAGGCCCTCGGTAGCTCCGTTGCCCGCTGCTCGCTGTACACTCCTATAACAGCTACGTCGTTGACTGCCGGGTGGCTGAGGAGGAGGCCTTCCAGCTGCGCCGGCGCGACCTGGAACCCGTTGTATTTGATCAATTCCTTGACGCGGTCGGTGATGTAGATGTTGCCTTCCTTGTCCGCGTACCCTATGTCGCCTGTGCAGTACCAGCCGTGGGCGTCAATCGATTCGGCCGTCGCCTTCGGGTTGTTGTAGTAGCCTTTGAAGACGTTGGGTCCTCTGATCCAAATTTCGCCCTCGTCGCCCGTTTTGACTTCTTTGCCCTCATTAATAAATTTCATCGACATGGATGGCAGAAGTCCACCGCTACAGCCGATGGGCTTGTTCCAGCCATCCCAGCTCTGAGAGGCGACTCCCGGTGATGCTTCTGAGAGACCGTAGCCTTGTTTAACCGGGACCTTTAGGCGCTTGTAGATTGTCTCGATCAGGTCCTTTGCTGTGGGTGCAGCGGATGAATGCATGATCCTCATCGAGCTGAAATTGTATTTGTCGACCAGTGGATGTTTGGCAAGCGCCAGGGCGACCGGGGGGACGATATAGGCCATAGTAATCTGGTCTTGCTGGACAACGTCGCAGAACAACCCCAATTCAAATCGCTGCATTATGAATGTCCTGATACCTCGATGAAGTGGAGCGAGAACGAGAACGGAGACGCCTGTATGTCTATGTCAGTCTTGATCCGGCGCAAGATACCTCCTGGAGAAGGCTTGCAGACCGTAGATATGATACATTGGCAAGAATCCAATGCTTCGATCGGTCTTCCAGTCCAGTATACCTGTTTCCATCTCGCTTATTTGTACCATGTTCGCCACCATGTTCTCATGTGTTAACATGACACCTTTGGGCAGACCCGTCGTTCCAGACGAGTAGACCAAGAATGCCAAATCCTCCTTCGGGTTAATGGCGACTTTTTCAGAAATTTCGGATGTACTTTGCAGACTC
This sequence comes from Exophiala calicioides, assembly GCA_001599795.1. NCBI lineage: Eukaryota > Fungi > Ascomycota > Eurotiomycetes > Chaetothyriales > Herpotrichiellaceae > Exophiala > Exophiala calicioides. The sequence goes on from BCHZ01000003.1 coordinate 7,250,465, forward strand.
GAGAGATGCTGGAATCGACCCGTTGGATCCGATTCACCCACGAGGATGACACGATCTAGACGAAGTCCGACAATCAGGGCCGCCTCTCGCGCAACTCCAAGGCAGGCTACATGGGTTGCCAGTGCCTTCGCACGCGAGGATCGTAGCTGCGACACCAGCTCCCCAACGGTGTAGAGATTGTTGAAAGGGCACACTACGCCACCTGCCCAGAGAGTGCCAAACGTGACAGCGGCAACGTCGGCTGAATTGGGCGTGAAGAGCGCCAGCACATCTTGTTTTTGCCATCCCCAATGCTGGCGAAGTCCTTGACCAAACTGTTCAGCGGCCTGGCGAACGTCTCGGAATGTGAACTGCTTCTGAGCTGCGATATCCACATATATGACTAAGGGCCTCTGTCAGTATCACAAGATGGAAGTCACGCAGCCTTTCCGAAGGAGCTTTTGTGAAGACGGCCTCACCATGGTCCTCGGGGAATTCCCGATCCGTCCGCTCCAACAAAAAGGTCCAAAGATCTACTGGCGGAACAGTGATCGGTGGGTAAGCTGACTCGATAGGCATCACGAGTGATAGGAAATTGAAAATTGATAGAGGGTAGCAGACAGGATTTTATGCTTGTGCAGAGCACTCTGGGGAAGTGAGTTGAGTTGAGGGTTGAGGGAGGATCCCCAGACATGCTCGGTGCGATCTCGAGGGATTTCATCCCGCATATCTACCAGTTGGCGATTCCATCTCGCAACACACCGTCTCGTTGGTGATCTCAAGTATTTACTTTCACACTGTAATCAATTGGTCCCCGGTCAGTCGACTAATCAGAGACCCCTGAAGTCTGTGGGGTATTGATGGGGAACTCTGACAAGGTTTGCGAATTTCTGATTAGTCGTGAGGAGCAAGCCTCGGCTCCTTAGAGAGCCGCCACCATTGCCGAGACCCGTCGAAACATTTTGATATTTCTTACAAGCCTGATTGTTTTGAAGGATATTCTCGCAGCTGTGTGACACTTGACCTGGGAGCAGACACGCAGGCGCCCCTGAAAGAATTATTGAAACACTCAAGGAAGGCGAGAGGTTGTCATCGCACTGCGGCCATGAGTCGTCCGGAGGGGGGGAAGCTAGTGGTTTATGTTGATTGTGGTCTGTCCTCCGCTATCACTCCGGGCACTTGCCTAGCCGTCACCAAGTATTGATGCTCACTTTGATCTCATTCCAGTGTCGCCATACTCATGGTTCGGATTCACCAACACCGTTCGCTTTCGGCCTCTGCTTAAAGCTCACGGGGTCTCTGTCGAAATCATCCCCTTCTTTCTCGGCGGCGCCCGTGAAAGTGTGGGAAACCCGTTCACGCCGACACCCAAAGCCAAGGAAGCATTTGCAAAGCAGGACTCGGAGATGACCGGAGAGCTCCTCGGGCTGAAAGTCGTCCGGCCCAAAGTTTTCCCCATCCTATCTCTCTTTGTAAGCCTTCTTTGGGCACTTCCGGGATGCGAGAAACTCAACGCAGATCTGACAGTGCAGCAGGCAGTTCGAGTGGCCACCTGGGTCAAGGACCACTACCCGCCTGAGAAGTTTGATCAAACTTTCCCAGCATTTAGCACGGCATACTGGAGCAAAGGGATCAACATCTCGACACCGGCTGGCGTTCTCCAGGCCCTGGATGGTATCTTTTCCCCCGAGGAAATCAAGGACATCATGACGAAAGCGGTAACTCCGGAGAACAAGAAGAGAGTGGTGGACCAGACCATGAGTGCAGGAGCATTTGGCGCACCCTGGCTCGTAGCCGTCAACGCAGCCGGAGAAAGAAAGGATTGGTTTGGAAACGATCGCTGGGACCAGGTTCTGTACCATTTGGGTGTCCCATTTACCCCGGTGACCATCCTGCCTCCGGAGGAGACAAAGTCAAAGTTGTGAAAAGGTCACGCCTTGGACTTTAAGAACGAGCCTCCGTGCTAATTCAGGCCGAGGGAAACTAGGAAGGATATTCGTTGCTGCCTCGATGAGAGATACGTCAAAGCCAGTCTCGATGGGCTCAGACAGCTGCTGCTATTTAGTGCTCTCGATTTGTCGGCGGTGCAGCTGGAAAATGTGCATCTCGATGGAAGACATGCAGAATTCAGGGTTAGTGGTGCTTAGACTGTATCCAGGAAACGGATCAAGTACTAGTGTCTAAATAGGCCAGCTTAGTGGTACATAAAAGTATCGTTAACAGATGTCGGATTTTCCGAACCCAGGATCAACCGTCATCGCTGGCACGTCAGTGTCTCAAATGGTGGGTTCGCACCTATTTCCGCATCTTTTCAATCACCCTGCAAGACAAAGAGTGCGAGTACTTTACTAGCCGGATTTGCAGCACGCCCTCCAGAACCCAGATGGACAGCTCATGCATAGTCATGGCCATGGTGGAGCTGTAGGCCCGTGCCCTAGTCACGAAGTAGACCGAACAGGTGAACTAAATGGGTCACGTCTGGTCACCCTCTCGGCTAGCAGGCACGTCTTCTGCCAGATTTTCATGCCAGTATCGGACAGCAGCAGATAAAACTGGTTGTTTGGCCTCAAAAGGCGGACCAGTCTCATTTGATTATCATGCTCAGATTTAACTTGAATGGACGCGGCTTTTATGGGAGACATGAAATGAACATGATCTCCAAGCTTGCCTTTTCGCGTGGTTCAATGTCGCAAGTACCTTGAGGGCTAGGTCGCTGGGCGGGGTTTATCGACCAGATGTCTCCAAGAATGCCAGCGCAATCACCATGAAGTGCCACGTCAAGGTAAAGACTGGGTAGGGGGAGGAAGAAGCATGCTGGCCTTGACGAAAGTGTTTCATCCCAGAAATCTGCATGCAGACGCTTGACAAAACCAACGAAGAAGGGCGGTCAACGGTCTAGAATCGTCCCAGATCGCTCGACTTGAAATGTCAACCTGAATGTCGGTCAACGGGACCAAAATTGATGAGCTCGTATTCCAGACAGGCAGCCACTCGCCTTCGACCAATGATGCTGGAGCGACGGCAGCGGATGCCTTGCCAACACGAATACGGATGGAAGTAATAAATTCCGGCAGCCGTCCAAAAATCTTATATATACCAGGACGGGTGAATTCCAGTTCTGTGATTTTCGAAGAGAGCAATCACTGAGACTACTTCTGAATCTTCTCTAGAGACTCTGACTCTACCATCCACCGCACCCCTCATTCACCACACAAGATGGGCCAAAGCGACGTTTCAGGGACAGGCACCTTTGAGCCCCTGAATGGCGGGTGCTATTGTGGGTTGGTTTCCTTTGTTCTCAAGGCGCCACCGATCTTTGTCAATTGCTGCCATTGCCGAAACTGCCAACAACTGTCTGGCTCGGCGTTCGGTCTCAACATCATGATTGAAGCCTACAATGTCGAGGTCACCTCCTCCACCCAACCCATCAGTGTTAGCCAAGATGACCCTGACGCCGTTCAAGCCGGGGTCCAGGAACGAGCAGGCGGAGGGTGCCGGTGTCCGAATCCGAAATGCGGCACCCTGCTCTGGGGGACACATCCATGCTTCAACGACAAGATCATCTTCTTGCGAGCTGGGACGCTGAGCGAGAGCGACAAGATCATCCCGGACGCCCATTTCTTTGTCCGGAGCAAACATCCCTGGATCACTATCCCGGATGGGGTGAGGCAATTTGAGACTGTGGGTGGGAAAGACGAAGCCCCAATCTGGAGCGACGCAGCCAGAAAGAGAATCGGAGAGGGCATGATGGGCTGAGTGAGTGAATGGAGAATGAGGGCCTTCAGGATGGTCGAGACTCAAAAGGCACCTCCGCGATGCTACTGAAAGTCCGAGCAAAAATACGCAGCTTGAAGTGTTTTTGATGTACTTAGTCTCGCACACCATGGCTCCGTTGAATATCGATGAACTCGTTTTTCTTTTTGGGAGGGTGGAAAGCCTTTCTTTGTCTCTGGGATTGTCAGCATGAACTGGCAGCCGTAGTGAATCTGTCCATACTACTATCATTTCTTTTCTATGCTATGTGTTGAACAGTTGGTAAAAGTGAGAGTCGGTCTTTCTGTATAGTGCATGATACGTGAAGATTCAAACCAAAATCAAAAATCAACTCAGGAGAGTCCGGTAGACGCTGTGTCCAACGCTCAAGAAGACGTTCAGAAGGTGACTTTGGTTCCAATCCGTCACGGGATCTCTTCCCCTGATTGTTGTTTTTCAGACATCAAGGGAGACACCTCGTGATCCTATAACCAACCATGATGATGCTTTTATATATATCATCCTCTAGTCCACACCATCTGTGAGAGGAACACCGTCGAAAAGGAAAGATGAAAGCGGTGAACCTGTCGACTTCTGTCTCTCTCTGCCACACCGCCGTGGGTGACAAATTCCACCAGACCCAGACGCGTCGTCGCTTTGCGCTTTGCGTGGCCTCGAGGTGTCGATTAAGACACAGCGAATTCAGATCCCTCGGCCCAGATCTTTTCACTCCTCCACCAATACCATCCCTTTCTCAAGACTCAATCCACACGACCTGAGCAAGCACCGCTGTAAGTTTGACGAAACCAAGTCCCATCTCCCTAGCCGTGGTCTGACCAGTTGCCCTTCCTTCCAGTCCGTCGATCGAAACAGAAATCCTCCCATCACGCACCACACTTCGCCGACTAAGCGACGACTCAGCAAGGCTTCATCTTCCCTGTACCGCGCGACGCAGCGACGACGACTAAGCGACCGTCTTGGCTGTCGGCGACCAGGCAACGACCAGATCCAAAAGAATTCCTTCTGACGAACCTCACCATGTCTCCCTCACCATCCAACGACCACAACAGCGACAACGACAGCGACGACGACATCTTCGAAATCACACGCCGTCAACATCATCTCGACTTCCGCGTCCGACCCAGCGAAACTTCCAGGCCCTTTGAGAGCAGAACCATGGCGTATTCGATCTTTGCCGGAGTGCCCAACCCTCACCCTGAACTCCTCGGTGACAATGTCATCCACATCACCCAGACCGTGACGGTTGAAGAGTTCTCGGACGACAACCCAGGACCGGTCATGACCGGCAACGCAGCCACCAGCAACAACGCAGTCCCCTTCGGAGACTCTTCCAACTTCTACACGGCCACGGTGACAGCAGCCTCGCGCTTCGCTCACAACATCTTCTCAGCCACAACACCTCAGCAGTCGATTTCGCAGTTTGATCTCAGCATAACGCCTCCACGCAAGAGCCGCTGGATCGCCACCGCCACGCTCCTGGCCCTCGTCAACCTCCTCGCCATGGTCGCAGAGAGCATGATGGGTGTCATGTTGCCAACCATCATCTATGACCTCGACGTCCAGGGCCTCCAGTGGCTCCTCGCAGGTCCGGCCGTGGGCGCCGCGGCGACCGTCCTGGCCGCCAGCCAGCTCTATGCCGTCTTCCCCTTCAAGCAAGTCTACCTGATCTTCGCCGCCATCCTGCTCATCGGAATCATCTCTCCCGGCTTCGGCCCCAACATGCAGTTCCTGTTCTATGCCCGTGTCCTGCTGGGTGTCGGGCTGGCAGGACAGCAGTTCGGCGCCCTGGCCTTCCTCGAACACGACGGCTCTTTCACCGACAAGGTGCGCAGAGACTTCTTCATCAGCCTGAGCACCGTCTTGGGTCTGATCTGCGGGCCCGTCTTCGGAGCCTTGTTCGCGCACCGATCAAAGAAATGGGCCTGGGGCTTCTATGCCGCCTTCATCCTCCTCTGCCTCGTCTTGACCGTCCTGGGATACATACTCCCCAATAAGCTCGAACTGGTGCCCGACGCGCCATGGATTCGCGAGAGTATCACCTGGCGCCATCGTCTCTCCCGACTAGACATCTTGGGCTGCTTGTTTAGCTTCACCGCCATCCTCACCGTCTTGATCTCTTTCAACCTCTCTGGAGTGCTGATGCCGTGGAAAGGTCCCTACCTGTACATCCCACTAGGGGCTGGAATCCTGTTGCTCATCCTCCTGATTGTCCAACAGCGCTTTGACATCCTCGCCTCGCGATCAACCAAGCTCTTCCCCACAGTCTATTTTCGTCACTGGAAGACAACCGCATTGTTCTTCCTGACCCTCTTCACCTCGGGCATCCTCTACACAACCCTCCCGTACACGGCTCTGTACCAACTTCTGACCCGCCCAAGCCCTTCACCGGTTCGGACTGCATTCTACCTGCTTTTCAGCCTCACAGGTCCACATCTGCTCCCAACTCTGATTGTGCCAATGTACATCGGCAGCGGCATGGTCACTGCGTACCCGGCTCTCCCCAGCTATAGCATCTGGACCATGATCACGTCCATCTTCCTGCTCACCGGTACCGCATTGTTGTTCACCAATACGCCGTTCTTCTTCCCTGCAGATGGGGGCTACCAGACCATCGCGAAGCAATTCGCTCTGGCTTGTATCGGCTGCTGGTCTGCCGTCACCCTGCCTTTGGCGCATCAAATCCTTGACCTCCTCCAGCCGGCACCGAAACACCCGTATCACAACCGCGCCTTCATCCTCTTTGCGACATACATGGGCGCCGCCATCGCGTTGACAACCGCAGGCTCCATCTTCATGCACCTCGGGCCGCACTGGACATACGAACTGCTCGACAAGTCGCTCAACCTCAAGGCGCAACCACAAGAACCACGCGTGTTGCCGACAAAAGAAGATGCCCTGATCCTCCTCCTGGGGTACACATTTGTCCTCAATGATACCACCGAGGGAGTCTTTGACCAGAGCATCAACGTGATCGAATCTGCGTTTGGTTGGAGCTTCATTGTGGGCCTGATCTTTGCGACGCTCATCTTTGTCATAAGCGCGTGCCTCGTCCTCGACAAGATCCGCAAGGGCGAATTGGTCTTCAGCAATCGCGCAACGGACGCGGTGCCTAGCGAGTGGCGGATGGATGCCAGCGCCCGCGCCAATGCAAACGCCAACGCAGCACGTCGACAGGCTCGCGTGGAGGCGGGAGGACAGGTCATGGAACTAGGCGAGTATGAGGTCCGCGATGGAACGGCCAGTTTTGCCACCACCGGGACTAGGGTTGACGACGAAGACCGAGTCTCGGACACCATGTGAGGTGCAAATCGAAGGGGCCCGCTCGATAAGGGGCAAGGACACGGATTCTCCGAAAAGAGGGAGAGGGCGGGATAGGGTGATAAGAAGACCCGATCGGGGAGGGTGCTTCGCCAGGTCAGCTTGTTGGATTTGTAAGACAGTGTTACCACGCAAGTAGACCAAGTCAACTCAAACAGATGGACAGACACAATGAGCTTAATCATAAAAGCAGAAATAACAGATCACGAACCGAACCGACGTAGGATGAAAGGTGAGATGGTTTTTGGTCCCTGATATCTACGCCGCAGGGCCCTTTTGGCCTTTGCCTTGGCTTCGCCGATTCGTATATGCCGCACAATTTCCCAACGCCGTGTCTTCTATTCGTGATCGATTTGTTGCATTTGCATCTAGTCGACATCGTCGTCATCCGGTGGAGGGTCGTCTATCCCGTCAGAGCCCCCGCTGTGGGCCGAAATCCGTTCACCTCCTTCCTTTTTGATCTCCTCCAGCTCTTGACCAAAAAGCAGCGTAAACAGCACGACGGCGTAGATCTCATCTGTCGACTTGTTCTTCAGCGTATACCTCAGCTCGTGGGTTCTCGTGTCAACGTATTTGATGACGTTCAGGCTGAAACCGGGTAGTTTGAGGGAGAAGTCGTTGAAATCGAGGTAGGGATTGCCAAAGTCGGATTGGTAGAGCCGACCTGCCTCAAAGACAAACACCTCACGGTTGGCGGGTGTCAGGAAATGCTTTTTGCGGCCGGCAGAGTCTGGTGGCATGCCTGATTCTTTCCGCACTTGTTCGCCTGAGCCTTGAGCACCTTCTTTCACCACCGTCTCGTGGAAGGAGGTGGCATTGGGTATTTTCCATGCGTTTTGGTCTTCCAGACGGTCTTGTTCGATAACTTTGTCTCCTATTTCAAAGGCATTCCAGCTGCTCAATGCCGGGCTAAAGAGATAGGGCTTGTCGGCGTAGACATCTCCATCGAGCCCAGGATCGACCCACCACTTGACGATCTTCAGAGCTTGGTTGAATCCAGGCGGCAGTCTGTCCCTGATCGGACGGTCGAAGTCATTCCCGAATATGAGGTCGCCGCCTGGGATGTCAAGTTTGGGTATGAAGGAAAAGGAGATCGAGTACTGATCGCTCTTGTGGAGGTCGTGGTCGAAGTAGGCACAGGTTTCGGGCGAGTCATCGGGGTAGCCGGTAAAGCGACGGATTCGGACCGCAAGGGATATAATGATGTGCTCGTTTTCAAAGGTCAGGGTTTCTGAAGCGTTGACTGGGACAAGCTGGTGGGTGGACGTGTCGTGCGCCGGCCCTGCGGTCACCCGCAGGCGATATTTGGAGTGGAGGGTCGCCTCGTCAAGTTCATCGGAGGAAGATGAGGATAAAGGTGTATCTGACATGACCGACGGCGTGGGGGATTCAGGAAAGGAAGGGGTTGAGGATGGGGAAGTAGAAGATGTTGAAATTGTTGCTGGTTTTCGCGCTTCCGCATTCAAAATGTTTCTTCCGAGAACAACACGAGGTCGTGTGACGTCAGCAGTATCAACCACTGCAAATCGACCGAATCAGCCAAATCAACCAAATCCTTCCTGGCCTGCACTCGGAGTCATGAATCACGATTCACGTGGTGCTGTCCACACTACTAGTAACGAGGATGACAAGCCTTGCTTTCAATGCCATGACTGAGGGTTATGGCATCCGCCTGGTCTGTGCAGGAAGCAGACCCTGCGCAGACTGGGAGACTGGGATTCAGGACAACTACAACGACCAGCTGGCATGAAGGCGAAGATAATAATCAGGACAGCATATCCATATCCACATCCATATACGACACGGCGGGAGATGGACAATACAAGAGCATCTTGGGATTCTTTTCTCAACCACCGACGCCTCTGAGAACTGACAAGGGTCACCATTGCCTGTGTGCAGACCGACTTCCACATCTCTCTTTTCTGCTCCGGGACTTGTTCACTACCAACGCAAGTACTCCGTGAGTCCTCTGTACTGGGTGGGCAAGTATTTCCGCAGGTGCCTCTTCTGCGAGACCATGAAACCGAATTGACCCAGGCGGCCTCCTCTTCCAGCTGCGCCCTCATTCAGATGTGGGGATCAACGACGGCCTCCGAGGCAGAGCTCCGGTTCCCCGGTCAAAGAAGTGACAAAGAGTGAATGTCCGCAGCGTTGCTAGGTCAGGGACTAAATGAAGTCCGCCGGTTCGAACAGAGGTGGCGTGTCTGAGGTGGTGGGCAGGGTCGTGGCTCGGGAGGGCTCTCATGCGATCATGCGTGGTGAGTGTACCGGCTTCCACTCGGGTAAGTAAGTCATTGGCTTCAGGGCGAGAGGCTACCAGACTCTGCCATTGTGAAGAGGCAATCATGTCCAATTGTACAAGATGGACGAGTGCACTTCTGAAACACGGAGCAACTCGTCTTTCACCACTTCATTGTTCTTTCCTCTTTCGCGTCGCCCTAGCAGCCTTGGCGGGCTAACTGCTTTGGGCAGTCTGTGTATCTGGTGCGTCATGCATTGTTTATATGCAACCACTTCCCCGACCGCCGAAATCAATACTACCCACGCCATTTCCTGCTCTCGTTTCCTCTGGGGCTTCATCTCTCCTCTTTCGATATCCATCGTCTCCTCACCATTCCACCAGGGGAAAATGTCGGATCAGACCTCCACGATCGACGTTGTCGCTCGGCCACCAAAGCGGTCAAGTGCTGCCATCTCTCCACTCAAATCTATCGCGGGTTCCCTTATTCCAGAAACTCAAACACCGTCGCGCAAGAGACCGGTAAAGCGAACCCGCTTCTCAGACACTGCCTTGCCGAGTGGGACCACTGGCATCACCCCTTTCGTGAGCAAGTCTTCGTTGAAGACTCCCAAACGACGCCGAGCTTCCACTCCAGCCCCTACACGATGTAGCGACTATGACGAGGTTCAGTTTACCCCATTTCGTGAATGTCTTGAGCCTCGAACTATCCGACGGATCAGACGCCATGGCCTCAGCGGAGAGATGTATAAGCATCAGGCGGACCGGAAAACCAACGATGAATTGCGACGACTACTCGAACTCAAGGAGGTAGAATTGCAGAAGTTCAAGGCTGCAGCTGAAGGCGGCCTCCTCAATCCTATGTCAAGTCAAGAACAGGTCATTCAGCTGCAAGCCGAAGTTGAGGAATTGCGACAGAGCTTCCAGGGCGATGACGCTTCTCGCACCGAGTCTTGGGGTGATGCAACAACCGGCCAGAGTTCTCCGCACTATGGTAACGAGGAAGCCGATTTCCAAATCTTTGAAGATGAAGGGCCTGCAAATGATAATGCATCAACCGACGGAGAAGATGCCATTGCAATGGGTCTGGAATTGGAATCCGCTCGGCAAGCCAAACAAGCCCTTTTCCGTTCCAGTCAAAACTCCACCAGCAGTTTCATACATTTCGAGGATTCCCCAGCTCGCCAGAGTTCGACAGCGAAGACCATTCCCTCGACACCTCCAACTTTCTACCACGAACTATCCAAACAGCTAAAAGCAGCCACGTGTCGTGCCGAGGATGCCGAGTTGGCGCTCCAAGCACTCAACATGGAAATGGAAGAATTGGGGTTCGCAGGAAACGGCGAGGACAATGGCAGTGCCTGCATCTCAGCCATCAAGAATCAGTTCCGGCAGATGCGTCTTGAACTTGAACGATCGGTTCCGGGTGAGACAGTAGGATCGTTCAACAATGCCCAATTGATGCCGGAAATCATTGCGAAGCTCAAGATGGTGGCTGGGAAAGTCCGTGATCGTGAGGCAGAGTTGCAATCCATGAGAGATCAACAGCGGTGTCTTAAGGGTAACTTTGAGCATGCGATCATCGCTGCGGAAAAGGCAAACACCCGTGTCAAGGAACTAGAAGAGACTATCGATCAGAACGCCGAGGAAATGCTCGACCAACGAATAAGAGCACAGGCTCTGGAAAGAGAAGCCAAGGAACACGAGGCGAATAACGGATCGCTGATCGCAGCTCTTGAAAAGTACCGACATGAGGTCCAACGATTGGAGGACTTGGTCGAGTTGATTGAATTGGAGCAGGCTTCAAGACTCCAGGATGTCCGAGCTGCCACCATTGCCGACTTCAGTCAACAGCTATTCGATCTAGATGCCAAAGTTGCCGCCGAGACTCGTGGAAGACGAGCTGCTGAGGAGTCTGCCGTCGACAGACTGCGAACCATCAACGAACTAGAATCAGCTCTATCCTCTGTACGACAGCTGTCAGAAGACGTTGAGGATCAGCTAAAAGCCCTCAAGAAGCAACTGTCAGACTCCACGGCATCCCACCAGCAGGAGGTTGGCGGCCTGAATTCGAGAATCTCTGGAATGTCGACGGCGCTCGCATTTACAAACGCCGAAATCGAGAAGCTCCGGAAAAGCAACATGAAGCTCGAGGCTCAATATCGAAATGAAGTCGAGCAATGTGCGAATACAGTGGAGCGGATGAAGGACGAAATGTTCCGCAGCGCCACCAAGACCAACGAAGAACGGAAGAGCTACATTCGAGGAGCCAAGGTACGACTGGCGAACTGGGAATTGGAGAGCGACGACCTACCTTCTGACGACATCACTCCCATGACGCCTGCCAGCGTGGTGCGATTCTCGGCCATGTCTCCCGACGATGACCATGTTCCCGGCAGCGTGGAAATGTCCCGCGGCAAGGACCGCCGACGCAGCGCGAGCAAGGGTCTGGGCATCTTGAAGCGAGGACGGAGAAGATATGACAGCGGGATTGGTATGGACCCTCCGAGCGAGACCGACGAGGACACCTTCTCCCCGGGTACCATGACTCCGGACTTGAGTTCGGATGCGGATATGGAGCAAGACGTCGAGACCGATGTCGCCATGGCATGACCTGTCGGCTCTGTTGGGCGACAAATGTGATGCACCTGTTCGAGTTCCACCTGTTTTCCGAACATTTTGATTTGGCCAAGGCATGGATGGCATGGCATGCCGTTGCGTCGCGTTGCATTGTTTGGGCTCGTCGGAGGAGTTTTGGGCACGTGGATACTGGGTTACAGATGAAATGGGATCTGGTCCCTGGACGACTGCATTGATGGTGGTGTTTTGTGGGGGTTTAGACCTGGTGTTTTGGGAAATTGGGATGTTTCTTATTATTATTATTACCACCACCACCACCATGGTTGATGTGAACTCAGCGGTAGAACTAGGACGGGAGTTCTTAGATTGGCTACTAGGTAGTGCATCTGTGTGCAGAATGTATGGACATGGTAAAAGCTATTATGCCCAGCATTAATCAAGAACTTCCTAAAGAGGTAATACCGAGTACAAGTTGTAAGTGGCAGTATCTACGAGGCCGATAGTCGTGTTCAAGTGCCCGTGGTGGCTCCCCGGTGGCATTGGTATTGGTATTGATATTGATATTGACATTGATATTGATATTGATATTGATATTGGTATTGGTACTGATACTGATATAAACATGGCAACCACCGTCTCAATGTCGAGGAGACGCTCGACCTCGAAGTCGTCTTCTTTTCTTCCTTTCTTCTTTCCTTGTACTTTTTCTTTTCAATCCAAGATTGTCTCAATGTCTCCCGTCGACTGGTTCACAGCCGCTTCAAGACATCGTTCAGCACTTCGTCTGTCGACGCCTTGCCGCCCAAATCAGGAGTTACAAACTTGCCCTCGGCCAAGTTCGCGTCGACGGCGTTGTAAATGACGTTGGCAGCCTCTGGCAAATCCAGAAACTCCAGCATCACAGCAACGCTGCGGATCGTGGCGATAGGGTTTGCGATGCCCTTGCCCTCGATGTCCGGTGCGGAGCCGTGGCACGGCTCGCCGATGACAATGCCCTCGCCGACGTTGGCAGAGGGAACAAGACCCAGGCTGCCCACCAGCGCCGCCGCTCCGTCGGACAACAAGTCGCCGTACAAGTTGGGCGCCACAATGACATCGTAGTACTGCGGCTGGAGGAAGAGCTTGTACACCATCGAGTCCACGATCTGCTCTTCGATGGCCAGGCTGGAGAACTGCGGTCGCGCCAGGGCTTCGCGGGCCGTGGACCGGAACAGTCCGTCGGTCTGCGACAAGACGTTCGACTTGTGCGTGATGGTAACCATGGCTTTCTTCACGGCATCGGCAGATGTGGACGCTTCACGCATCTTCTGCCTCCGCAGCGCAATTTCACCGGCGATATTGGCAATGCGCCACGATGCCTTGGACGATATCCGTTTGATGGCCTCGGCGATTTGGCCGTCGCCCGACGGGTCGGGGTACGTCCTTTCCTCCTTGACGTACAGGTCCTCTGTGTTTTCCCGGACGATGACGAGGTCAATGGGGTGTGGAGTCGGAGACTTGAATGCTGGCGACGCCGTGGTTTTGCAGGGCCGCACGTTGGCGTAGAGCGAGAGCTTCTTGCGCAGGGCCACGATCGGGGAGGTGTAGCCTGCCACTTTGGTCGTAGGGGAGCTGGAAGCGGACAGGAACGGAGAAAATTAGCCATATGCTCTTATGAGATTAGGACAGTGCCATGGGCAGTGTGTAGTGTACCTCACAGCTCCAAACAGCGCGCCGTCACATTCCTTCTGCAGCGTCTCGACGGTTTTGTCCGGCAGCGCCGTGCCAGTGTTCTTGAAGCATTCGTAGCCGGCGTCGAGGTCGACGAAGGAGAAGTTCAGGCCCAGAGATGAAGGAAGGGATTCGAGGATCTTTTTTCCAGCCTGTGTACAGCATCGACGACGACGGGTCAGCGGTTGAACGGTGGTGGCTGGAGCAGCGAGGAGAGGAGAGAGACTTACGGGGATGACTTCGCGGCCGATGCCGTCGCCAGGGATCAGGCCTGTCAGGATTAGCATGAATCGAATCCATGGCTGAAGCCTACGCACCTATCCGTAAGGTTCTACTCGCCATGGTTGCTGGAGGTTGAGGGTGTGGAGTGAGGGACGCGTGGAGAGAAGATGGTGAAAGAAAAAAGTTCTGGGCGCAGCGACGAGGCTGAGGCTTGAGCTCGTCTCCGCAATCGGAGAGGCTGTGGCCCCAACTAAATATCAATACGAAGTATCAATACTAAGTACTTATTTAGCATCAACACTTAGTACCAACAATCGGTATCAATCTTCGCGCACACGGCCTGTCTTGACATTGCATTATTCACTCGCTACAGGTCCAAGGCCGGCATTCATCGTCATTGTCATCGGCAGACTAACAGCGGCCCATAATCATCCACAGTCATCCATAGTCATCAGATCAGAACTCATCAGATCAAGACAAGGCTTGTCAACCGCTCCCCAGATACTACATATGTACTCATCCATCTCTTCCTTCCAACACCAAGGCCATGATTTCCAACTGTGCGTTAAATGCCCGGATCCTGTCCAGCAATCCGCCCTGTTCAGAGGCACTGCTAACATTGCCAGCCACGCTTCGAACCAGAAATTCCAACCCTCCTGGCCCGTCTGGATCGCCTCGTTCCATCTCAAGCTCCGCCCGCCTCGCGGCTTCACTGAGTCTCCATTTCTCTCTAGCTTCGTCTTCACACTCCCAGTGCCGTCTCCTGACGGCATCGCATTTCAAGGCAATCCTCTCTCTCTCCTTTCTCAGTTCTGTCCATTCCTGCTGAAGCGCCGATTTCTCGCGTCTACTCTTGCGAACTCGAGCCTCGAGATTGATTCGGTCCTCAACAGCCTCAGATATATCGAAAAGTTCATCATCGAGATCCTTACCGAATGCCTCGAGGGCAGTTCGCTTGTTCTGCAGGCTCGCTCGCTCGGACGGTTGTATGTTTTGCGAAATTTGCTCCATCAGGTTTTCCACTGTTTCGCGACAGATCTGGGCCAAAATGTCCACCGCATTGGGTTGATTTCGGTCGCTAAAATCAGACTGGATAGCTGTGTACTGGTGGTCATTATTTTCGTCTTCTTCGTTGATTGTCGGTAGGGTAGGAGGATTTGTTAGCCGGTGAGTCAAAACGGGGAACGTGGGCTTCGTTTTCTTTCCCTTCCTCGACTGGCCAGCTTCATCTTGAGATTTGCGAGGCCGGCTTCGTTTACCGACTTTCGTTGGTGGTGCGGGTGTCGGGGGTTCAGGAGAGCTTCCCTGGACGTAAGTCTCATCTCCTTCCTCCTCTTCTTCGATCGGAGTATGTTCACGACGTGGAGCCAGGATGGCCTCTCTAGTAATCTGTCCCAGGCCAAGTGAAGGCGGAACTCTTGCTGCAGGCTCTGGCTCTGGCTCTTCTGACGCGACTCGAGAGTCGGGTGTCTGAATAGAGCTCTCTCTCAGACTAGAGGCATAACTGGACTCGTTTTGACCGGATGATCGTCGCTTCTTGCGGCCCAACACCACTGTTTTGCGTCTCTTCTGTTTCTTCTGTCTTGCAGGACCAGGGACACCAATATTTTGCAGAGAGCTTTCATGCACAGAAGGCTGAAGTACCTCGGTACCTGCCTCTTGTTCCACTGATGCTTCTTTATTTGTTTGTCCTCGTGTCTCTTCACCACCCCGTTCAACCTTGTTGAAATCGGGATCAACCGTCCCTCTTTTCCTTTTCAATCCTTGCCCTGGTGCCTTCCGGCCTGACTCTAGAGGTTTCACTGGGGGAGTATCATGGTCGAATGCTTGGTTCTCCTTATCTGGCTCGCCCTGAGGAACGAACAAAGGCGAATCTTGTGGTAGCTCGGGGGGGACGTGGTCCTCAGTTTCATAAATCTCGCTACTTTCCTGCGCATCCTCATCTTCTGCGATGGTGAATATTCGGCTACCGGTTCTTCTCCGTGATGCTCGACCAGTGGCAACGGGGGAAGGTGTTTCCACCACAGCAGCCTGTTTGGGCGTTCCCAAGGATTGAGAGGGTCCTCTTCCTTTGACAGAGCGGCCTCCAACTTCCCCCAGAACGGTTTCGGGCTGTCGATGATCTTCCCCGAGCCTAACCGGGGCCTGTCTGGTCGACCTGGCCGATGATGGCTCATGGCTTGGTCTCACGGGGGTTTTGGATGGCTGGCGCAGGGAGGATCTTCGAGACTGGGGGGTATTTCTTGCTGAGCGAAGTGAGCGAGCTGGAGTCGGGAAAGACAACCCAAAGTCAACATTGTCAATCTTTCGAGATGCAGCACCTCTCTGTCGCATCTGCTGACGCTCTTGTCTATCGTTCCCAAGGCCAAAATCCAGGCCAAAATCAGCATTGTTGATGTTTCGTGATCTGCGATTGTCAGTCAGCGTTGCCTTCCAAGGCGCGTGGATTCTGAGTAAACGCACCCCGCTCCGCGTTGGCGCATGAGCACGCGCTCTTGTCGAGTTGAGGAAGCCATTGCTATGTGAAAAGGACGCTGGCATTGACGAGAATGTATTAAGCCGTCATCATTGAACGGTAGATTTCCGATAGTTACGTGGTGGATTGAGAACTCGAGCAAGCGAGCAAGTAGCAAGTGGAACGCGTCAGGACGCGGTGGTGGCCGTCACTATTATTGTTCTCCGCGGGCGACGGAGCTTTACCTGAAAGCTAAGGACCCTGCTAAGTCCTTAGGTACGCCGTACCTGACCTGGTATTATTACCCTGCGAGGAGGTACCTATAGGTACTAAGGTACTAAGGCACTAAGGCACCAAGGCACTAAGGTGAGGTACTAAGGTACCTAAATAATGCATGGTATCGTGGTATTACTCCGTACTACGTACTAATTGAGGGCTTGGCACGTAGCTGCGGCGAGCCGGATAAAAGTCCGGAGACGAAGCTCAACACACCCAGAGCCAACTCTTGCAAAAGTTCAACGTTCATTGTTCATATCATGCGTCGTTTGCTTTGTTGACCGTAACCCAGGAGATACGCCACAAGATTTGGGGAGATGGTTTGGTTTTGGGGAAGGGGAACCAGTCAAGATGATCCGGCGAAGGCCCTCGACGACGACTTGAAGCAATTCTTGAAGGAGCAACAGCCTCGACCCTATGTTCCGGCCGAAGCGCCTAAGCCTCAAGAACAACCGAAACCCACGCGGCCCGAGGCCCCAGACACAAATACCATTGTTGAAGAAAGATCGCTGCCAGCCGAGTCGCTCTTCCAAGATGGGCGGTACAAACACCTCTGGAGCACCTACGTTCCACAGAATGATATCACAGCTGCGACGAGTTCGCCTGTCGAGAGGGTTCTCTCGGCCCGGAAGGATAGGCGGCAGACAATTCACAAGGCGGCTCTAGAAAATTGCGCATTCGAGCAAGAATTACAACAAGGCTGTTTCAAATCGGGCGATTTGGCCGCCAGACTTAAAGGAAGAATGACTATGTGCCATCACGAAACCAAAGCGTTCAATCGATGCTACACTCTTCAAGCAAAGTTCTTACAAGCTTTGGGCTATATGACCAGTTCGACCAGTACCAACGAGGATGAAGAGAAAATCCAAATGCACGCCGACAAGCTATATCACAGAATGATGAACTATGAGGCCGAGGTGGACGAGGCCAAACGGAACAACCAACCTATCCCTCCTCTTTCGTCCTTATTCAATCCCAACCGGCCAGCCCCAACGCTTGAACAATTGGCCCTGCCCAAAGTCATGGAAGAGAAGATGAAGAAACCGCTGCACGAGTATCCCCCGCACGAACGCGAATTGGCAGCCCGAGCAGCCCTCCAAGAAGCAAAGTTGTCCGACCTCTACGCTGAGGATTTATTCAACTATACCGTGACCATGAATGAAGATCGAAAGACTCGACAAGCATGGTTGACCAAGACATTTGGCGACGCGATCGGGAAGTTCTTAATACCGGATCCTCCCAAAGACCCCGTGGTCAAGCCGTACAGTCTTGAGGAACTGGAACGGGATATCTGGCAAGAGGACGGCTCAAAATCGCCCGCAACCGAACAAAAAGTGCAAGGATTCAATACGTCACAACCGCGAGGCTGACCTGCGTGAACCGTGCTTTCTCGATCATTTAAACGCAAGGAGCCAACGCTGGGAGCCATGGCCATTCTGCGCCGAATAGGGCCTGGCCGCTTATAGGTTTCTCCAAGCCGCCGTCTGCTGATCATCCGTACGTCGCCCATGATCCGAATTCAGCAAATCGGAGACAAGGAGTCTGTACTGCCGATGAGGTCAAGTCCTGATGGCCGCATGCCTAGCAGTAAGACAGGGCCTGGCATTTCTCTTGGCAATGGCAACCGAGGCCAGCTTCTGAGTCAATCACATCTGATTTCCAGCCTGCAAGCGCCGTGGAAGGATGGCCAGCGTCAACAGAGATGAGCAACAGATGCCAGACCAATTTCCCATCGCCGACAAGAGCAGAGGCCTTCCAAAATGGTGCACCACGATAGCAAATGGATAGAAAGGGTCTCAAAGGGAAGACGAATTCCAATGATCGTGCAGGACCGGGGTTGATTCGAATAGAAGACGCTGTGCGAGGAGAGAGTGGTCGGACCGCGTAAACCCGAAGGCAATCGAGGTCAACACTCCAGGGCATCTAGCATCTATTTGCTCTTGGATATCAAGACTGTTTCGGTAGTCAGTAAGGCACAGACTGTGCCACTTTCGCCAACACGGCTCGGTCAATGATATGAGTGCTACAACTACCATCCCCGATAGGAAGGCATCAAACGGTGGGCAGCAATGTGGACAGCTAGCTCCAAGTACTAGCAGTAGTAGCTCGATTGTCTCGCACATCCTCTTGAGCGGCCGTGCCGTAGCGCGGACTCGGGGTGCATCTCTATCCTCATTTCTCTCTCAGCCATAGTCTGGCAATTTGATCGCGTGACAAACTCGCCTATCTACTGGAGGCGGGCCGTATCCTGGATCGGCGCAAGTGCTAGTCTTTCTAGAAAACGTCGATACTTACCCAAAAGGTCTCTAGAAGCAGGTTGGATGAGGGGCCCAAGGAAGCGATGTAATACTCCACGGACCACGCACGCCGTATGGATACCACATACTGGGTACTCACTGACACTCGGCGCCTGTAGGCTGCAGCCCGAAACAAATGACGGCATTTTTCATCCGCAATAACATCAAGTCATTATCTCCGTCTTTGACTCTTCCGCTTGTTCCATCTGACTGATTCACTCCGCCAGTCTCGGCCTTGCCAGTCTCGATACCGCCGGGGCAGTCACCTATTAACCCTTGGAAGTCAGTCTGGGTCTTGGGCTTTCTTCAGAAGCCCACAACGCAGGCTCCGGACATGGCGGCACACGAAGAATTGGCAGCCCTCCCCGCCGACGCCGACGCCGCGGTGACGACTGAACAATGTGCGCCGTTCCTTCAGCTTCCTGCCGAGATCATCCAGCAAATCCTTTGCTGTCTCCCCTGCCAGTCCTTGGTCTCCCTCGCACGAAGCTGCCGTTACTTGGGGGACCTTGCGCAGAAGGACTTCCTGTGGTCCAAATTGCTCCGACCGCAGATTCCTACTGCCGACTTTCCACCACACCCCTACCCCTCCTCGTCCTACCGAGATCTCTACAAAACGCACCATCCGTATTGGTTTCTGCCTCGCTATAAGATCTGGATATCGGACGAGCCCCATATCGGCAGGATTATCATCTGCAGGTTCGACCCGAGACGCGGCTGCATAGAGGGGTACCGACTACTGGCCGAGAGAATGCCTTCTCCCAGTATACTCTGGCCCTACAAGCCGAGCGTTGTCATACACGCATTCAAGCCCCGGGTCCATCTCTGGCTTGACGACCCTGTGCTGAGACTGCCCCATGACACGGTGCCCTTCAACACGAGGCAGGGATGGTGGGAGGCTGAAGTCAAGATGAGCGTCGGGAGGCCAGGCCATAATACCTCGGCCTCTTTTTTCCTAACCCGCGAGATTCCAGAGCGCTCGCAGGATAAAAGCATGGCTCTGTGGCCGCCACGGACCATCCCTGATATGCCCCGAGTACGTTCTGAGAGCAAGGACAAATTCCGAGGATATGGTCACAAACCTCAAAAGTATAGTGATATCTCCCAAACCACATTCAGGCTGAGGCACTGGTCTCAGTTCAGCAATGGCATGGCACACTTTGGAATTCGCATCGGCGAAGAAGTAAGTACATGGAGCACACTCGACCCTGCCTTGTATACCCCCACTGCGAAGAGACCCTATCAAGGCATCTATGTTGGTGACTATGCCGGCCACGGTTGTGAATTTCTCCTGGTCATGCAGACCGACAAAGCGCCCGATGTCCCAATGACGTCTGCGCCAAATTCGTATTTTCGAGCCATGCTTGGGCTTCGCGCCGAAGATGAATTCAGTGAGGGGGAATTGGAGCAGAGCAATAGCACCGTGAACTCAATTTCGACACCGAGCAGTGAGGACGACGTGTTTCACGGCGCGATCAAGGCTGTGAAGTTGACTGGCGACCCGCATATTCCCCGTGGCGAATACACCTTTGTTGCCGATGATATTGGTCCCGGTGGGTTGATCAGGATAGCGGACGAGCAACCTTTCTGCGGTGCGAGGGTCGTCAAGAGTCGGGGTCATGTGGCTGCCCGAGGGTTTCAGAACGGTACGTCTTTCCCAGCTTTGTCATGTGGAAGCCAAATTTTAACTCGGCCCAGACGAATTCATACCGTCTCAGCTGATCATGATCAACAAGGACAAACTGGCCCAATATTGGGTACCATTTGGCCACATATCCTTTTATGACAGGGTCGATATTGACCAAATCATGGACGCGACCTTCCGACCAGACTCGGCAGGGTAATGTCGACCGTGTCAGAGGCAACGTCCCTTTGCTTTTGGTTCAAGTAACAGAGCATGGAGTGTAGATGGAATTTTGGATAAGGATGATCAGTGTGCGTTTTGTACATTGTTGTATCAAGATCTCCAACCTGTGCGGACTTCCGGGTCCGTTCAGGATTACTCAGTAGGTAAAACCCGACGGAGCCAGAGAATCCAAGAGGGGATGATGTAAACAATGCCTGTTTCAGAGCCGAGTATATGACAGAGTGTACGACATCTGTAGTCTCCCAATTCGACACATTGGCCAAACAAAATCCCATCCGCAGTTCCGTGGAAACCAGCCTCAAATGACTCCTCATGATGCATCCCAGACCTTCGGCGCTCGACGGCAGGGTATTCCAGCTTCCAGCCTGTGGGGTGTGCCTTCATCGCTTTCTTTCAAACCAACCACTGCTACCCATAATCGCGACCGACTGATCCATGACCCATTCGCCGACGCCGAGATATCGATCGACCCAGTTTTGCACCTCTTTGCTCTCGCCGATCGAGGAGGATTTGATGCTGGTTGGTCTGGAGGTTAGTTAGTCTGAGACGATACCAACAATAGCACCTCGAGTGGCAGGAGGGCGGGCGGTGGGATCGAAGAATCACAAAACCGACAACGACAAACCGAGACGACATACGTGAGGCCAGTGCTTCTCTTGACGCCGGCGAGGAAGGCCGAGATGAGGACCGCGTCGAAAGCGTAGTGAGTGATGCGTCCGAGCTAATGGTGTTCGGTCAGTGTGGACCCTGCGCAGCTCGCAGGCAGAGAACAGGGTACCTACCACCATGTTGAGTTGACTGTAGTTTCGCAGAGTGGTGGTGAGAGTTGTTGGGACGGACGATGGATGCAAGTAGCGGCAACAGAAGGTTAGGATCGTGTGCCTGGATGCTCACATGTGCGGGTTGCCTGTTGGATGGTTGGTGGTTGGTTTGTGAGTGGAGGTACGGTACGGAGTACGGTGGAACAACCAGAACAACTTGAAGGTTGGGCAGTGGGCACATGTGCTTGACCTATCGTGACCTATCGTGACCTATCTAATCACCACCTGACCGCCAGCCGAGTGCAGCCCATTGCCTGCGCCTGGTGGTCAGTGGCTGGCCTTCCGGAGCAACCGTCAATAATAATAATAGGGCTAAGTGGCGCTCCGTAGTGCCACTCGCAGTCAGTCGCAGGCTCGCAGCTGGTGACCACCGACCACCGACCACCGACCACTGACCACAAGAATAATGGTGAGGGGTTTCACGTGGGATCCGCCCACCGCGCAAGTCAAAGCCAGTAAGTACTCCGTAATCAAGCCAGTCAAGCCACCAGCGCTCAACCCCCACCAAAACCCCTCTGCCTCCCGCTGCGCTGCCAAACCACTCACCACCCTTCCCCCAATCCCAATCGCTCCGGGCTTTGCACACCGAGATCCTTCATTATTATTTGTTCCTTCTTCAAGCTTGACGTGTGAGGAGTCAGCCCCGATTAGCGTGACGTGAAAGCTCCGGTCAACTTGAGCAAACTAGGCGACTCAACCGTTGCTTTTTTCTCTGGTGATAAGTCGACACCTATTTCCTCTCTGTTGAAACTGCCTCTTCCTTCAGCTGGCACTCTAGAAAGAAGATTGTGAGTGCAGTGCCGCCTTCTCGCAGCCCTGGGAACCCCAGCCCATTTTGAAATCTTTCGCTGACTGCATTCGGTAGACCGCTCACCGACGGCCACCGCTAGATTCCTTCTCCGCACCTACCTACACCTACCTACACTTACCGCACCTTGCTACTCAGCACACTCCCTAGGAAACGTTGAACAAGACCCAGAACAAGAGAGAACAAGTCGACAACATGGGTGACGCTTTGGATCATCTTGCCAACCGCACCAAGCTGGAATGGCAGTGCAATCTCAACATTGACTACCAGCCCAAGAAGAACCACCGCCGCACCAGCATCATTGGCACAATCGGTATGTCAAAGGGACCGGTCATG
Organism: Exophiala calicioides; assembly: GCA_001599795.1. Taxonomy (NCBI): domain Eukaryota; kingdom Fungi; phylum Ascomycota; class Eurotiomycetes; order Chaetothyriales; family Herpotrichiellaceae; genus Exophiala; species Exophiala calicioides. The sequence goes on from BCHZ01000003.1 coordinate 7,273,147, forward strand.
GCTCCCGCCAAATTGACACTGACCCACACCATCCAGGCCCAAAAACAAATTCCGTTGAGAAGATTACTATGCTGAGAAAGGGTATGTCACCGCTCAATGTGCAAAGGTGGAGCGAATACTCAATTGGGTTATAGCTGGTCTCAACATGGTCCGAATGAACTTCTCCCATGGCTCCTACGAGGTAATTAGAGCAAACAGGTCACTCAAACCAATACACTGACTCTGAACAGTACCACAAATCTGTCATTGAAAATACCAGACAGTCGGCCAAGGACTATCCAGGCCGTCCTGTGGCCATTGCCCTCGACACGGTAGGTGGACCTGCCAGACAGCTGCGGCGCCTTGCTGACAAGCCATAAAAGAAAGGTCCCGAGATCCGAACAGGAAACACTCCGGGGGACAAGGACATCCCCATCAAGGCGGGCCTTGAACTGAACATCACCACCGACGACAAATATGCTGCTGCGAGTGACGACACAAACCTGTATGTACACCGCACTTGACAGGATGGTCTAGCTAACTTGGGCTAGCTATGTCGACTACAAGAACATCACCAAAGTGATCGGTGCTGGCAAGTTGATCTACGTTGACGATGGCATTCAATCCTTCGAAGTCATCTCCGTGGTGGATGACCAGACTCTCCGAGTGCGTGCACTCAATGACGGCCAAATCTCGTCCAAGAAAGGTGTCAACCTGCCTGGTACCGATGTTGACCTCCCAGCGCTGTCCAAGAAGGACGTTGCCGACTTGGAGTTCGGCGTCGAGAATGGAGTCGACATGGTATTTGCTTCGTTCATTCGACGCGGCGAAGACATCGAAGACATTCGAAAGGTCCTTGGAACCAAGGGCAAGGAGATCCAGATCATCGCAAAGATCGAGAACCAGCAGGGGATGAACAACTTTGACGAGATCCTGGAAGCGACGGATGGTGTCATGGTTGCACGAGGTGATCTCGGTATTGAAATCCCAGCTGCCAAGGTTTTCATTGCTCAAAAGATGATGATCGCCAAATGCAACATGAAGGGCAAGCCTGTCATTTGTGCGACGCAGATGTTGGAATCCATGACCAACAACCCAAGACCTACCCGTGCTGAGGTGTCTGATGTCGCGAACGCTGTTCTCGATGGAGCCGACTGTGTCATGCTGTCCGGAGAGACTGCCAAAGGCAGCTACCCCAAGGAGGCCGTGACGATGATGCACGAGACCTGCCTGCTGGCCGAGGTTGCCATTCCCTACGCCAATGTCTTCGATGAGCTGAGGAGTAGCTGCCCTCGACCCATTGACACGGTGGAGTCAATCGCCATTTCGGCGGTGGGCGCAAGCATGGAGTTGAATGCGGGAGCCATTCTTGTTCTGACCACCAGGTAAGCGAGCCCCTTGCCCTTTGCACGACAGGATCTCTGGACTAATGGCGGACAGTGGCCACTCGGCTCGACTCCTCTCCAAATACCGCCCGGTGTGCCCCATCATCATGGTGACACGGAATGCCACTGCTGCTCGGTATGCTCACCTCTATCGCGGGGTGTATCCCTTCCAGTTCCCCGAGCCAAAGCCCGACTTTGCTGGAGTGGACTGGCAACAAGACGTGGACAAGCGTTTGAAATGGGGCATTGCCAGAGCCATCAAGCTGGGCGTCCTGTCTCAGGGTGACAGCGTCGTCTGTGTACAGGGATGGAGAGGCGGCATGGGCCACACCAACACCATTCGTGTTGTTCCCGCGGAGGAAGATCTGGGTCTTCAGGATTGACTAACCGTCGGTGACTTTTTCGACACTCCCACCAAGTCAAAGAGACTCGTTGTGGCGTCGCCACCGCCTCCAACCTCACCAAACTCCCCAACACCACCACAATCGCCGACTCGACGGCCTTTCCGTCGTAGTATTGTGAGATGAATGAATCTGAAGAACGAGACAGGGCTGGTAGTCCGGACTAATGCAGGGAAATGCAGGGACGGTGTCGGACTCTCGTTAGGGATGCATGGATACGTTTGTGTTTGATGGCCAGGGCGAAGAGAAGGTTAAGGAGGTTCAGGAGTATTGATCCAGTGTCCGTTACGGAGTACTCAATAGCCTATTGATATTTCCCAACGCGTTGACGCCGCACCCAACTGTTTCTTTTTTCGATTCATGTTTTCTCAATCTCGAAGAATTCCCAAAGCATGCCACCGGATGCTCCTTTGCCAATCTTGGCCAATTTCTCAACTCCTTGGTCTATCTCGGTTCCCACGGACCAAAGCTCTCTCAGCGAGTTCCAGTTCCTGTCCTGTGTCATGAGTAAGACGTAGCCCCTCTCTCGTGCCCGCCGGACTTGAAAGTACTCCCAATCCTCATGCCTCGGCGCACTGCAGTATAGTTTTGCTCTGTTGTCGTATCCCAAGAACTTTCCTGAGACGAGGTTCCGGAAGCCGACCCAGCCTCCAGTTTCCACGCATTCCCAGTGGATAGAGCCGCGGCCGTCTGGATGGGCCAACACCACCTTCCCGTCAAGAAGCATGATCACGCGTCCGCAGGAGACCGAGCGGATGACGAATGTGAACCCCGGCCACGGGACCGAGGAGGTGCTCAAATCAGCGTCGCCAAATGAGACGAGGTCATTGTTGATCGTTTCGGGGGGCGTTGTGGCCGTGTAGGCGGTAGAATCATCGGCATCTGAGCAACTGGGAAGGACTGGATTCATTACCATGGTGGCAGTCTTCGCTACCGTATCGAGGCCGGGATGACGCGAATGCTTGAGCGAGCCCAAGACCAGCCGACAAAAGGCTTGAATTATTATTAACTAGAAGTCTGAATAGCGGGTATCAGATAGACTTGTTTGAGGGGCGCGGCTCGTGCGCGTCGATTCCGGAGGGGGAAGCACTGGGGACTCTAAAAGTACTTGGTCGAGTACAAGTTTTGTTCCTTAGGGAGTATTTCCTAAGGGGGTGCTAGGGTATTGTATTATCTTAGGTCTCTTAGGTACCTAAACCTAAGTAAGATATATACCGTCCACTGGCCACCCGGCGGAGGGTCGGGGCCTGAAACTGGGATCTTGGGGGCGTAATAACTTGGCCCAGAAACTGGCCCGGTCAGTAATCCTGGTCTATTATTATCCACCGAGTTACGTATTCCTGGCCCATGTTCAATCTCCTTGCTGGCACCAGATTTCGATTTGTCCAAAGCCATTCCTGTCTGTTGCATGATCCGAAGGGTGCATCCTGAATTCACCTACTTTGCTTCCTTCCTTTCCTTGGATTGACGACGAGAACACTTTGTCACCTCCCTCAACGTGTGAGCTGCTGCGTTTACCCCGACGTGCTCTCCGCGCCTGCGGAACGCCTGCATCTGCAGCCACGAAAGGGGTCCTTCAGCTGCGCTCGCAACCCTCAACAACTGTCCACGAGAGACTTTCCTCACACGTCGGCATCTGGTGCCCCTGGAACAAGATCATCTACCATGACGACGGAGAACCCTCCCTCGGCGCGGCCAAAGGCACCCGGTTTCACCGATTGCTTCTGGTCCGCCGACTATGCCGGAGGGCTGGGAGTTCTTTTCCAGAAGCTACAACAAGGGGTGGTGGAAAACCAGCAGATCCTCACCATCGCCAGTATGCGGGCAGATGCGGAAGAGATGTACAGCGACCAACTTGGAGACATCGCACCTACCCTTGATCGAATGACGGGTGGGTTTGCGAGGGACGACGGCGCGAGCACCCGCAAGGTGAGCCCCTCCCGCGAGTGTTCCTGACGATCAGGCTGACCGATCCAGGCATACGAAGGTGTTCGAAGCGAGATGATCGAAGCGACGAAGAACCACAAGAAGATCGCCGACAACATTCGGGAGTTGGTGGTCAATCCCTTCACCAGATGGTGCGATGCACATGCTACGAGGATACAGAACTCTCAAGATGACCTCCAGTCCAAGATCAAAGCACATGACAGGCAAGCCGACACAGTCAAGAAGCTGAGGGCTCACTACTTCAATAAATGCCGATTGGTTGAAGATCTTGAAGAGGAGAACAAAATGGCTTTCCAGGGCGCAGCCAGCGAGTCCCCGAAACCGCAGAGCCCGCCGCCCAAGATCATTCTGCCAGAGGACGACGTTGACGAACTGCCGGTCGAGATCGGCGACCAGACCTACATGCCCGATCAGCTGAAGAGCATGCTCACGCACATGCTCGAAACCATTCCCCTCGGCGAACACAAATTGCCTATACTGGGCACCTACCAGAACGTATCTGCTGGCACAGATATTGTCGATTATATCCTGAAGCACCTGAAGGCCTCGAGTGTTGGTTATGCTGAGAAGATTGGACAGGATTTGGTCGAGCGGGGGTTCTTGCGACTGATTGGCAACATGGGCAACGCATTTGCCAACAGTTCAAGAATGAAGTACCAGTGGAAGCCTCGTGTGTTTCAAATCACCGGCATTCCTGAAAAAAAGAAGTCTCTGGGTCGAGCAGCAACAGGGTCGTCGATAGACAACGTGCTGGATTCACCGACGATCGGGAACATCACCGAAACGCTACAGACTTGGAATCCGTTGAACAACCCATATCCCAACGAGACACCCGCCGAGCGGCTGAAACGGGAAGCGAAGGAGGCAGACGACAAGTACAAGGTTGGGGTCCGCAAACTCGACTTGCTCAGATGCAACTTGGAGGAGTCAATGATGGATCATCTGAAATTCTTGGAACGATGCGAAGCCGATCGACTCAAGGCCATCAAATCTGTCATCCTCGACTTTTCAGGAGCCATCAGCAACAGCATTCCATCCTTCCAGAGCCAGGTCGACCATATGATGCTCTATCAAGAAACCATTCAACCACTGGGTGACTTGCGGTACCTGCTAGAAAATTACAGGACCGGGGCGTTTGTGCCCAAGGTGACACCGTATGAGAACTACTACGGGAGTGTGGATGATCAGACATTTGGTGTTGATCTGGAAGCTCGAGCAAGGGCTGATCGAAAGAGGGTTCCCATTGTCGTGACCTCGATATTGACCTTCCTTGACAATCACTATCCGGACTTGGAGGGAGACGAAGCGAGAAGGAATATCTGGTTGGTCGATGTTCCTCTGGCAGCAACACACCATTTGAGAAACCAGATCAACAACGGGTCTTCGGTCCCCAGAGAATTGCTCGAACGCTATGAGGTACCCATCGTTGCGAGTGTATTGAAGTTGTATCTTCTTGAGCTACCAGGTAAGTTTGGCCTTGGCTTCACCATCCTCCTTTTACTAACGTTACAGATTCTCTCGTCTCTTCCCAGGTGTATGAGATTATCAAGACGATATACGCAACAACCTCAGACGCCACTCCGAATCCCATTTCGAGTGATTCCATCGACGCCACGCCACGAATCAAGGTCCTACAATCTACTCTCGGTCAACTTCGTCTCAACAACATTGCGACGCTGGATGCCCTCGCAACACATTTCACCCGGCTGATTGACCTCACCTCTGCAGATGAAGCCTACGTCACCGCTCTTGCCCAATCTCTAGCCCCCTGTATTCTCCGACCGCGGACGGAGAACTCTCTCACGTTGGAGGAGCGGCATGCTTACCGGCTCATTCGAGACTTGTTTGACCACAAAGAATCCATTTTTGGCGAGCTCAAACGTCAATCTTCGACCCTGTCAGGATCCAACAGCGTCTCCAGCCGTCAACGTGCAGTCAGTACCACTACAGACGAGAGCTCACGGAGAGCCAATATGGAGGCACGAGCCCGAGCGATTACAGAGCAACGCCAAAGAGACAAGAGTCCCGCGCCGGCAAATCGACACAGACGCGACAAGAGCACGGATGGCAGTCTTGGCCGCTTCCCGGTGATTGCAAGCCCCAGGCCAGATCACGCCAGGAATGCAAGTGGGGTGGGTATACCACCAGCGAAGAGGTCAAGTCTAGAAGTACCCGGTAGTTCCGAAAGCTCTCCTGTCCAAGCGAGGAATCAATCGGCTGTGGAGCAAAATGCGGCAACACGTGTTGAGCCGTCAAGTACCGGGACCAATGGCCACGAACTGGCCTATTCTGAGTCAGTGGCCATGCCGGGGACTTTCAGTGGCGGCGGTCCAGGTCCTCACATTCCCCCCCCTCTGGATGATGATGACCAGGAGTCGGATTCGCCCGCTCCGCCACCCAAGGACGACAATCCCAGCTCCAAAATCGGATCTTTAAAGCGGACGGTCGCCGAGAGGAAACCAGTCGGACGTCCTGGTAGTTTGAAGAGCAGAATGAGCCGTGGCGGGTTGGACGAGATGAGCTCTAGCCCCGGCCCTCATGGTGTTCAGCTATCTGACAAAGCGATGGATGACTTTTCATGAAGCACAACTCAGCTACGAGGGCAAGCCAGTCTTGCCCCATGGCGGATCGAGGATGTCTTAGTTTGCGATTAAGCCTCGCGCGATCGGGAATGGGAAGGCTGCGGCATCTTCCACCTGTTGTCCTTATTGGCATTGTCAACCTGCACATCATCTGATCGACGGACGGGCATCTTAAAGGATATCTCGTGTCGGCCGATTTGGGTGTATGGAGCTAGGGAGCACAGGCATAATCGCCACAAGGAAAAGGCACGTCAAAGGATGGGGTGGTCTAGTTGGCGAGAAGAACAGCGTCGGAGTCGAACTTGGGAGGGAAGATGAACGGAGAGGGGGTGGATGAGTAGCGATTGAGACGGCCCATTAAATCGGTGCATCCGCCAATCAAAGTCTACCAAGCCTGGTCTGTCGAAGTTAGACCGTGTACACTACTGTTCAGTCTTCTCCCTGATGATACTCCCTGCGCGAAGTCAAAACTCGTGGGCAGCCAGAGAGGAGGCTCGGGAGGAGCAATGTTGCCAAGATATAAACGATGCTGATTGGACCGGAGTTGGTCCTGAAGATAGATGAATAGGCCATTTTCGCCGAACCCCCATATACACACTAACCTATTTAAGCATGCCGATACATACTAATATGCACCTACTAAAACAGCTAGCTAGCCGAGTCAGGGCCCCGTCTATCTACTACTCGGTCGTAGTATCTGCGGACATGCGTCTACCTCATTGAAGCTCCCATCAACAATCTACACGACGCAGGCAACCCAGTCCCCGGCGGTCCAAGTTTCCAACGCTACACTGCACCCTCACCAGCCATGCGTCTCTTCGGACTGTGCGCCCTGGCGCTCGCAGCCGAATGCGCACACGGCTACCTCGACACCGCACCGTTCTTCATGTTCTCTACCTCCGAGTAGGCAGGCATCTCCCCCATGCACTCTCTCTCTCCGTCCCATGCGTTGAAATTCCAACAACCAAGTCCCGCTAACCACCTGGCCGTGTGTGGTATAGACTGCTGATGTCGACGTCGAAGCTCCAGTCCGCAGCCTCCATCACCTCCGACCTCGCCCTGTCCCTGTCGCGCTGCCCCTCGGACTACTATATCCTCGTCAGCCAACAAGGCGTCAGCGGCCGAGACTACGCATCCAACAAACACACGCCCGTGCTGGCCCAGCGCATGTCCACATCCTCGCCGCAGTCCACCGTCAAGAGTCGTCTTGCCGTCACGGCCGCGCAGGGCTCGATCGACCCGTCGACCTGGATCGACGTGCTCTTGACGAGGTGCAACGTGCAAACCAGCGAGATGGATCCCTCAACCGGGATTCCCACGACGTCGTTGACCCCGGCCCCTCGCCTGCTCAAGGTCACCCTCCCGGCCCCGTCGTCGGATCGCGGCCGGTCTCTCGCTGCAAACGACGCCTTCTTCGCCTCCGTCCTCGACTTCCTCCCCACCCAGAACTACACTGTTCTCTACACCACGACGCGGTCCCGCAAGCCCGCCACGGAGGACCAGAGGCAATATGACATGGAATCTCCGATCCAGGACAACATGCACATGGATCTAAAAAGGGACCTGGGCGTACATGCGTCGAATGAAAGCAGCGGGAACGTGACGTTGATTGACGGGCCGCTTTTCGATCGCTATCAGTTCTTCACGCCCGGTATGTATCATTCCCTGAACCAGTGATCATTTTATGCGGTGTCGAAATTGTCATGGCCCAAGACGCTAACGGGCATCTTGTTCTGTGGCATTGTAGGAATCTTCATGGGCTTCCTCGCCGGTTTCCTCCTGCTTTCGATCCTGTATGTGGCCATCTCGGCCATCTCGAGTCTACAGGTCACGTACGCGGCATTCGAGAAGGAGAGCGGGCCGCTCTCCGTGAGAAAGTAGCAATGATAAGAGATGCTAGGCGGCGTTTGATTCCTTGATTCGTTTTGGGGGATCCTGGTTCGTGATCCGACGGCAACAGGGAGGACGTGCAATAAGCCGGACGACACTCGCTTGCCTGCACCCAGAGAGCCCTCTCGAAGAACAATCAATGCCTTCGAAGTTGGCTGTTCACGAGCTGTATTTTTTTGGGGGGGTCACAGGCACCGGCTTCACATCCGCCGGTGGTGAATTTGATCCGAACCAAATGGGCTAGACTTGGGAAGGGTATATAAATAATGTATCATGTCACGAAACCGCAAGTCCAGCAGCAACAGCAATAGCTACAGCACCCGCCCTCGGCCTGCTTGCTCCGTTCGTGAAATGTCGTCGCATCAGCCGCGCATGAGAAGCCAAGTGAAACAAATGAGTGGCTTGATCGACGCTTCTTTCGCTCTCATTCTCAAAGCCATGGGATTGGGTGCTATGCTAAGACAAAGTCGGCCATACTTCGTGTACGATTACGATGGTAGAGTTCTATAAGGAGTGTATGTGGATTGAAGAGATTCGGGCGTCGAGATCTTGTACAGCCCTGTGCGATGCCTGCGCGAAATAAATTTTGAGGCAGTTTAAATACGAGGCTGTAGGAGTGGAGAACGAACGTCGGTTTCATACGTAACTACAAACGTCTCCTAGGGAGATGCTGTATCTCTACATGTACTTGCTAGATAGTTCAGTATCCACCGTCTTAGGCAAAGGAGCATTCGAGACTCTGGAGTTCCGGCCTTTCCAACTGTCCTCGCCACACCCAACCACGCTTCTCTGGTCCCAGATCAACATGCCACGTCATGCCAATGGAGTGGTCACATAAACGAGTGTCCAGGGGATCCGTGGTTCCTCTCTCTCAGCCTGGGGCTCTCCCACCCGATCTTTCTGGCCGTGTCTCGCCAGGCCAAAGAGCTGAGGTGATAGTTTACAAGGTATAAATGAAGTCCGGCCGCTTATCGCCCAACTTTTCAATCTCCTCGGCCGACTTGCCCTCGATCCAGACGTCCCTCTCGCCGCTTCTACGTTTCGCATTCTCCCGTCGGAGGAGGACATGTTGGAGAATGCTCCCGCCGAGTAGAAACACCGCTTCGTACCCCAGGACAACGCCATGCCCGGGTTTGAAGCGTGGTTTGTCTTCGGCACGGTAGATATTGGAAGACATGATTCCTGTAACCATGTTAGTACACACTTGCTGCCATGTGTCGACTTGGGGTGATATGACACGTACCGTTGAGATTTCCCCATCCGATGACAAACCCCAAAGATATACCGCGCTTGTAGACGCCCTCGACGTTATTTGCAGTCCAGGATATGGTGTTGGCAATGCACGGATAAATGCCCATGGCTCCGAGGAATGTCCCAGCATATTGAACATGCGGCTTGCCAGAACCAAGCAACATGGCAAATCCTGCGATGCCGAAAAGTGACATGAACATATTACAGTAACCTTGGATACGTCAGCCAAGGGAGACTCACAAAGGTTCAGATATTCAACATACCTCTCATCCTCGTTCTGTCAGCCACAAAGCCGATGAAAATGGTGACGACAGCTGCGACCGCATAGGGTGGAACGCTGAGTAACTGGGCGTGGACATTCTTATATCCCATTTGCTGAATGATCGTCGGGAGGAACAAGGAGAAACTGTAGAGCGCGCCATCGCATCCCATATATATCATGGCGCCCGTGTAGGTCTTCCAATCAGTCAAACTTGCCCACAAATAGGCCAATTTGAACTCTTCGTGTTCCGCACTAGATTGCTGGTCTTGCTTGAGTCGACGTATGACCCTTCGACGGTCGTCTTCCGACAGGAACTTAGCCTCGTCTGGGAAATCATGGACCTGGGACACGTGAGCATAGCCATCACTATAGAGACGAACCTACCATCCAGTAAGAAAGGAAAGCAACAACAACGGTAGCAAGACCTTCCAGGATGAAGATCCACGCCCAGCCAGGCTTCCCGCCTACGCCGTCCATGTTGACGATAGCTGCCGCAAGCAAACCACCAAAAGATCCAGCAAGTGCCGCAGCACTAAAGAAAACGGCAGCTCGGACACCAAATTCACTTCTTCGGTACCAACAAGACAAGTAGTAATTGACACCTAAGGTGGGATTCAGCTCCGAAAAGACATTCGGAGAGAGTGCACTCACCTGGAAAGAGACCAGCTTCGGCCAGGCCGAGGAACCATCGGGCTGCCATAAGACCGGAGAAGTTATGGACCAACCCTAAAGTCACCATCACGATGCCCCACAAAATCATAATGGTGGGTATGAATATTGATGGCCGGAAGCGCTTCAGGAGAATCTGCGTTAGAGGTTCGAATAGTGAGTAGGAGATGAAGAATATGGTGAGGGTGTCATTATATTCGTTGTTGGTCATGTTGAGATCTTCCTGGAGGCCATCGATTTTGGCATTTCCGATGTTCGTCCGGTCGAGGAACGAAATCAGGTAGAGAAATGCAAGCCATGGGATGAGCTGAATATCGAGTTTCCAGAGAAGGGCGCGATCCTATCCAGTCATCAACAGCGACTCGCGGGTTGGAAATCGGGAACATTCACATACAATGCGCTTTCTCTCCTCTTCACTCAGCCCTTCATCTGGGTCTGGGAGAACAATCACGGCCACCGGCACAGCATCATCAATGTGCTTCTCGGCCCCGTCATCTGATTCCGAGGACTTGGGGTTTGTTTTGTCCATGGCGAAAGCAGTGGAAATTGGTTGAGTGTTGGAGGCGAAGAGAATCACAGGGAGATCGTTGCACCTTTATGCTCTCCGAGTCCGGTGAAGGCCGGAAGGAACGAGGACAGTGGTCCAGAAATCGTGCAGTTGGGGCCATGCTGGAAATAGCAGCCCAAATGCTGGACTTGCAAGACATGTCAACCGTTTGTGCGGACGAATGGTGAAACAAGGTCGGACTAGGGAGGACAATAGACAAATGCAGCAGCCCTGGCTTGGTCACCCGGGCCTGCCTGATCGAGCTCTAGCTTGTTAATGGATAAGCGGAGAGGAGAGAGGGGAATTCTGTGTAACATCGCAATGGACATCTGAAGGGTCGCAATATGTGAGTGCCAGCCATTAACGTTGTTTGGATGAGTGCCCATGCAGCTGTCGTTGATTAGTACGCGCCCAGACACGCTAAGGGCACAAGGATCTTCACGACCAGCCTTCCATAGTCTTCGTTTGTGCCGGGGATGGACGCAGGGAACACCTTGTCGGCAACTCTCCGTGCCAGATGATCAGATGAGATTTGAGGAGCCCCGCTTCTGGGCATTGGTGGGATGATGGGATGATGGACACGCTGTCTGGCGATCGGAGGGTATGTCGCGGCAGCTGTCGGTGTTTGAGACCTCTGGTTCGTTCCCATTCGTTTCTTCTGGGGCGGCGTTCAAGCGGCCCCCAACACCTCACCGAGCCACACACGCCTCATTTTGCTCGAGCTGCTCCATCGCCCTCCTCTGCGACATGTCGATGGTGTCTTTCTTTTCATAGTAGGTTCTTAAGCCTGCTCGGCCCCGAGCTTGTGAAGAAAAGGTTGTGGGTATCGTCATGTCGTTGCCGTAGCCTGATGCAGCCTTGTTTGATCGTGTCTGCTCAACGAAGAGTTGTCGGAGCTGATTGCCATCATTGACGAGATGAAGCGACGAGTTGATGATGCTGGCCGATGGACTGGGTCTTTTGTTCCTCCCAAAGTATGCCTAAAACGGGCGAGGCCCAAGTTGGTCTTCCCCAGGCCATCGTTCTCAACGTTGAGAGAGGTCCGGACGAGGTCGATGCCCTTTGTTCTATCTTGCGGTATTGAATCGTGCAGGGCTTAGGCTTCTGGAAAGACCTGGAGAGGAGCAAGTGGATGGCGGCGTTGGGTAAAAGGCATCAATGGGTTCCCCATAGCCGATCCCACAATGACCGAGCATTGGGAGTTTGATTAATGAGAATGCCAGTGACGGTGTGGTAGCGGATGGTGAAAGGCGAGGTGAGAGCATCGAGTGCTTTGAGAGCATCGTGCATCGTGCATCGCAGCTACGCAGCTGCGATGCCTGCGCTTGTCGCTTGTCGCTCGTCGCTCGTCGCTCGTCGCTCGTCGGTTTGGAAGAAACAGTCGGACTCTGTCTGTCTCTCTTTCTTTTTTCTCTCTTCCTCTCTTCCTCTCTTCCTTCCTCTCTTCTGCTCACCACTCACTCGCATCCCATCCCGATCATCAATGCCCTTCACCGCCTTGGACCCTCGTTCGATCTATACCGGTCCCAGGCTCTTCATCTTCTCGTCCTTTATTCCTTTGTCCCCTCATCTCTACCAATCTGCTTCATCTGCTCCTCCGCATGCGAGCTCCCTGATATGTCTTTCAGCCATCCTGCTGATCGTCTGCTGAAGTACCCTCTCATGGAGCGACAGGACCTGAACCAGTCTCAGCTGGGCAGCTTCAAATTCACTCCGGTCGACAGCATGCAAGATCTCACAGCCAATGCCTCAAGATTCCTCCAGCGCCAGTTGGCCCAGAACGTTGCCAGAGTCACTGCCTCGCCCTTTTACCAGCAGCAGGCCGCTTCTCTTGCGGAGACGGTCACGAACTGGGGGCCGGCAGGTAAACACACTCCAAAGGTTCCTTCGATGGATCCAAATTTTTTCAACAAACACATCAAAGGTTACCTTGCCGAGTCCCGCCTGCGCCTGGGTCCAGCAACTCTCCGCTCAGCTGTAGAGGGCGCTGCCATTAGTCCAACCAAGGCCGAGACAGATCGGGTCCAGGTAGATCGACGGGAGCTTGACTCGGCGTTCACCTTCCACCAACAAAGCCGATCTCTTGAGGTGAGTGAACAGAATCTGAAGGGAGGATGCGTGCAAGATCCCATACTGCCGATGCCTGACCACCGATCTAGACACATGACGCTGCCTTCCATCAATTCGACGTCCCAAACATGGACCCAACAGCAGCGACCTTCGTGCCCAGTCATGATTCCACTGCCTCCGCAATCCATGATCCGACATCCACGAGCGAGTTATTGTGTATTGCGTTGGCCACCGAACAACAAGCCCACTGCGAAACCAAATTTTCTTTGAGCCAGGAAATTCAAAGATGCGGGCAGTTAGAAGAGCAGGTCAAGAAAGCCCAGGCACAAATCCAGAGCCTAGTCACCACTGTAAATACCTTGGGAGCCATCGTCAAGCATAATGTTGATCCTGGGAAGAAAGTTCAACCGCACGTCGACAATCAGGCCGAACTTGCAGCAGAGACAGCGGCCTTGAATGAGTTTTACCGCACTCACCAGCAACTCAGCAGGAAATCTGACCAGCCCATCTTGCACGATGCGTGGGAATGTCGAAAAGATCAGCGTGAAACCCAAGGTCGCCCAATGCCAACGGAGGTGGCTTCCACGTCCGAGAGGAAGAAAGAGCCTGATGAAGCACAGCTTTTCAACTTGGACTTGTTGAAAAGTCCAGAGTTTGACACCTCGCAGTTGGATAAGTCTCCTTTGTCTGATTTCAGACGCACCCTGCGCAGACACTTCACCACCGTGGAGGACCATCGAGTCTACCAGAACGCCCCGGAAACTCCTGACAAGGCGCATGTCTCTTCAAGCAAGCTCATCGACGTCTCTCCAGAATCGGTCGTTGTTGGCAAAGACGTGACGGTGAACAAAGACTTTGGTCGTGTTCCAGACGTCCACAACGAAGCCATCATCACAAACAAACAGAAGACTATTTCCACCCAGCAGCGAACCAAACCTCGTCTTCTAGTGAGTGTAGGCCATCCCCGAAATTCCAAAATAGGCACTAACTTAAGTAGACAACGACGGAAGTGAATTTGCAACTGGTAAACTTCCTCCACCACTCTCTTGTCACCTCACCTCATTCACTAACCTGAAACTAGCCAGAGTCGGGCGTTACCAAACACTCGCGCAAACCGATACAAACCGGCATGGACACATCTAAGGATCAGGTAGGCTTTGACACAGAGGACTTACTTTGGCGATGGCTGACATACAATATAGTCGAAAAATACGGCAGCGGCTACGATGGATCTTCCCAACATCAGTGGCGTTCGCATCACTGAGGCGGGTAAAATGGACCAGGGCACGGTCGACGACAGTGTGAATGGAAGCAGCATGTATGGAACGTCTCAAGGGTCTGATACGAACAATCAATCACCAACTGCTGTAACTTCTACAGCCAGCGGCCAACCCGTCCATTTGACCTTCACCCTTCCTAGCGACTTCCTGACTAGCATGAAATGGCTGGTGAATCAAGAGAATCCGATATTTGACGGCGAGGACGAGAAATTTCGAGCGATTTCCGACAATCCGGTCGACTGGCTCCGAAATTCTCCTTTCCCCGTTCACCCGGTACGATATCTGCCTCAAGATGCCGTCTCGAACAAGGAAATTTATCGTACCGTCATGATCGACCACATTCCCCTCGGAACTCAGGAAGGGACGGTTCTAGACCTAGTTCGTGGCGGTGCTGTTGAGTCTCTCCAACTTGTTGGACCTATTGGGACTGCCAATGCCCTCATGACTGCCCGAATTGTTTTCACCATGGAAGATCCAGCTTTGGGAATGCTCAAACACCAAGAGGAGAATCCGTTCGACATCATGGGTAGTCCTGTCCGCGCCTATAAGCTGGACGATCCTACTTACCCACGCAATGCAGCGATTCATGAGGAGATCTTTGGGCCTAACGAGGCTTCTCGCATCATCCTGATTGGAAATGGTGGACAGTATGCTTACAGCACTCTTTCCTCCAAGATGGCTGACTTGAAAGTCTCACTTGCGATCATTGACTACAATTGGACCCATGACGGTTACGTCTCCATCGAATTTGTCGACATCAAGAGTGCAGTCAAGGCTTTCAAAGCGTTGAAGGCCGATATCGACTTCTGGGGTGCCTCGTTCCAGTACGAGGTCGACTACACATGTGTTCCCTATGAGTAGCTCGATTCCCTGGGCCACCAAGTTGCGAAGCATTGCCGAGCCTAATTTGAGGTGTGAAAAGGATGAAAATTGGCATAAGTTCAAGTCTAAGGGGCTTCAAGTGTGTATGTACGGTAGAGAATGGATTATGGAAGTAGCATAGGCTACCAGCAAAGCATAGCTTAAATCACCTTTCCAAATCAACTTCATTCTATCTCAAAGACCTAGCGACCAGTTGCAAGCCCTGAGGGGTGCCTGAAGCACGTCTCATTCCAAATTCCAATTCTCGTCTTGGATTAATACTTGTCGTCACCTATCACTTCGATGCGTGCAAATGGGGAAGGCATGCCACCGTCGCAGGTGGATCGACAAGGCTGACGATGAAAGGGGGGGTGGGGGGCTGGCCGCCGTGAGGGGTAAGCAAGGCATCGAGGAACAAACACTTCGAGTTGTGGTGGATTGAAAGGCCGGCTGGGCAAAGATGACAAAAGATATCAAGAGTCTACTCTCTGTCTGACCACTGTTTAAATAGACCAATCATCCATTCCATTGCCACGAAGAGAGAGAGAGAGAGAGAGAGAGAGAGAGAGAGAGATAAACCCATGTGAGAAGTGAATGCCGCGAGCCCAATCCCTTTCCCAACAACTATGTATCTTGAAGCCAATATCGAATACCATTCCATTTCCCCGCGTGGCTCTTCCGCGTCCTCGCCAGGGTCAGGTCCATTGGAGTCGAACATGGTCATTGGGGTCCTCCCTCAGATTATTTCGATGGATGTGGTTGGGCATTGGTTTGTTTCCCTTTCACGACGCCCGCCGCCGAGTTTTTTAAATTCTATGTGGGTTGGTGATTATATTTTCGATAGGGAGAAGTCGGCATCCTTTCAAAACACGTTTACCGGCGACCGCCCGTTGAAGGAGCCCTTATCTCGTCTCCTCGGCAACTATTTTTCCGCGTAATGACACAACTGCAGTACATTAGATAGCTGAATAGTATCTTAGGCAAACTTCAACGCGCCGTGGGCCTACATGATCTCATAGAAGGAACCAGTATGGAGATAACTTCTGGACAGGTTATCCTGGCCGCCTCTCGTAAGAGCCCACAGTACGACATCTTAGGGGACTAGGAAAGCTTGCATGGTAACGTTGATGCATTCATATCTACAGATCTATATCCTGTCGTAGCGCTTGCTTCTGAAAGTCAAAAATGTGAGCCGAGCACCTATCCGAAATGAAATAGTGTCTCGCCCTTCCGGCCTTTCTTCCCTTTCTTTTTGCCCAAGGTGCTTTCGCCCGCCCCACTCTCTCCTCCTGCACCCCAGCCCGCACCGGCAATCGACGCTGTAGCAGCTGCGGCTTGCGCCGGCGTCGGCGTCAACCCACCATTCCCCCATGGGTTTACCGGAGTGGCTGTTCCCGATCCACTAGGGGAACTCGTCCCAGAATGGAGCCAGCGGACGCTTCCACGAGTGTTGAAGCCAGCCATCATGGTGTTGGGTTTCGGCGCCGCCGGGAGCGAAGGGAATGTTTCCTCCGTCGGCCTGGGGGGCTTCTGGAGGTTTGCGGGGCGGAGAGTGGATGCTGTGGTGGTCGCTGCCCGGGAGCTACCTATTGATATGCCCGGCGTGGTGGATGTTACCGTTGGGGCAGAGGTTGTGCCCCACGCCGGCTGTGCTGAGGTCGCTGATCTACGTGACCCATTAGCAGCGGATGCTGCCAATGCAGGGAAAGGATCGCGGCTGGTCCCACTGGCGATCGCGTTGCCCCATGAGCCTTGTCTCGAGACAGCGGAACGAGAAGACTGTACAGTGCTTTTCTTCAAGGTCAGGACCCGTCGCCCACTCCCTGCAGTACTGCTGTTCGAAAGGCCAGGTAGGATCCCGCTCGGGCCAGGTAGGTCAGGGTAATCTTCATTGATGCTCCGCCAGTTGTTCCACGCTTGAAGAAGGGACACGCGCTTCGTCTCGTCCTCGTAGAGGTCGGCGAGTTCGCGGACGAGCTTGCCGAGCTCGGAGCTCGGGCAGTCGAAGAGGGAGAAGAAGGCGTCAATCAGGTCAGTCGCGGAGCTGGTACCGCTTCGGTAAGAAGAGATGTGAGTGCGAAATTGGGAGAGTTTGGTATTGTCGTTCTTGAGGAGCGCGGTGGCGCGTGTGGTCACCGCTTGATGACGGTTGAGCCGGGCTTGCTCTTGAAGCGTCATGTTTGCAGGTGGTATTGAGGGGGATTCGATAGAGAGATTTTCAACCACAGGCAATGTTTGGGACTGTTGCGAGGTTGCGGGCTGAGGTCGAGGTGCAGGTGCAGGTGCAGGTGCAGACTGAGTGAGTTGACCTCCAAAATTCCTGCTCGACACTGACTGAGAGCTTTGAATGGCTAGTTGCCTTTGAAATGCCAGTTCAGCTCGACCGACGGGTTGGGCACTGGACATGGGCAGAGGATCAGCATTCGGATCTCGACCCCTGCCGCTCCCGCGGTTTTCTCTACCACCCCGTCTTTGAGGTTGATAGGGTGTTCGAAGATCAAAGCCAGAGAGATTGACAAGTCGAGCGTCTCTACGGGCATCTTTGGAGAGACCGTTTGGATGTTCCGAAAGTTGATGTGCTTTCAGATCCATTTCTGCCTCAAAGACATTGGTCTTGTTGGCTTGACACTCGGCGTCCAGGCAAACGAAATGGGCCTCGGCAAAATGCTTCTCCAGCTCTTGGTAGTTAAGATAATACTGAGGGTTCCGGCCACCATTTCTCTTGTCACAGATATGGCACCTCTCGTGCTTCTCTCGGCAGTGGGTATAGAGCTCGTCATCCCCATAGAACCTCTGCTTGCAAAAACCACATTCGGGATGTCCCCTGAAGCCAGATTGGTCGATCGCTCCAGGATTGTCGTCCCCAAATCTCTCGTGTCTCCGAAGTTCACCGGGAGTGAATAGCTCGTGCTCATGCGTGAAGACCTTTTTATTTCTCGTACATAGGTCACATAAGGTCTTTCCGTGCTTCGTTTTGACGTGGCGATGTAAATCCGGCCATCCAAGACACGCTACGTCGCAGTCTTTGTCAGGACAATTGTATCGAAGCAAGAGTATCGTGTCTTCCAAAATGATGTCTTTCTCGTATTTGATCCCCAGGTTCTCGTCAATCTTGACAAATTCGTGGTCGTCAAATGCCTGAAATCGTTTCTCTGCATCATCGGTAAAGATGACGAACGGTGCCTCCGTCTGAAAAAACATATTGTCAGCGGTCGGTTCAGCCAGTGGGTGCAAAATGACTTACCCTGCAGTGAGCGCAAGCGCGGGTTTTGTATAGGGCCCGTAACCGAAGAGAGCAAATATGGCAAGTCTGGTGATTGCACGGTGCTATGGACACATGCTCGATGGGACTGGCACAAATGAAGCAAAGCTCTGCGTCATCCGCGACGGGGTCTGCTCCAGGGTTTCGTGATTGAGGGTCATTTGAGTCGCCTTCAGGTTTAGAGGCAGCTTCGGTCAGGCGAGCACCGAAGCCGCCTCCAGGCGGTCTCCCAGAGCTGCCTTCTTCTGGGGCTTCTGAAGCAAGCGGCCGTGTTGAAGACGCTTTGTCCCTGCCCTGCTCACGGGCCTGTCCACGACCTCGACCTCTTCCTCCTCTTTGACCCCGGGGGCCCTTCGAGCCAGCACCTCGACCGTGAGTCTCAGCGGGAGTTTGTGAACCAGTGTGATTTCGTGGGGTTGATCGGTTGCCACGACCAGCATGTGCCGCTTGGGGTGAGGAAGGCATCTCGGCCGCCGCTGGGGAGTCTGACATTGTATTATTCGAGCCGCACGCTGTTGTGATCTGGAGAAGTGTGGTATGGGGATTGGAATATCGAGACAAAAAGTGTTGGTGGTCAACGGCGAACAGTGGGGTAAATCAGTAATATTAATCTTCATGGGGTTTCGAGAGTCGTTGGGTCGCAGGCTGTGCAGGGTGCAGGCGCTGCGGGCCCTAAGCCCCGAGGTAAATGGCGCTGTCTGACAAAACTGCGGTCCAGCTCGTCGTGCTTCTCGCCCACTTCCAAAATGAGGTGGCCCAGGTCAGACGCCACCACCGAACTCGCGTCAACAGGATGACTCTTACGGAGGTGTGCACCATTTACGGTGACGTAGCGTGGTCATAAATGACACGTCTTAATTTCAGGACAAGCTATTTTCCCATACGGATCAATCCTTTATGTATCTCAGCCCTGTGCCTAATTCTATTAGCAGATAATATTTCGTTTCTCTGTTGGGTGCTGTCAAACTAATCCAATATCCCCCGGCACGGGGGGGGGGGTTTCTGAGGGACAACGGATCAAAAAGAAATCAGTCTTTTGATTCTCATTGTCATTAATAACCACGCTAGTCGCTGGAAATGGTGCACGCCTCCGTCGGAATCATCGCATCTCCAACCCGCCAACTACGTGTGGCTTGGCCATTGGTCTTCCCAGATGACTCACTGCCAGTGTGTGCATTGACATGATGATGCAGCGTGCAATGTTGGCGAGAAGGATCCAGAAAAAGTAGCCCGTTGGTTTCTGGAGATGTTTTAGTCAGCAAGGCTCTAGCAAGGCTGGCCCTCCTGACTTTGGTTGGATTTGATTTGAGAGCAGACTCGTCTGCGCGACTAGTTTTATCTAGCTGATCTCACATCTGCCCGCGTCTGACAACCATCCAAGATTCAGAGCCGTGTTCCCAATCGACTTGAGTGGATCAAGCACTCAGTATTGTGTCCCAATTCCCGTCCTTTGTAAAGAACGCCCACCTCGCTTGAAGTCATTCATGTCGCTAAATTATCTCGTCGATCATTGTTCTATTTACCAGAGAACCCCAAGTCTGGTATCCGCACGAGGATGTTCCTCCTGTTGCCGTTTCCAAGATCTTATTCGTCCGGATTATACATCTGTTGAGAAACCAGCTTGGTCATGGTGAACATGTGGACTTTGTCTTGTCGGAAGACCTCTCGCATTTTTGCGTCGCAAATGATATATCGTTTGTCACTGGGGTCTTGGAGATCGTTTGCCTTGATATATGCCCATAGCTTTTTGGTAGTTTGGGGTCGAGATAACTGGTTCGAGTTTTCAGTATTTGCCATGCCTGGTCAAGGTGAAAATCTTACCTGGATTTCCCCGTCAAGCAGATTGGACAGGGCAGGAGATAGGTTTAGTGGTTTCTGTAGCTTGTTAGCGCTTGGTGTTTTGCATTTGAGATATGGCATACGTGAAACCCAGTGTCCCGTTTTGGCTTCTCGACTTTCTCTTCGCCATTTTCAAGATCAGAGTCGTCCGATCCAGTCACACGTTGCTTCTTGGCCTTCTTCCTTCTCTTGACCGGCGCCGTCTTTCGGTTGGAACCACCACGTGTCGGTCGAGCTAAACCGTCCTCCTCGGCTTGAAGTCGAGCAGCGAGTGCAGCGTCAGCATCGACCTCGGCCTTGCGCTTCTTCTTCGGCGGTGGGGTGTCTATGACGTCCGAGACAGTTTCGCTTCTTGCCTCTCGTTTGACAGGTGAGCTTGAGGCTGACTCTGAGTGTGACTTATGAACACCATTTGTCTGCCGAGCTGGCTCAGCTGGTTCAACCGAGGCAACCACGGTGGTGTCTCCGTTCTTTTTGGCATTGATGATGTCGAATCTCTCGTCAATCAGCTCTTTAATTGCGGCCTAGGTGTGGTCAATCCTCTGTGCTCTTCATTCCATTCTCGTTAGACCAACCTTCTGCGGAGTGATATCGTACTCGATCTGATCTTGAATACCCTGGCGGATACTCTTTCTTGTGATAGTGGTGAGATCGGCGCCGTCGAGGATGGAGTCTATGATATTGACATAGTGCGCGCGCACTTCTGGAGGCACTGCGAGAGTCAGTCCGATGTGACAGTGAGGGCTGGCCAGACGTACGAGACATCTTGGCAGGCGCATGCACAATCAGGCCACTATCAGGGCCGAGAAGAGAGTAGATTGGAGGCTTCCAACGAGTAAACGGCGCAGACGATGGTTAGGACGGAGATAAATAGCCAGCCATCCGACCAATACACCAACGACTAACCAACGACAAGTGGCTGGCTGCGATGGGAAGGCCGGCGGCTGTAGGTGGAACGGAAGGGAGGAAGAAGGCTCTACAGCGATCGGCAGAGGAGTCACATAGGCCACAAGTGAGTCAGGATGACGGGGAGAGGTGATGCGACAAGCAAACGACCGGTATAGAGGAATGCGTGGTTGTGAGAATATCAGGTGGCTTGGAGAACGCAGCCTGAGTGAGGCTGCGGGACAAGCACTTGAACAAGCCGCTAGTAAGGTATCTGTAAGTGAGCTAGCCGTACCAGACTAACCACTAAGGTCGTTAGCGTCACTAGCTCCACTAAGTCACGATCTCGCTCGCTGGCTCGCCGGGGGATGAGTCAGCCTGACTAAATCAGGAAGGTTTCCCGGATGTTACTCGGGTCGAAATCTTGGCTCCACAACCTGCGCTGCGCCTGCCCACTGCCTGCGAAAGGTTTCTGAATATTTGCCAAAGACCGACGACGACGCTCTCTCAACAGACGAATTCCCTCCCACCACCCACCACCCAGAATCCTCTCAATTACGCAATCATGGCGCCCGGATTCGACCAGCTGTCCGACCAGGACTACCAAGATGACGACGAGATCGACGTTAGTGATCTCAAGGAACGATACGACGTGCGCATGGAAGAGGGCCTCGACACCTTTGTCGTACGTCTCCCAAATCGAGTCTGGTGATTGGATGCTAAGATAAACAGGTCATCGATGGTCTCCCTATCGTGAATGCCGAACAGAAAGTCAAACTCACCAAGTTCCTACTCAAGAGACTAAATGCTGTCGGAAGGATAAAGGACGGCGAGGAATCTGTCTTCATGCCCATGAATGAGGAGGGAATGTCCGAGGGGTAAGGACGTTGTCGTCCCCAAGTCCGAGCAAGATCTGACTCTCTCCAGCTTCGCCTTTGTGGAGTACCAAACTCCAGAACAGGCTGTTGCCGCCACCAAGCAGCTCCATGGAACCGCGCTCGACAAGAAACACACTCTCGCAGTTAACAAATTGACCGACATTGAGAAATATGGCCGAGAAGGAAGAATAGACGAACATTATGCGCCGCCCGAGATCGAGCCTTTTTCAGACAAGGAACATTTAAAGTCATGGCTCTTCGATCCAGCCTCCCGAGATCAATTCGCCATGTTCCGAGGGGACAATGTCGGCATCTTCTGGAACAACAAGAAAGAACCCCCAGAATCCATCGTCGACCGCAAACACTGGACACAGCTGTTCGTCGCATGGTCACCGCTGGGAACTTTTCTTGCTTCAATCCATCAACAGGGTGTCCAACTGTGGGGCGGGCCCTCGTTCCAAAAAATCAAGCAGTTTCCCCATCCCTTTGTCAGTCTGATTGAATTCTCGCCCAGTGAGAATTATCTGACTACATGGTCCAGCCAACCCATCACTGTAGAGGAAGGAAAGGGGCCCCTCACCATTGACGAAGAAGGCAAGCATATCATTATCTGGGACATCAACACTGGCAAGCCTCTTAGATCATTTGCTGCTTATGACCTTCCAGCAGCTCCCGGCGCCGAGGGTGGAGCTGTCCCAGCCAAAGCCAAGGTCCAGTGGCCCGCGTTCAAATGGTCTGCTGATGAGAAATTCGTGGCAAGAATGAAATCACACGAAAGCATCTCCATCTACGAAACTCCCCGAATGAACCTCCTGGACAAGACCTCCTTCAAAGCTGAAGGGGTGGTGGATTTCGAGTGGGCCCCTGCTATGGCTCAACGCGAAGGCGTCAAGACCTATGAATCCCTCCTCTGCTTCTGGACGCCCGAACTTGGCTCCAACCCGGCCAAAGTCGCATTGATGTCTGTCCCTAGCAAAGAAATCGTCCGCACCCGCAACCTGTTCAACGTGACCGATGCCAAACTCCACTGGCAATCGGAGGGGAAATTCATGTGTGTCAAAGTCGACCGTCACTCGAAATCCAAGAAGTCCCTCGCCACAAATCTCGAGATCTTCCGCATCAAGGAAAAGGGGGTCCCGGTCGAGGTTGTGGACAGCATGAAAGACAGAGTCATTAATTTCGCATGGGAGCCCAAGGGTGACCGTTTCGTTTTGATCACCGAAGGCGAAGTCGTGGCAGGCTCGAACGTCCTGGCCAAGACAGCTGTCTCGTTCTTTGCTCCCGAAAAGATCAAGGGCCCGGGGACTGGCGCGTTCAAGCACGTGAGGACCTTTGACAAGAAGAATAGCAACGGCATCTACTGGTCGCCGAAGGGACGATTTGTGGTTGTGGCGACGGTGTCGGTGCAGCAACACTCAGACATTGACTTCTACGATCTTGACTATGAAGGCGACAAACCGGAAAGTGAAGCGAATCTTTCGGCAAACTTGATGCTCATGAACAGTGAGGACCATTATGGCATGACAGATGTTGAATGGGACCCCACAGGGCGATATGTTGTTACCAGTGCGAGTGTATGGACCCATCAGGTAAGGCATCTCCCCCACCATATGTAGTTGCACACCACCGAACCGAAACTAACCTTTGATTTGTAGATGGAAAACGGCTACCGCCTCTGGACATTCTACGGACAACAGCTGGCCGAAGTGCCGACGGAGAAATTCAAACAGCTCCTCTGGCGCCCACGTCCGGCAACGCTGCTCTCCAAGGAAGAACAGCGCGCCATCCGCCGCAACCTGCGCGACTACTCTAAAGAGTTCGATGAACTTGACAAGGAAATGGAAGAGGGCGCGAACCAGGCGGTGATCGAAGCACGCCGCCGACTGTACATGGAATGGTACAGCTGGGTGGCACAGGAGAAGGAGTTGTTGAAGGAGGAGCGTGAGGAGCTGGGCCTGCCGGACCCCGAAGCTGAGTTGAAGTTGATGCGGACGAGGAGTGTCGAGGCGGACGAGAAGGTTGTGGAGGAGGTTGTGGAGGAGGTCATCGAGGAGACCGAGGAGGTTGTGCAATAAGCTCCATGAAAAAGCATCTGGGGAGAAAGGGCTAGAGGAGGGGCTGTTTCATATGATTCGAGATTCGAATTTGAGGCAATGTCCTGCATTGGATGGGGGTGACGCGAAGTTCAAAAAGCAAACATTCCCATGGTTGTGGTAAACTATGATGCATGTAGGGACACGCTTCGCAGGCATGAGATAGATTGATTGTATGGGGATGGGAGGAATTGACGGCACAGAAAATGAAACCGTTGAAATTGTCCATGGAGGAACCTGCATCTCATGAGAAACCGGTCTATTCTTGGGCCACTCGCCGACGCTTTTCTCCACGAGGCTCTAGTTGGTCGACCAAACCAGCTGGGCCATAAACACACATGCCCCAGACATGCAACCCCGTTCCAGATAACGCAGTCCGGGTCCGAGACGAACAATCGTAAACATAAGCTCTCGAGAGCATTCATTACCACACCCCGAAAATACCGGTCGGCAGTTAAGCCGTGGGTCACAGTTCACTGTCCTCGCACATCCCCTCTTCAACGTCCCTCAGTTGATCAAGATTGATCCGGCACTCCTCCATCTTCTTGGACCAGTAGAACAAATCTTGGCTTGCAGCTGCATGTTTCTTACTACTGAGCGGTGCTTCAATTGCGTCGTACTTCTCCCACGCCTGGTTGTGTTTCCGCTTGGCCTCCTGGAATTGGTCGGCTAGCAACTTCTTGACATTACCAAGTGCCAACCAGGGGGAGATTTTGGGTCGGACGGTAGGCTCTTCGAGCACGGCATTCTTCATAAGTTGGGTAATCTGAGCGGTGAAATCGGTCTTTTCGGCGGGATGGGCGACGCGAGTTACCTTCTTAGGTTTCTTCTCGGTAAGCCGCTGGCAAACTGTACAGCTTTGAAGGTGTTCAGGGTCGTGGCGGTGGAGAACGCCTCGAGCTTCATTAGACACGTGGACCTTGGCTGACTTTTGAGGCTGGCTGACAGTGATGTCGGGGAGTATGTAGGCTGAAGTCATGTTCTCATCTAACGACAGATGACGGCGTCGACGTGAGGTATTGGAAGCGGCAGTTGGATCGTCGACGAAGCTGTTTTCGGTGTCGTCGATAGTGGGCTTTTTGTATGATTGCAGCTTGTTTTGCGCATTCGGTGTGGATCTGCTGTTTTGCCGGTTCTCGGAAGTGGGAGAAGCTGGCCTGTTCATGGCAACCGGGGACAGGACTCTGGCATCGTCAGACTTTGTCGTCTTTGCTCCATGTCGGGATTGCGTAGGTAGGTCCTTGGTAGAAGCTCGCCGGATAGGAGATCTCGGTGGTGATTCAATGGATCTGCTTAGATCAAACAATTCTTCCTCGACGCGCGATACTGCTCGAGCCTTTTTCGCAGATGTGGATTGGGTTTTGGAGGCAGCTCGCAGCAACCTAAGCTCAAGCATGGCCTCGTCTCGCTCGCGTGTCAAGGAATTGATGGTCTGCATGGCTTCATTGAGATCACGTTGGAGCGTCCGCAGAGACGCGACTATCTGTTTCTCATCGGCCGGGATGGAGTAGTGGATCTGCACATTTGGCAGAGAGCCCTGGTCTGCAAGTATCTGAGAGGTGTTGGGGATGTTGGTAGGCAACATGAAGGACTGGCTGGGGTTCTGAGAGCGTAAGGACGCGGCTTTGCTAAAACGAGTCGACTTCTTGGGATGGCGCTCGAGGGGAGGCGAGGTCGAACCGGGAGTGTACATGACCTGTAGTTGGATGGTTAGTCGGGCAGTTCGAACATGCATGTCGACTGAGGGAGCCGTACTTGGTAATCACCAACAAATGCGTCAGCCGAGTGGATGCTGCTATAGTTGGTCCCAACGGTACCATGATCGAATCGTGAGGGAGGCATTTTTCCGTGGAGAATGGCGACGGTATGATACTAAGCAATGGATGGATGTTGAAGAAACAATCATTGAGGTTGCGGGTGAGCCATCTGAGGGTAAACATTCAGACTGCGGGTATTATTATGATCCGACGAATGTAGTTAGTCTTGATACGGAGAGTCTTGGCAGCGGCTACTTCCCTGTCGTCCTCCGTAGTGCTTGTCTCGGCGTCTACTCCGCAGTATGGATCTTTGTCACGTGACTAGACAGGAAATGTTGCTCCGTACTACTCCGCTTGCCCGTCATGGCCCCCCATTGGTTAAGCTGCCTAGGTATGTAAGAGTGGCTATGTTAGCTTTCATGCTCTTGCTATTGTCCCTTCGCAAGGTATGTACTGAAGTGGCCATTGCAGCCGGTGTGAGGTGAACAGGCCTGAAAACCCAGTAGCCTAGTAATTGAAGTTCCATGATATCAGCTTCATTTCCATATCCACACTCGATTCCAGTAGCAGTGTTCGCAGCATCCGTTGGTCGGCTCAGACAAGTCTGGCTTCTTCACAGAGCCATGAAGGGAACATAGAATGAGGAATTTGCCCCGTATGCCTAGTTGCTCACAGCCAGAGTGCTTCCAAATCCTCGCTTCGTTTGCAGCAGCAGCTGATATCAACCTTTGCTAGCACCGGAAGGAGATGCGAACCAGCTACGTGCATTGCGCGGACCCTGGCTTTGTCTCAGCAGCTAGTTTCTTGGGCTGACGTGCGCCCCCAGAGCCCCAGCCGGGCGTGCCAGAGTCAGGTTCTCCAGGCCGCCCTCTACCAAACTTACTCGTCACCGACTGCAAACAGCTGAGCAGCCCATCCAACTATTTCATACATACACCCGACTATTATTATAATTGTTACCCTCTCTTCACCGCCTAGGAACCCGCTGACTGCTGTGCTTCCCCCCCCATCACTCCCTTCCAAGTAAGCCACCGACTTGCAGGTTGCACGAATGCACCTTCGGCGACACCCTGCGGCCTTTCTCCAATAGCCCAACTTTTTCACAAGAACCTCAAATGGGCCGGTAGCGAGAACAGTCTACTCTCCTCGAATATCAACCACCAATCCACTAGCCAAAAGGCATGGCGGTCGCTCCACGTAGACAAAGCGGCGGCAAACGCACTTCGTCTGTCTACCAACTCGCCCCACGACAGCAACAGGGCGGCGGCGGAGGGTCATCCGGGAACGCAACAGTAATTGGGGTGAGTACGGTGAACATGATCAGGGTCCATATTCTAAATACACGCAGGTCGTTACGGCCGTTCTCGTGTTCCTCATTGCCTCCATTGCCTTCTATTCGTTCCTTCGGAAATGGAGGGTTCAAGGCAGGAGCCCCAAGTACATTCCTACGAAATTCCTAAAGAGCAAATGGCACACATGGAGCCCTGGCGGGAAATACTCAGCAGTTCGAGACCGAGATTTGCCCTCTACGAACACAGCCTACAACGGCAACGACATCAGCGGATCAGGAACCAACGGGGGGGTCGACAGAAACACCAGTGTCAGAAGTGTGATAACGCTACCTGCATATTCACGCACACCCAAAGACACTGAGCAGGTAATTGGGGTCGAGGGGGAAAGGAGCGGCATGGACACGGTCGTCGAGTTCCCGGAGACGGTCGATGAAGAGGAGGGCCGCCGAGAAGATCAAATGGAATCTCTCTATCAAATCAGAGTGGCTCGCCGCCGCGAGATAGCAGAACGAGAGCAACGACGGCAGGAGAGAAGAGAAGCTCGTGACAGAGGAGATACCGCAAGATTGGAAGAGTTGAGACGAGAATCCCGTCAACGAGCCGGCGAAAGCAACACCTCGTTGAATGGGGGGGTCAGCGTCTCGGCAGCAACTCTCATTGCCGAACACTCCTCCCGCGGGCAAGAGAGAAGAGTATCAAGTGTCGCGTACGGCGCTCTGGGCGAAGTCCGACATGACGGCACAAGGCTCCGGGCAAACAGTAATGAATCTGAACGAGGAGGTCTTCTGAGCGGTGCGGCTTCCATGGGCGGGACTGAAGGTCGGCGCCGCCTCCTCTCGGATGCGACGTTTACTTCAAATCTCTCACAGCAGCATTCCCGCGACCCCTCGATCAGCGAAGCAAGTTTATCTTCTCTGGGCTCTGAGGTGGAACCGGTAGGCCACGCAGCACCAGGCTCTACGCATAGTGAAGCCCGACCACGAAGCTCACACAGCGATGGGCCCCAAAGCGGCACGTCGAATTCCTCACCCACAGCCAACCGACTCACCCCAGACGAGAGCACAGGCTCCGAAGATATTGGTGAATATCATATGCCACCAACGGATGAAGCCAATCGACCTCCTGACTATGAATTTCTCGAATGGGGAGATGCCCCAACCTATGAGGCCGCGGTAGCTCGTCGGGCAGCGAGCACCGCCACCGCCCGTGCTGCGGGGGCCCCCAGCAGAG
The DNA here is from genome assembly GCA_001599795.1 of Exophiala calicioides. Taxonomy (NCBI): domain Eukaryota; kingdom Fungi; phylum Ascomycota; class Eurotiomycetes; order Chaetothyriales; family Herpotrichiellaceae; genus Exophiala; species Exophiala calicioides. The sequence continues at coordinate 7,301,507 of BCHZ01000003.1, forward strand.
GCCCCAGCAACGCTGCTCCTCAATTGCCCCAGCTCAGCGTACCGAGTATCTCCGTGTTGGGAGCCACCGAACCGAATACGCCGGTCACACCGTCATCGAACACCTTTTCGAGTTCATCTATTGAGCAGGGCGAGCATAACTAACTGGTATTGGGCGGTCCGAACTTGAGAGCAAAATCAGGAACACCAAAGGCGTGAAATATACATAAAATTGCATGCTCTACAGAATTCTCCGACGGGTCGAACGTCTGTCATCTGAAAGAAGGATACAAAATGTAATTTTGGCGATACGAATATGATACCAACGATTGGGATACTTTACTACATAAGCATGGCGTCGGTGGCCTGAAGCTGTCATGCTATACGAACTCGATCAGTGTGGTCGTGCACTCTTTATTAAGCGAACTATACTAGGGGAAATGAGAGATATTTGTTCATGGCCCTACAAATAATACGAGATACAAGCCCGCTCCCTTCCCATTGTGTGCGAAGCATGGAGCAGTGTGGTTTCGGTGTACTAGAGTTCAGTTGGTAGTTTGGAGGTAGATGTGGAATTTTATTTCAGCACTGATGTGATTGGAAGATTTCACATTAGGTGCCATTCATTGCCTTGATACGAGGCTGATTGGATTGACCTGTTCGAGCTTGAGCGTTCCTAAGCAACAAACCCATCTGGAACCTTGGTGGCAGGTCGAGAAATACCAGATGCTGTCTAGATCGAACTGACGCGCTTTGGTGAACTTTTCCTTCCATCATGCCAACCCAGCCTGTCGTGAGCCTCTCTGTCATGCGTCCCCGGCCATCCGTGCACTCCGTGAAGGCCAATTGCGTCTATCGGACAATACCCTCGAACCGGTTCTTGAACCACTTGACTGTGTCATCCTTCCTGACCTGGTGACCACGTCCAACTCTCGCTTGGCATCGTCGTCTCTTGGCCACCCTCGCGCCAGGTCTGCTCATGCAGCAGTAGAAGTCCATGCCATAGATACCGATGGCGGGATCGTACTTGATGCCCAAGTCAATGTGCTCGGAAATGCCGAAGCCGAAGTTGCCGGTTTCGCTGAAGTTCTTCTTGCGGAGCTCGTATTCCTTGACCTTGAGGCCACGCTCGAGGATTTCTTCGGCCTTGGGGCCACGGACGGTAACGTGCACGGCGATTTTCTCGTTACGGCGGATGCCGAAGGATCGCACGGTGTATCGGGCTTTGCCTGTTGAGACGGGGCATTGTCAGTAATCCAATCTCTCCTTTGCGAGCGCCAGGTCCAGGGACCAGCCACGACAGAAATGCGGCGGGGGGAGGGGATAGATGGGACGCACTGTAGACGGGTGTTTGGCCAGACAACTGTTCCAGCACCTTTGCTGCTCTTGTGAGACGATCACCAGACTCGCCGACAGAGATGTTCAGGACCAGTTTGTCGATGCGCAACTCCCGCATGGGGTTTGAGCTCTTGTCGTTGCCTTCCGCCATTTTGTTTGAAAATGGTGGGTTTAACGATTGCGACAGAGGTTTTTCCTTGGGAGAGTGTGTTGGTTGTTGGTGACTGCGCACTTCGTGGATTGAAGGCGATCGAAATTCAGAAGTGCGGATCTTGGCTTGCCAAGACTTTGAAGATGCTAATCCCGATTGGGATGGTCGACCCATCAAGCAGCAGCTTTTCGAGCCTCGCGACCGCCTGCGCTTCAATACTCGCAACCAACAATCCATACTTTTTCAGCCACCGCAAGATCACATACCAGTTCGGGCCTGCTTCACCTTCTCCCCCAGAGAGTGCTGCAGCCATCGTCTGGCAGACGTAGCTGAGCTGCGGCTCTAAACTACGACGTGAACCCATTTTTTTGAATCCACGACACCGTATTTGGTTGTGTTGCAAAGGTCGCATTCGTGCGCAAAGCCAGTAAAGATGGCGAACAAGCAGGGGAAAATGGTATGAACCGACTGCATCTCCGCTGCGCTGTTGTATTAAGACGCACGCAACTAACTCTCTTCTAGCAAAACTTTGTACGAACCGATCCAGACTGCACGCGGGGGACCCTATTAACTGGTGATTAGATCAACTACCGCATGCGTGTCACACTCAACGATGGCCGGCAAATGACGGGACAAATGCTCGCGTTCGACAAAGTCAGTTGCTCTCAAATCATCTCCCCTCAATGAAGACCCCAACTGACGTGTCTCTCTCTTTTCAGCACATGAACCTGGTCATTGCCGATACCGAAGAATTCCGCAAAGTCAAGCGCAGACAAGCAGCCAGGCCCTCCGCGCCCGCTGCTCCAGGCTCAGCAGGTGCAACCGTCGAAACAGAAGAGAAACGCACCCTGGGACTTGTCATCCTACGAGGAACGAACATCGTATCATGCAGTGTTGAAGGACCGCCACCCTCTGAACCCTCCGCACGACTAGGACAGTCTGCACCAGGCGGAGCCCCGTCGGCTTTACAAGCGGGAACAGGGATCTCTCGACCAGCCGGTCGCGGCTTACCGGTCGGTCTAGGAGGGCCAGCAGCAGGCGTGGGAGGTCCACCTCCTCCTGGAGGGTTTGGATTCCCCCCCGGTGGGTTCCCAGGAGGTGCGCCGCCACCAGGCTTCGGAGGGCGAGGAGGCCCAGGCATGCCACCTGCTGGTGGTCCACCGCCCGGATTCGGAGCGCCGCCACCTGGATTTGGGGGTCCGCCAGGTGGGCCGCCTGCAGGATTTCAACCGCCGCCAGGGTTTTCAGGTCCGCCGGGGCAGGGGCAAGGAAGAGGATTTCCGCCACCTGGATTTGGAGGTAGGTAGAGATGGAGGCGCGAATGGACATTATGACCAAGGGGTTCGAAACGAAATTCAAAGAATTATCGCACTTGGCTAGGCATCGGATCAATTCCGAAGTGTTCTGCCAGCTCAAATTAACCAAGAGAAATGGCCGCATGTCGAATGAACTGCACCTTGAGGCACGAATGGGCTTTTGTTCAAGGAAGCAATCCAGCTGCTTCGGAGCTCCAGCCTTGAATGTTGGCGACAGGAGGTTCAGGGCAGCTCTGCCATGTCAGATCGAGGAAATGCGCTTCGACATTGATGATCTGCGTCCTCCAAGAATGAGACTTCCAGCTGAAAGACAAGACCAAGTCATTCTCTTTCCAACTGACATGGAGGTGGAGATGAAGGACGTGAAAAGGCGACACCCAGGCCGTCTCGAACCAATAGCAAAACAATGAAATGAATTTGCTGGAACTAAGTACACATCCCTTCTGCCGTGGTCGGGCGCAGACGTAAAGCCACTGATATGCCCTTGCGACATTGTCCAACTGCGAGATTGCTAATTGCCGTAGGGGAAAAGCAAAAGCCACGGATCTCCTGTGATTGGGTAATATGTTGCCCAGCACTGAACGCCTCGGGGGCTATGTTCTGTCCCGAGAGGCCAGTTTCCAGCGTCCCCGGTGCGATGTTCCAGCACCGATGCTCCATTAAGACCGATCCATGTCTGGCACCACAGGGAGGTGAAATGTGCCCTACGACCCTTGTTCGATGAGGAGAAATGGTAAGTTGGAACGAAAGCCGGAACATCTTCTTCTCTCTTTCACCCCTGTACATGTACATCCAATCTACACAGGCAGCACACGACCAGCCTCCACGCTACCACTGCATGTCGGCTTGCTCTCGTGGCACACGGTCCCAGCCAATAGTACACCTCGCACCCAGCCTGGCATGCATAGATCTCTGTGGCTACGGCGCCTCGTAACTCGTCTCTAGGCGAAACCAGGGCGCGTTGACGCTGCAGCACAGGGGCTATATCAACAAGCCCCCCCCCCCCCCCCCAAGCTTTGGAAACCTATGCAAACCGCCGGGAAAGGTCACATCTAGCCTTATCTTTCCACGACGAGATACATACACCATGGCAAGTGATATCGCGCTCTGCTACTTCCCAAACGGAGCCAATGTGGCGGCTTACTTGCCTTGCAACAACACTCAGCCTGGCACAGCCGCAGCCTGTTCCTCGCCCAATTCGGTTTGCACCTCCGCCGGCTTCTGCGTGGGCGACGCAGGCGTGTTCTACCGCGGAGGATGCACAGACCAGAGCTGGAGCGTATCCGTGTGCGCTCAGCGTTGTGTAGACGGCGAGTACAGCCACATCCACCGTGTGCCCAAGGATGACACTGACGTCGAACTTCACCAGTGCTGCAGGACAACTTTGCTAATTTGTACCCATGCCAACCGGGTGTCTTCTCGCACGACGACTGGGTGTGTGGCGACCCATCTAACCCCGGCACGAATTAATGCGACGTCGACAATACTTTGAGCGGAAACATCACCTTCGATCCAGGTTTTGTGTTTGCACGGAATCTCTCATCGTCAACAGCGTCCCCTTCCTCTCCCTCCTCCTCCTCCTCCTCCTCCTCCTCCTCCTCCACCACCACCACCACTGTCTCCTCGGCTGCGACAACAACCGCACCGGCCGACAATACCTCCGCGACCTCCACAGTGCCCACCTCGGCCACTCCCTCATGCAAATCCCACGAGAAAACAGTCGGGTTAGCCGCAGGCCTTGCGGTTGGCCTCCCGTTGCTTGTCATCATCGCAGCGCTCACGTATTTATTGTTTAGGGGGAAAAGCAGCGGCAGCGGCAGCGGGAGCCGCAGCCGCAATCGATATCGGTCAAATCGGAGAATGTCGTAGTGGACCAAAATTCAACTGTGCATTATGAAATGCCAGCACCGCCGCGTCACGAGGCAGATTCGCGGCAGGTTGTATAATGTACTTTCTAAACCTACCAGATTCTAGACATAATATTCCGCTAGTAATCTTGATAAAACAAGCCTTGTATCAGACTCTCCTCGCATGTGGAGAAACGATGTTCAAACTTACAAGAAATCCCAAGTCTTTCAAACTTCCCCTCGTGCCGCCTTCACACGCTGCGTGCCGTGCCGCTTTAAGTACCTACCTAGATAATAGGTAGTGCTCCTAGCTGTTCAATTCACCTTTCAATTTACTTTACCCTCACAAAGATAATCCCTATTTTATCTGGCAATATCTCCTCGTTATCTTCCCCCTTACACCAGGAACTATCGTATACAACATCCGTCAGGTCTATTCCTAGGTCCTCTTGATTACTATTGCTCCTCATTTCTCTGTTCGGCTTCTTTTCTAAAACCCCCCTTGGACAATTAATACCTAGTGCACCCTCGGTTTTACGCTGTTAGCATCAATTTGGCGGTGCCACCTTTCCCCACAAAGTGGCACGCCGACTAGGTCGCTCCCCAGAAGCTTCCCCGCTGTAAGTAGGCGGATGCCCTAGGTAATAATAATTACTGGGTAGTCATGGAGTACGGAGTCGTACACTTGCCAGTGATCCGTAAAAGCTGCGGTTCCGCCCAACCTTGGCAAGCTCACAGCTACTTCAGTCAGAAAGATCCTCGCTGGAATCCCCGCTCTAGAGTCTAGATTTAAAACTGGACCGGACGACGGCCAACCTTTCCTTTGCTCCGGCGCATAATCTGAAGTATTTCCTTCTCCCGGAATTGTGATATGCTTTCCCCTTGTCGCGAAGACCCTTTGACTCATATAGCAACGCGTGGGCGAACCGGGTGCTTGAATTGTCGAAAGCGGAGAAAGAAATGTGATCGACCCCCTATCCCATAATCGCCACCCTCGTCTAACTCACACAAAGGCGACGAAAACAAACCATCTTGCACTCGGTGCCAGAGGCTTGATGACGACTGTCTATGGCAGCCTGACTTCTCTTTCCATCTCGACGGTATCGACGCGCAACATCCCTCAATGTTGCAATCTTCTGCCCAAAAGAGATCATCGAGCACGAGGCTGAAGGAAAGTGTTCTCCGGTTTTGCAAGCGCAGGGAATGCTAACTCAGTTGTGCATCAGATCGTGGATGTGACGTTTAGTCCTAAAGGCACTAAGAGGACTCGACGACTTGACACTGAGGCTGAACGTAGCATTGACCCCAATTGCACCGAGAGAGACGTCGTGGCAAATACGGAGGATGAGCACGATACTCCAAATGCTTCACACTTTGCTGGACATATTCACTATTCTTTAACCCCTCGAAAATCAAACCGTCGCCAGTTTCCCGGAACTGCATGGCTGGGTGAACGGCAACCCTCCACCAGCGCCGATAATCAGGGACCCGAGCAGTATGACACATTACAAGCGGGAAAGCCAGTCGATTTTGCCCCCGAGGCTGAGTCCCCTGTGACTCATAGTCGAGTTAAGCCCATACGCCGCGAGCACCTTCAGCAGAGCAGTAGGTCTCCTGAGCAGGATTCACCGTGGCTCAATACGGCAATCCTACAATCCGAGATTCCAAATGCAAGAAGTGCTGTGACATCAAGATCTCTTACCGAAGGGAGCGCTACTTCAAACCTAGAAGCTGTTGATCTCGAAGTCTTGGATTATCTCGCATCCAGCCCTTCCAATATGGACCTCCTTGCTGCCAACCCCCGCCAGAATTTGATCGTAGCCTCGAAACAAATGAACATCGGAGTGCATCGAATTTCCCCACACGTTGAGGAATCTGTTGCTGAAAGCTCCCCTGATCTATACATGGCATATTACCCTGATGCCGCGTACAAGGAGCTACACTCCCAGCTCCACAACCACATAGTCGATACAGCGAGAGATATAGCTTTGACAACCCACGGACTGCCGGTTTCTGGGATGTCACCTCAAAGTACACTACGATTGTCCACCGGACGACCAAGGGGACTAGATTTCTCTCCCATCTATTCTGGCCACTCGGGACTCTTGAAATATGCACACATTACGCAGAAGCGAGCCATCGAGCTGTGGCAGAATTACCTGGACGAAATCGCCCCATGGCTTGACATGTTTGACAACAACAAACATTGGCAAACGACGGTAGCTCAGATGGCGCAACGCGTGGAATGCCTCCAGTACTCGATCCTCGCACTCTCTGCACGTCAACTAGAGCGGAAAAATCCGGGAAGCTTACACACAGAGAGCCTCAATCTATACCAGGAAGCAATCCGGCTCGTCACGATACAATTGCCGACTCTTTGCACTGAGATCATTGCCGCGGTCGTCTTGCTGTGTGTACTTGAGATGATGAGTTCGTCACCTCGTGCATGGGCCAAGCACCTAGATGGTTGTGCAATGCTACTCGAAACTGCTGGCATAAACGGAGTCGTAGGCGGAGTCAGGGAAGTACTCTTCTGGACCTTTGCTCGGATGGATGTATACAAAGCATTCATCAGTGATACCGTCACCAATCTCCCGACAAACCGTTGGTTCATCTCGGCGGACTCCATGGCTACCGCCGTGAGACTTTTTAAGGGCAAGGCAGGGAGCGATAACTATGCTAATTATGCTGTGTTTCTCTGTGCCGGCGTGGTGAACATCTTATCAAACAAAGAGCGTACGCGAAATCGATCTGACAACGATGATTCGGGGACTTTTATCTCCCGCTGGAAAGCACTTTACGATCTCGTCGAGGGATGGTATAACGATCGGCCGGATGAGATGAAGCCCTTACTCGACATACCATCATCAAAAGAAGAGCAGGCCCCATTCAATACGATCTTGTACAGCACACCCCCGGGTATAAGCGGCAACCAGCTGTCTCATGCGTCGATGATACTGCTACTGCAAGATAAGCCAAAAGGGGTTCGCATCCCAAAATCGCATAAGTCTATGCTATGGCATGCCCGGCAAATATGTGGAATTTCTCTTTCTAACAGCAATCACGGAGCACTGATCAATGCGCTGCAGCCCATCTGGATAGCTGGAAAGCTAATGTCCCATCACTCCGAACATAAAGCCATCTTGGACGTTTTGCATCGTCTCGAGGAGGAGACGGGCTGGGCAACTTCATGGCGTGCCGAGGATCTGAAGGAATTTTGGGGCATCTGTGACGATGAACTTTAGATTGCCAGTTCTACTGTAAATATTGGCACCGCTGAAGAGGTCATTTGGCGTGACTGTTACAGTACATTGATTCTTCATCCTCACAGCAGGATGATTGTGAACGCCAAACAATGACCACAATCCTCCTTTAGCTTACAGTCTTTTTGGCGATAAAGATTCGTCACGAGTTGGTCATGCCTCAGCATCAGGCATGGATGCTGTTTACGCAATCAGTATGAGTAAGAGCTTCGCCAAAGTGGAGATGGGGTTGGGCTTACTTGATCTGGATTGTCTTTGTCTGCAGATAGTCATTAAGACCTTCCAAACCGCCCTCTCTGCCGTATCCCGATTGCTTCACGCCTCCAAATGGTGTATCGGGTGAAGGGAAATACCAATCATTGACGGCAATTGTGCCTGCTTCGATCTCTCTGGTGACTCGGAGCGCGCGACTGATCGAACCTGTGAAGACACAAGCTTTACAACAATGTAAGAAGGCTTGATACAACAAGGAAAGGCACAAAATGGAACGACTTACCGGACAGTCCAAAGATGCTGTCATTAGCCAGCTGGATCGCCTCCTCTTCTGTCTTGAAGGTCTGTACGGTGACGACAGGCCCAAAGATCTCCTCACGCACAACTCTCGAGTTACTTGACGGATTTTTGAAGATGGTTGGTTCCACAAACAGACCCTCTTTACCCCATTGCTCACCCCCGGTCACGAGTTCACCGTCCTTCTTTCCGACCTCCAGGTACTCCATGACACGCTTAAACTGACCTTTATCCGCGAGCGGACCGACCTGAGTATTCTTATCCGAAGGATTGCCGAATATACCACTCTTACTCGCTGTTTCGAACGAACTTTTTAGAAGGTCGATGAATTTGTCGGCGATGCTTTCTTGGACGAAAAGGCGGGATGCCATCTATCATCATATGTCGGTCAGCGTCTCAGAGAATTTCATTCAGAAGGATGGGCGGGACGCACTGCGCAAATCTGCCCAGAGTTCGCAAGTGTGCCCTCCGTAGACCTATGCTAATATCAGCCGTTGAGCCAGCAGTAGATCCCGGGTACGACATACTTTTTAGCAGCAAGCTCGATATCACTATCCTCGAAAATGATGGACGGGGATTTGCCACCTAGTTCGAGGGATACGCGCTTCAGGTTGCTCCTCGCCGCGGATTCTTGGATCTTACGCCCCGTAGCCGTACTGCCGGTAAAGGCGATCTGACGAATCCCCATATGCGACGCTAGTAATTGGCCGGTCTTTGCACCACCATTGACAATGTTGATGGCGCCAGGAGGGAAGCATTCCTTGATCAGGGGACCGAGAGCAAGCGTCCCAAGCGGAGCCTTTTCTGATGGCTTGAAGACGACCGTGTTTCCAGCCGCTAGAGCGGGCTATATACGTCGCGTTGGTCAAAACACACGAGATGGAACCAAGATGGTGCTTCAAGACAACACTTACAGCTGCTTTCCAGGCGAAAAGAATTGCCGATACATTCCAAGCGCCAATACCAGCACAGACGCCAATTGGCTCGCGCTGTATGATCTTGTACTTGCCCGCCGATGTCGGGTAAGCAGTCTCTCCATGAATCTTGTCGGCCAGGCCTGCGTAATAGGTAAAGAGGTCGGCGAGGACGGTGTAGCCCATGGTCTGAAGCGTGATGGCAGATCCCATGGTCAATGTCTCCAACCGCGCAACTTCGCCAGCCTGTTCGCGAATCAAATCCGCAAATTTCAACATGGCCCTCGCCCGGTCAGTTGGATCTTTTCTCCCCCAGGCACCTTTGAATGCCTTCTGCGCCGCAGCCACGGCGGCATCGACATCTTGTTCGCCTGCCGAGTGAATCTTGTCCGAGACAAGGGAGCCATCTGTGGGATTATCGACTCTCAAGTACTCGCCAGATTTTGCATCAACGAACTAAATTACACGTCAGTAGATTTCCAGTGAGGATCAGAAGAAAGGCTTACTTCATTATTGATGAACAACCGTGTCTCGAAGTTAGCCATCTTCGTGACGATAAAACCGGAATACGGTCTTCAAAATGATATAGATTTGTTGTTTGGTACAGGAGCGAGATATTGGAATCTAGTGAAGCTTGGTGAGCTACATTCCCACTCCCTCTTTTCAGCATCTCCTTCCTTCTTGTCCAGCTCTCATCTCTCGTGACCCCCCAAGGCGGAGCAGAACCGCCGCGGAGTATGAATTTCATACCCCACAGCCCCAGCAGCAAGCTTGCGCTTAAAATCTCTTTTTACAGAAAGTCTAGATTACTCGATGCGGCTCTCTAGCCGCCCACTATCGGTCCTGCATTTTGTGTGGATCTCGGGCGTCGGTCGGAGGTTGCTTACTGGGTTAGCCTTGGGACCGTGGCCCGAGGTTGTACCCAGTATTCGCCGTTATCATGAAATAGTCCACCTAGAGACTATTATTGGTGGTAATCTCAGAAATGGCTTCGCCGATCATAGAGCTGAGTGTGACGACTATGGAGATCATAAGATGGTTCCACCAGACTTCCCCGCGGGGTAAGTCCGAGGTATGATTGTAATGGTTCTCCTCATTATCCCGGGGAGTACTTATTAGACGGCTCGGTCTATATACGGGGACGTGGAAATTCAGATTACACCCGGATTCACTATATCTATGAGTAGAAGTCCAGCCTTATTTATGCTCGATAGTTTCCTTTCGCTGCCTGCAGCATACCTCACAAACCTGCAGATTTTATAAATTGTCCACATATAGCAGCCTCAATACGTGCACCCACCAGGACGCTCATTCAGACTTAGAAGCCATGCGTATCGAACTGCGAGGTCAGAGGCTGTATACGCTGATGAAGATCATCAGCGGTCTCTCATTCTGTATGTATGGCTACGATGCTGGTGTCTTGGGCGGGATGCTCCTCCACCCACCATTCCAGGAGGCAATGGGCAATCCTACGGGGAACTATATTTACCCAATGATTGTGGCATCGTAAGTCAGCATAATTCCCACAAACTATCCCGTCATCTTCCTGAAACCCCTACTAAGTCGACATTAGGTACGATCTCGCTGCGTTCGTCACGTCCATCGGTATCGTCTTCTTCACCATGAGGATCGGTCGCCGGGGAACGATAATCATGGGCAACGCTGTGGCGGTTGTGGGAGCACTAGTGCAGGCCAGTGCTTATGGCATCCCCCAGATGATTGTCGGAAGACTTTTGACCGGCTTCGCCATCGGATGTCTCTCGAGCTCGGTGCCAACCTATCTAAACGAATGCGGCAGCGCGAGTCACGACCGTGGTCCTGCGCTCGCTGTCACTGCCATGTACCTGATTGGAGGCGTTCCTCTCGCTTACTGTATGGACAAGACCCCTCAGGCACACTCTTGTGCCTGGCCTTGTTGCGTTATTCTGACATGATATCAAGGGATTGATTACGGCTTCGTTCACTGGTTTACTCAAGCTAGCTGGCGCATTCCTGTCGTTCTGCAGTGCTGCTTTGCCATTCCTGCAGGTGTGACCATGTTTTTCTTGCCTGATACACCTCGATGGTACTACGCCCGAAACAGAATTGATGAAGGCGACGCTGCACTCTGCAAACTCTATGATGCAGATCTCGACGCCTCAACGGTTCAAGAGACCAAGAGGCACATCATGACCGCCATCGAGATCGAGCTAGAAGCCGACGCGGGCATATCCTGGCGACACTTCCTTACACTTGGCCTCGTAGACAAAACAAGGCTCCAGATTATCCGCCGTCTCATAATCTGCTTCTGGCTACCCATGGTAAGCAGCAAAATTCTAAAATCTTATCAGCAAGTCTGAGATATCGCTAACGATGAAACAGCTCGGAGAATGGATGGGAGTTAGCTTACTTGCCTACTTTGCACCCGTTATCCTCCAGGGGATTGGGACCTCGACGGTGGTTGTGAGCATTCTTGCAGGTGTCCTCACCACATGCATGTTCCTCGGAACGATCCCGCTTTACTGGTGCGTATGAGAGCAGCTGAAAGTGACAGTTAAGACTTTCTGTGGATGTGCACACTGACAATATCTGCAGGACGATCGAGAAATTCGGTCGTAGAGCAACCATGTTATACTCTGCCTGCGTCTCATCAGTGCTCTATCTTATTTTCATCATCCTACTGGCTGTCGGTAGAGGCAAAGGGGCGCAGTGGGCATCGGTTGTGGTGCTCTTTCTTATTGTCCCTGTCTTGACGTACGGTTGGCAGGCAAATAAATTCCTCTACACCAGTGAGATCGCCCCGTTGGAATATCGTCATATCGGCGCTGCGTTCTTTTCCAGCGGCGAGTGGTTGATGGTATTCATCACCGTCTTCGCCTCGCCAATTGGCATTGATAATTGTGGCTGGTCTTTTTGGTTCTTCATCCTTGCCGGCAACGTTTTGGCTGTCATCTTCGTCTTCTTATTTTGTCCAGAGACTGCTGGTAAAACTCTCGAACAAGGTCGGTTCAGTCATTCAACTTCTCACTTGAGATTCCGAAATGCTAATTGAAGATAGTGGACTACTTGTTCGTTGGTGACGGCCTTTTTGGCTTGAAAAAGAGTGGCGAGGTCAATGTCGACGACATTGAGAAAGAATTGTCAAAAGGATATATTGAAACAGTCGAATTTGCTGAGAAATAAAGTCCATCAGATACTACAGAGGCGACAATAAGCACAGCGCGTAGAGTAAAAGGTAGACCTAGAGGAGAGGACCTTCGGAATGAAATGTACCTTGAGTGGTACTATATGAATAGTGTTAGGTGAACGTCTTCTGCCTTAGTAATACTCCTTTTCATGTGATCGCGATGCCACGGTCGTCGTCCGAGACAATTTGAACGTACGCGTAAATAAACTCAATACCTAGTACAAGATGACTTGCAGATCTATGAAGTAACGAAGCAGTATGATCAGGACGGCTCCCAGGGCAGGGGAGCGATCTCCTCCCCGAGACAACTCCCCGGATTGCCTAATTAGGCAATGCCGACAACACCCAGTACTTGAATCCGGCCAGTACTTCATAAAAAGAACTCCTAGTTTTAAAAGATGCTGACTCAAATTAGGTCTTACTACGCTATTCTCGATTACCGTATTTTTCTTCCCTTTCATCCCTTCTATCCTAGCGCTGTCGTTAAGCATGATGCGATGCTCCAAGAGGTATTTCTTTATTTGACCAAGTGCGAGCTAATGAGGCATTGGTATTATATCACGGCTCTACGCGGGAGTGCGACACAGGTCTTTCAAATCTCCCAGGCCATCTCCATGGTCCCAGATGCCAAGGACCTTGGATACTCTGTGAATATTAGCAGTGTAGCCTAAAAGAAACCACATCTTGCCATTTACTCGTCTGCTCTCGCGTCCTGTAGGCGTGATGTACATCGAGAGAGACTCGGGTATTGGGGATTAAGATAAAAGGGTAAGCAGTGCCATTATGGTGGACGGTCGCGGGGAGAGTGACATAACGCTTGATACTGTACTCGAAGTCACGTTACGGTTAGCGTTGCTAACAAGATAGTCTTCTTTCATAGGCATTGGTACAGCTGCAGACTCACCGCCACTGCTACGGCAATAAGCCAGACTGCAGAGACATTGATAGACTGCTCCCTACGGATAAGGAGAAGGAGCTGTCTCCTTACTCCGAAGACGGCTCTTACTGTTTGAAGCTGTCTCCCAAAAGCACTGATGGAGAGGGGTTCCACGCACTCCAAAATCGTCGATTGCACGTAGAGAGAAACTCAACAGCATGAAGCGGGAGCTCGGCTGCTTAGGGCTCAACGAACTTTAGACTGGGGCAGTTACGTTCGTTGTTATAGCCTGGTGATGCCGATATGAAGCCAGTGGCGGCCAGTGTCAACGAGAGCTGTTGGGAGACGTCTCTCAAATGACTCCGTAGTCTTGCTTTTGGCTTGGCAGCGGCATGATGCTATAGGTACGGCAGCACTGGGCATCCTAAGAGAGACGAGTCAACTGTTAGCAACACATGCAGAAAAGTTGCTCAAAATCCAGTACGTAGTATTGAATCGGCATGCTCCAAGCGAGGTTCACGGTTTGCCGCATTCCGCTGTTCCGAGTAAAGCCGGTTGCCTCTCCCCACCCGTTTGCTTAGATTTCCTCTTCTCGCTTACGAGCAGCGTATGCTCTCTAAGCAATTAGTCTCTACTCAGTAGTCGTGCCTGTGGTAAAGGGTTACTCTAGGTACCATTCTATATATTTAAGTTTTCGCCCATTGCGTTGAGATCCACTATTTTCCGTTCATGTACTAGCGTAAAATTTGGCGGGATCATTAGCTGGATTAGGCTCTCCATTGTGGGACCGGGATTGCCTCATTAGGCAGTGCCGGGAGCCATCTCCCCGAAACACTGTCTGAAGTTTCCGCTCGAAGGGAAAAGCCGTCTCTCAAAATAGTCCAGCATCGTCGCCAGAGGAGGAAATCCCCGGAAGGAACATTCTAGACGCTGACTCCATCGCCATTTAAACCAGCCGATTTGTTCCCGAAAGACGACAAGACCGAGCCGCGTAATAGTGCCAAAGCCAATCCGGCCGCGAAGCGGGGAAGGTGACACCAAAACTCGTCTCACAGCAGCTGATACTTTTGGCCGAGACACTCGCATTAGCCCCTTGTGTTGGATGTCAAATCTGCAAGTTACCTGTTGGCGGGGGGAGCGGGGTACGACACTATATCTCAATGCGGTCCATCTCGAATCTCAGTGCATGATACCTAACCAGCTTCTATGTGTCTCGTGGACCATCCAAAATGGCGTTACCTCGCTCCTTTCCCATACACGTCTTTGGAGGGAAAACGGAAATACCCTCAGTTGGGTACGGTACTTGGGCGTCTGATGGCACCCCGACTACACCTGCAAAGCCAGAATGGATCAAAGAGGCGCTGAAGGAGGCGTTGGATGCGGGCTATCGACATTTGGATACTGCATGGTTTTACGGCGTCGACCAGGAAATTGGCGACGCCATCCACGACTACGGTATCCCCCGCTCTGAGCTCTTCATCTGCAGCAAATTGTGGCCCAACTTTTACCATCCTGATGCAGTGGAGATTGGTTGTGACAAGATTTTGGCGGGTTTGCAGACTGACTACCTGGATTGTCTCCTTCTCCACTGGCCGTCGGCATTCGAACCAATCTCACTAGCAGCCCTAAAAGATGCATCGGCGAGCAATCAGGCCTCTTTATCCCAGAAAGGGATAAAATTGACAGACGAGGGCGACGTGATTATCGACTGGCAACACACGTCCGAGCCAATAGCTCGCGCCGGCGGGCATCCCACTGGAAGCCTTGTGCCAACCTGGAACGCCATGAAGGCATTGGTGAAAAGTGGCAAAGTTCGCGCAGTCGGAGTATCTAACTTTGGCATTGCGGACCTCAAAGCCCTCTTGCCGCACGCCCATGATGTGCCGATTTCCATCAACCAGATCGAAGCGCACCCATGGTTTCCCAACACAGAAGTCATCGATTTCGGGAGAGAGAACAACATCCTCACCACCTGCTTTTCACCTTTTGCGGGACAAAAAGCAGACGGAGCGACCCTGGTTGACGAACCAACAGTTCTGAAGTTAGCAAAGGAGAATAACATGGGCGTGGGTCAGTTGCTTCAAAGCTGGGCAGTACAAAGAGGAACCATACCTTTAGGCAAGAGCGGGAACCCTGAGCGGATAAAAGCAAATTTCAAGGTGCGACCATTGTCAGACGAAGACCAGAAGACTCTTGATGGACTAGAGATTCCACACGGGCAGGGTAGAACCATTGATTTCTCGGAGGCATGGGGTGTCAAGCTTTGGCAGTCTTAGCTGCGCAGTACCAGCTCGCGGTCGTTTTCATCCCAACCACTTCAATCAAGACGAAGAGCGCAATGAGCTTGATCTTGAGTGCCTCGGCTCTCGATAGCTCCAACAAAGCAATGTGATGGGCGGAGAAATCGGGAAGGCCACGGCTGACGAAACGATACGGTATGTACTGTTAACTGCGCGACAAAGTGTCTGGCAGTAGAGAGGTTACGATATGGCTGCATACTTGCTCTCAGTGTGGATGGGGACAGTATCGGTACCCTCATAACATCCAAGGCTTTTTGGCTTCACCTAGGATGCTGGCAACTTCTGTCACAAATCCACTGCTCGCAGATTACAGCCATCCCTAGTCCTGATTAAAATCAATGACAACACGACCTGCAATCTCACCTCTCCTGAGCTGCTGCACACTCTCCGCCCATTGAGACCTTCCCCTCACTTCACTGATTCCCTTGAGTAATCCGCGCCTCGCATAGTCGAGGCAAGAGGCAGTGTCCTGCATTGTGCCTACGAGCGTGCCAATGACATGCAAGTTCGAGAACACCCAGGTACTCGGTTCGCTGCCCAGAAGGACCTCGCCGAGGGGAGGAAGTGCAATGCACATGATCTTTGCCCCTTTCCTGGTGCCGACGAAGCTGATGGCGTCTGAGATCAAAAGTTACGTCAGCTCAGGGCACTCTAGTTAAGAGCGGGAGGCGGAAGTTCGACCTGCCTTTGTATGCTTGGTATGCTGTCACAAGTACGCCGTGTGCGCCAATCCCACCGGCGATTTTGATGACCTCGGCGGACACGTCTTTGGTCTCTCTGAAGTCGACAAATGCTTCAGCACCCATGCTAAGACACAGCTTCTTCTTTTGTTCACCTCCGTCAATCGCAATAGGCCTCATACCCATAGCTCTGGAGACAAGTTAATTCGGCGGGACTTCCTTTTTTCCTCTGGAAACCTTACTTTGCAAGCTGGATGCCTTGAATACCGACTCCACCACCTCCACCTGGGAATACGACCCAATTGCCGGGCTTCAGACCCGAGTCGATCAAGGCACGGTGCATGGTCGACGCTGAGCACATGATGGGGCCAGCGACCTCGTCGGGCACGCCATCGGGGATTCGGGTTGTATAGATGGCCGGTGATACCACATACTGTTGGTACGTGCCAGGTGAATGCAAGCCAGTGTAATTGGCCTTTGCACAGTAGTTCTCGCGACCGTTCCAGCATTCCTCGCAATTGTGGCAGACGTCCAGCAGCGGTTTGATCCCGACGCGGTCACCAACCTTCCACGAGCTGTCGCACTTTTCACCGACCTTGACGACCACACCGGCTCCCTCGTGGCCGGCGCATTGGACACCGGAGTCGGACATTTTGCCCACTCCCCAGTCGTTCACCATGTAGTGTATGTCGGACATGCATAAGCCTGTGACATTGAGCCGAACGAGAAGTTCATCCTCCTCTGATGTTTTTAGAGGTCTCCTCACATACAGTACGCGTAGCGGCTCACTTACTGGGCTCTGGCACATCGATTTTCGTGACTTGAACATGGAAATCCGGCCCTTCGTTGACAACAACACCGGCCCAAGCTTGCTTTGGAATATCGACAGACATGGCTGATCAGGCTGCAACAAATCCTTTCGAGCGGCGCTAACGAAAGAAGTACTTAGAAGGTTCGTAGTCGTTTAGACTCTGGGAAAGACGCAAGACAGGAGCTTTCAAACTGCTCGCATGTGACGCCCTGTGAAATACGAGTCGAGAAGGGTGGTTCATGTTACTTCTACTCCTCCAAGTGGGCGCATGATAATGGCCCTCGGCTGCCCCCTTCCCCTCCTTTCAGATACAGACAGGGGGTGGATGTCGCTGCAGCGTGACGAACCGACGAACCGTGATACTTCTTTGCTGATGAACGGGAGCTAGCTAAATTCGCTTATGTCGGATATCACCACGCATCACACCACAAAGTCCGGGGAGAATCTGAGGCCATCTCGAATTATGCATTCAATTAGAGGAGCTCAGTGACTCCGCATCAGGCGTCTAACACTTCTGCTTTAGGCAATTGTGTCTTGTTGCCAGCTTCGTGTCATCAAGGCAACTAATATCGAGAACCAATTACCTCTTGCAGAAGCGGATTATCCCCGCATCTACTATTTTGCGGATTGCACTCCGGTGGGTATAATCCAGCAACTTCAGTGTCGGACTTCCCGAAATGGTGTGTCCAGTTCTAGTCCGAAGTATTGATTTGCGTCGTGGTGTGAGAGAAAATAGTTACTTCTACTGCATGAATTTTCAAATTGCGCATGTTTTCACATGTCCGCCAAACTATGCTGTTGTTGGGATTTGCTCCCAGAGACCCGAAACCAAAGTACACTTTCGCAAGCTACTACTAGTATTTGAAACCTGTCTCAAGGATAGTACATGGGCCACCCTGAAGGAAGCAGATTGTTTGATTCGCCGTAGAAATCGCTGTAGAAATCTCCAGTCGAGAGCACCAATTTCCTACTGCATGACTGGCCAACCTGCTGGAATATCGTCAATAGTACACGACGAAAGGTAGAGAGATTGACGCCGAATACCATGTTCTCTCACCACCATTTTGGACGCACAGACCTTGCGTCCGTCTACGACGCAGATGTCAGTGTCACCTTGGCCGGGATTCAGCGAGTTATCGATATAGTTCCTTTTCCTTCGCCGGCCGTGCTGCCAGTGGACAGCAGTTAGTACTTCATCGCGGTCGCGATAAGGCTGGTGGGACCCTGCCGTCTGTAAGTTCTTGGTCGTCGCTAGACTGCCAAACGATCGGCTTCTGACTGTGATCGGTGAACCTCTTGTTCGGAAGATCGGGCATTTCTCTTCCATCCGGCAGATCAGGTCATTACCCGACCTCTCGCTTCTTAATAGACCGCCATCCAAGTGCAATGCAACTCGTGGAGTTTTGGCCAAGTATCAAAAACAGCTTGGGGCAGCCGGTAAAGGCGCGGTGACTGATCTGTACTGAGAAGCTCGATCACGGACCAGGAAAACTAGTACTCATGGCCTCAACTGCACTGAAAAGCTGCGCCCAGAGCAACTCCTCCTTTGGTTTTCTTAGAGTGGCCATTGTCATTTCTCTCGTCGCACGTTCAACCACTAAGCGGGTGTCACTCAAGCCTCGGAGGATCTCCTCCGTCCCTAACTTGAATCCATAACACCTCTCACCCTACAGTTCTTTGCACGACAGGATAACAAAAGGTTTGAAAACGCCAAAGATGGCGTTCCACACGCAACCAGTAGAGTAGACGTGGTCATAATGCCGTTCAGCGTTTTGGAAGTGCCGGTAGATGCGTTAAACTTCCTGTTCTGATGATTGACCATGCTTTGATTGACGAGACGGTGAACGAAGGCAGTGGCTTAGTGAAGCCAATAGATGAAGGTGAGATGAGAAGAGAGAAATCCGATCACTCATTCGAGTTGCGCAAGTTTGGAGGAAGCACAGGGCGGCATCACCCTCGTCCGGATCAAGAGCGAGCCGTGAGCCGCTTTTCCATCCCTTGGCAAGTTTGCGTCGATTGCACCCCTGTCAGAGAAAGTATTTCCGCCTTCGCTAGAAGACATGCCAAAGCAGAAGGAGGAGCAACGAGTCTGTCCAACGCTGACAGAGGGTGAAAATGCCTCCCCCGACAAAGAGACGGCGGACCGAGACCACGGCCGTCGAAGAAATCATCTTCGACCCGACGGCGCGACAGGAATATCTGACAGGCTTCCACAAACGGAAACTTCAGCGGGCAAAACATGCGCAAGAGGCTGCTGAGAGAACAGCCAAGGCGGAGAGAGTTGAGGCGAGGAAAAAGGTTTGTAATTTTATTGCACCACGTGGTTACATTGGCTCGACCGTGCTGACTGACTCCCCTCCTGTAGCTGCGAGAGGAACGAAAGGCTGACCTTGAACGACACGTGCAAGAGCTGAATGCCCTGCTGAGACCGGCTTCGCCGGCCAGTGACAGTAACAGCGACAGCAGCGATGGGTCGGGCTCCGAGGCAGATGAGGAGGAATGGAACGGGATTCCTGATGTCCCTCCACCTCCGGTCGACCACGAAGCGGAATATATTGACGAGGACAAATACACCACGGTGACGGTCGAGACCTTGGATGTCACTCGAGAGGGGCTATTCAAGGCCGAGTTAGAAAGAGACGGCGAGGCACCAAAGCCAGACGTCGCAGTTGCAGATGCAGATGCGGATCCTGCAAAGCCTCCAGAGAAGCAGAATCGAAAATGGACCAAGGAGAAACCAAAGGATAAATCGGACAAGGCTCAAAAGAAACGGAGGAATTTCAGATACGAGAGCAAGGCAGAGAGAAAGGTTACTCGTACAAAAGAGAGGTCCAAGAATCGAAGGCAGGCCCGAGAAAGGAGGACTACATGATCATGTTTGTCGGTTCATCAAAACTGTCAACGCTCTCGTCGCTTTGTCGAATGCGCATGGTATCGTAGGTATGTCGTGGTCTATGCATCGTGCTGCCTCCCACCCGCCTTGCCAGACGCAGTCGTTATCCTCTCACACAAGCAGAATACTGTCGGTCCGTCCAATTAGATGTTTCCCATGCTCTGTTCCAATTCCTGCAACTCCTTCTGGAGGTCGCCGTGCTTCTTGGCCATCTCCTCGTACTTGTTCTCCCACTCGTCCCGGGCTTGCTCCAAGGCCTGGACTTTACGCTCAAAGTGTCCTGCCTTGACATCGGTTTGTCGGAGCCTGGAAAGATTGTCAGCAGCCGTCGTCAAGCGCACGGGGACACCGCATGCTCACTTGTCATTGGTCTCTCTCAATGTCTTGTCAGCGGCTTCGGCCTCTTCTTCGAGGAGTTGAAGTCTTCGGTTGAGAGACTCGTTCTGTGTCGTGTGTTGTGAAGCCTCTCCAGCGGCAAGCTTGGCTTCCTTGATGGCGGTCTCCAGTTTCTCGACTTCGCCCTCAAGGAGTTGGTTGCGGTGGGTGAGGGAGGTGATCTCCTGCTCTTTCTGGAGATTGTCTTGCTCCAAAGTCTTGACCTTGGTTTTGAGTTCTTCGGCTTTCGCAGCATTCTCGTCCGCTTCGATGCGGAGAGAGTTCATTTTCTGTTGGAAATTAGCGAATGCGGCCGCCATGGTGGTTCTGGTGGGGGTGTAGATGGCGGGGAAAGGAGGTGTTGGAAGGCTTCGGATTAGAGAGATTGAGAGGCTGAAGAGGAGATATTTTGAAAACAACCAGCTCAGGCGGGCTGGTGGAAGTGTGAGGCAGTGTCGATTTGCGTGGTGCCTGGCACAGCGGAACGATGCAGCGCAGGCAAGTGCAGCTGATAGGTACGTACCTCCTTGATTCGATCCATGGTGAATGATTGCGAAGTGAATTTCGAGAGGGTGCGGCAGGAAAATTAGAGATTCAGAGATGGGAGCTGGACCAACGCAGATTGATGGGTGGGCTTTCGAGGATGTTGTTCTAAAGGGAGAAGCTGCAACTGGCGGTCACTTTGGTGCGTTCTCTAAGTCGAGGGAAGGGAGTGAGTGGCATGGAGGGGCGATTGCAAGCCCTGGGAGTAAGACCAATGGAATCCCGACACTCAAGTCAGGGTGAGCCTTAGCCCCAAACACCCCAGGCGCCTCGGGCCCCTCGGGCCTCATGGTTCCAGCTTTAGGCCCGGTTTCACACCTTCAGGGGTAAGGCCCTTGCCCAGGTTCCAAGCGGCGAGGGTTCTGCCGCCCGCACAACGTATCCGGCGAGCGGCCAGCAGTGGTAGGCTGGGTTGCACGGGACAACCACATCAACAATAATGAGCGAGCCTGCGCGTGTGGACCACCCACACCACCCCAACTTTGCTCAACACTCTCTTCCCACGACAACATTCAACGATAACTACCCACACAGCACACATCAACCTTCATACATCAATGCGATCACTCACAACATGTTAGCCGCAAGAGATCAGGAGAATCTCATCCATGCCCGTCAAGCCACAGCCGCTGGGAAACCGCTCAATCAACAAGCCCGAGCATTGAATCCGAAGACTCCCAGCAACCTCAAAACCCCCTTCAGACCCGCAAAGAATGACGAGAATCAACCGGCAAACTTCAAGGGTCAAAAGACGGCTGCAAAGGATGGACCAGGCAAGTTGGATAAGAGTGCCTTTGTCACTCCGTTAGGTATGGAACAAGTCCGCACCCTTGCAGACGAAGCTTACGAGTCATCTTCCAGCGGGACCACGTAACAGAGCACCGTTGGGGGCAAAGACAACCAACGCGAAAGCCCACGCGTTCCAGACACCCGCTCCAGCACCTCTTACTACCAAGCCCGGCCGGACTGTTCAGAGACCCTCGACAACGCGCCGTTCCGCTCGCTCAAAGATCACGATCGCACAGTCTGAACCGGTTGAGGCTGATCTCTTGACAAGGAAACTTGATGAAGAGGAAGAGCCCGATTTTGGATATGCACCCCCAAGTGCTGTTGAGCTACCAGACCCTCCGTTGGACTTCGCCAACGACCCATCATTGCAACCCTTGAAATTGGGCCATCTTCCCATGGGATACGGCGAATTATATGGCATTTCTCCAAAAGACGAACAGGGAATCTCCCTCCGTCTAAAACAAGAGGAGGAGGAACATCGAAACCACCAGAAGGAGCAGGAACAGGAGATTCTTGACAGTCTAAAAGAGCCCGTCCTCCCTCCGGTCGAGGAACTCAACAAGCAGGTCGACGCCATGATTGTCGCGGGGCCCAAGAAAAGCCGACCCCAGGCATCGAGAATTGACACAATTAAAGCCAGGTCTGCCGCTTCTGCTCTTTCCAATCCCCGACCACGACTTCCCAACGCCGCTGCGAAGCCCACACAGGCTTTCGAGCAAAAGAGAAAAGGATTTCTACCCCTCATGAAGTCTCAGCCTGTCAAGACAACAGTCGCTGCGTCCACGAACAGAACAGGCTATGCGGCATTGTCCAAGAATACTATTGGGTTCCCAAAGGCTAAAAAAGCACCGTCTATCATTCCCCGAGGGGCTCGAGACGAGAGAGTCGCAGGTGGAGTAACAACAATGAAACCGGCCAAGATCGACCAGGCATCGATACATCCCAAGGATTTCCGCCAATTGTACGGCTCGCCGCCGATTGAGAGTGACATGTGGTTTAGACTCAAAGAACATGAACTGCTAGAGAGGAGCATTTCCAAAGATGACGAAGTTGGCTTGGCCGATGACTTGTTCAGCACCGACTTCTTCCCTTTCGAAAACTCGAAGTTGGATGACGAGGACTTTCAACTACCCATGCCAGAGTGAAGATTGGCGATGAACTGTACCAATGGAGATGTTGGGTTTAAAAGTTGGTTGGCTGGCGTGTCACTATTATGCTATGAAATGTTTACGACTCATGATACCGATACCCACCCAGGATAGAACCAGGTGTTTGAGAAGGAATGGAAATGAACGACACGGAGTGAGGTCTGTCTGTTAATTGTCGTGGTATGAAGGATCGAGAGGCTTGAGCCGAACCCAACTTAATAAAAACACCGAGACGGGGTCTTGCACCACCCTCTCACCAACATTACATTGCAGTGCCATTCTCTTGTGTGGTGTTGGCGACATTTTATTCCCTATTGACTTGTGGGGTTTTTCAATGCGTGAGCAAGATTTATGTCTAACTACCCTTTTTAGTACCTCTTGAACCATAGACTGTCGTTTGAATTGTTCTCGTCACATCCGTTCTGCCCTCCCAATCGAACTCGACTAACCTGATAGCACTGGACCTCATCCCCTTATGGCAGTTGATCCACTCCGTCCCCCTTGACACCGCCATTCACGGCAGCATTGAGAAACTCCTTCGGTGGCTCCGTGACCTTCATGTTCCAACCAAACTGGTCGTTGACCTTACCTTGCTGAATGCCTTTGACCGTGCTCAACAGCTGGGTGCAAACTGGGCCAGGGTCCAAATTCTCATTGACCGGGTAGTCGAATTTGTCGCCCCGGGACTTCATCGTGATGCTCTTGATCGGGACAAGGGACGCGGCGGTGCCGGCGGCCATGACTTCCTTGAAATCGGCAAGCTCCGCGTAGTCAATGCGGCGCCTCTCGACGTTGTAGCCGAAGACGTCGGTGGCGACCTGGCAGGCCGACTCGGCGGTGACGGACTTGATGACGTTCTTGCTGTCGGGGACGACGATGGTGGTTTTGTCACCGTCGACGCGGACGCCGAGGAAGCCCGAGGTGGAAAACTCGTCAATCTCGCTGCGGGTCTTGCTGTCGAGGTGCAGGGTAATGCCGTAGCCGGCGTTGCGGGCCTTGTCGCTGTGGCGCAGCACCGGGGCGTAGTTGCCTCCGACCTTTGCGCTGCCGGTGCCTTCGGGGGCGGCGCGGTCGAAGTCCTCCAGGATCAGGGCGTCGACGGCGTGCACGCCGTGGTAGACGCCCGTGGGCATGACGAAGACGACAAAGGTGTATTCGTCTGGCGGACTGAGCCCGAGCTGTGCACTGGACCCGAACAGCAGCGGCCGGATGTACATGGCGGCACCCGTCTCGTGGGGGGGCACAAACTCGGCATTCAAGCCCACGGCCAGGTTAACACTCTGGACGAAGAGGTCTTCGGGCACAGGCGGCACGCTGATGAACTCGGCGGAGCGCTGCATGCGCTTGGCGTTCTGGTCAGGGCGGAAAACGTTGATGCTCCCGTCGGGCTGGCGGAAGGCCTTCAGGCCCTCGTAGCATTGCACGCCGTAGTTGAGGCCCGGTGCCATGCCGTGGATGGTCAAGTGTGGCGAGGTGACAAAGCGAGGTGCGCTCCATGAGGGGTTGGGCGACGAGTAGCGGAACGTGGATTCGATGTGCCCGTTGACTTCGCGGACTTTGAAGCCCACATTGCTCCAGTCTGGGGAGACGGTCAGACAACGACGACTGAAGGGGCTGAGGGAGAACCTGGCGTCGGCTCGACTTACCAATGGTGCTAACTGGCGGTGGAGGGAAGGGAGCCATGTTGTGGTATTGCAATGGACGGTTAATTTCCAGATATGAAAGTACGGGCGTTTGGTTTCCGCTGAGATTGAACGGGACTTCAGCCTTGCAAACGTGGCGGAGAACACAATCGAGAGTCACTGGTTTGGAAGAGCCTTACAAGTGATTAAAATGTTTTTTTTGTGTTGGGGGACTGGCTTTCCAACTCACAACGCCGGCTACTGGTGTGTCACCGTAAGCAGGCAATTTTGCATATAGGGTACAGTCAGAGCTACAGACTGGAGCTCGCGGGACAATGTAAGATGAATTTTGTCGTTGTATGATTCGATGGGCGTAAATAATTAATCCTTTGTGGTACTTTGTCGGCGAAAGCGTGGGGAGTGGAGCGAAGTTGGAGTTGTAGAAGCCCAATGAAGACAAATATTGTGCCGCTTTGATCTATCCCAGAAACAGACTAGCTTTTTGGATTTAGTATCGTTCCCGAGCTATTAAATACTAAGTAGCATCAATAGAGACAAACGGCTCCATAGCCAAACATTTACCGAGTAATTTCATCAAGTGCTCCTTACCAGCCCAGCGATTCTGGCTAGGTGGTCTCATCATCAGTATGAGTGGCCTGGTCTTCTCCCAGTCAATCGTCGCTACTCCCATCACCTGAGTTGCCCCTGGGAGCTCGTCTCCTTATATGTAATTCAAGCTGCTCTCAACTCGCCTCCTCAGGATCAACCCTCCCTTGTAATCCTTGCATCCCCAGCCTGCCCAGCACCCATCTTCGACAGGCTGCCTCCTCCACCGAGTCTGCAAGAACCGAATCATCCATCATGCCTCGAGCACCTCCCTCGTTCCTGGTGGCGATATCTGCCCTCGTACTCTTCGTGTGGTACGTCGTCTGGTCAAGCGACCGTGGGCCGTCCATGTCGGCCCTCTCCCGCGCCGACCAGTTCGGTGCTGATTTCGCGGCTACGATCCCCGCCGCGACCACGGAGACTGTGCACGGCGAACACATCATGGGCCATATGGGAAACGAAACCCTCAAGGCGGAGCTGGGCCGAGCATCGTGGAAGGTCCTGCACACCACCATGGCCCGCTTCCCGGACAAGCCGACGCAGGACGAGAGCGATGCGCTGAAGACCTACATCTACCTCTTTGCCCGACTGTATCCGTGTGGCGAATGCGCCGAGCACTTTCAGAAGACCCTCAAGAAATACCCCCCGCAGACCTCGTCCCGATCCAGTGCGGCAGCGTGGGCATGTTTCCTGCACAACATAGTCAACGAGAGGAAACACAAACCCATATTTGACTGTGCCAATATCGGCAACTTCTACGATTGTGGATGCGCCGACGACGAAAAGGAGGCCATGGCCGTGGCAGGGGCAAAGAGCAGCAGCGTGGCACAGGGAACCCTTCCTCGAGAGCAACCGGTCGAGATCGAAGTAGAAGGGCCTACAAGAGGTGGCTGAATGCGGCAAAAGCTTCACGTGTTGAACGCTAGTATGAATGGATTTATTTGTTTCTGGAGGCCAGGTCCCAGCCCAGCAAAAGAATTTACGCTCGGCACCGAAAACACGTCAACAACAGAGCATACTCGAAGACAACCGTGCTTGAAATTACAGCGGCGACTCGCACCGATTATCTCTGATCGTCCCGCCGATACGATGGTCTCTGCCCTCTATTCTAACCGCCTCATACGCCCTGAATTGAGTCTCTCTGGCACAACAAGGACTCTGTTTCTTCAAGGTCAAGCGCCGGATGAGCCTCTTGCAGAGAGTCGTCTGATCTCTTGATGCCGCCGGCTGGAGCGGCGACGGTATGAATCCAAAGTCTGGAGTCGGCGGTTCTGCGGGAGAAGTCGGTGTCGGGGGCTCTGAGGCCTTGTCCTCGTTAAAGGGATCGAGAGATCGAAAGCCGACATTGACAAAGCACCTGCTGGGAACATGCCAGTCGTCGTCAAAGGCAAACTCGACGTCTCGGAGACTGGTGCATGTTGAAACCACGCCTAGGTTGGTGCATTTCTTGCACGGGTATCGGAGGTAGACGTTGAAGTCCTTGACCTGGCATCCTCGCACGCTAGGGGAGAGGCAGACAGTGTTACGGAAACGGTGTGTCGCCGGGTGGGAGCAGAGGAACAGATAGCGTCTGGTCGTGCACATGACGGCGCTGTGCGGAAGAGATGTATGGAAAATGTGGTTGATGGGCAGGGAAATGAGTGTGTAGTTTGTATTCTTTCAACAGGCGACAACCTTTCTGGGTGTGGTGAGTAATTCGATCGCTGCCAATCCGCAGTTGGCATCAACCTAAGTAGAGTCAATATCGACCAGGTCCTCTTCGGCAAACTGAAATGTCTATCCAAACAAACCCGCCGCAAAAGCGGAGCAAGCGGTCCAGTAGATGACCTGGAGTTCATGAATCAAGAAGGGAAATGAATGGGAAAAGCTTCCAAATTAGCAAGAACTAAGACAATCACATTGTCCATCTTTGTCTTCTTCCCAGGAATCTATTCTTGTCATTCCGCCGGGCCTAGGCTGTCGATCGAGTCACTGTTGAACTAAACAATGGCCAACAATGAAAGACTCACAAAGGAAAGGGGGGGTTTGATCGAGGCTGTGGCATATCTCAAGAAGGAGGAGACATGGCCATCGACGTACACACTTCAGATAGACAGGCGCCGGGGTGAGACTGAAAGATGTCTTTTCTTTATTTGCCCTATTTGCCCTATTTGCCCTATGTGGTCCTTCAGGTCCGGCCGCGCCCCTTTCTGCCCAACCAGTTCTCTCAGGTCGCAGCTTCGGGAACAGCGGCCTTCGCGGGGGTTGGGAAGGCCATCGGTGCGGCCATCCCAAGCGTCATGGTGACTTTGCCCGTGATACTCGGGCTCTCGCCGATGAAGCTGCTGGGGAAGCCCGCCTCGAATGCCTGCTGGCTCTCCAGATATTTGATCTGCTCAGCTGTCAGGCGTATACTCAGCGCCTTGATGTTGTCGTGCAGGTGTTCAACCTTTCGGCCGCCGACAATTGGAATCACGTTGACTGCTTTTTGCATGACATATGCGAGCGCGATGGCGGAGGGCGACTCGATGCCATGCTCACCGGCGACTTTCTCCAGCGCCGCGCTGATGCGCTCTTGTTCCGGGGTTTGGCTATCGGCGCTGAACAACGTCCGGAGCCCTTCGCCTGCCTTCCGGCGTGCTTCCATCTGCTTCTTGCTCTGGAATTTGCCTCCGCCGAGCACATCCCACGGCACAAGTGCCATGCCGAAATGATGCGCCATGGGGATGATTTCGCGCTCAAAGTCACGTACCATGACGTTCCACTGGCCCTGGTATACGGAGAAGGGGGTCTTGCCATGTGCCCGAGCATACGTGTTGGCCGCGCTGACGATCCAGGCTGGCGTATCGGAGATTCCGAGGTAGAGGACTTTGCCTTGCTGGACGAGGATATGAAGACTGTCCATGACTTCCTCGATGGAGGTCGTGTGGTCCTATTTTCCCTCTTCAGCAAGGGCGTGGTGTTTCTAGTGGGGCACAGTCATATTGATACTTACCCACCAGTGCACATACAACAGGTCAATGTAGTCGGTCTGCAGTTTCTTCAACGAGTCGCGAATCGAGAGATGCAGGCTCCGCTTATGGTTACCGGAGTAGTTGACTGTCTTACCCTTACCCAACTCATAGCTACGGTAAGGGGTGGTATACCTTGAAGTCCAGCCGTGTCAGAGCCAGAACCGACTGCAGCAGGGGCAGAGAACGTACTTGGTGGCGACGACCATGAGATCTCGGTTTTTACGTGCGGTCATCCACTCTCCAATCCATTTCTCGGATTGTTCGTCTTGATAGTTGTTCTACTCGCCCAGCGACCGAGGCAGTCAGGCCAACAAGCCGTGTTATGCCATGGATGAGAACTCACAGCCGTGTCAATGAAATTGCCCCCGGCCTCGGCGAAAGCGTCGAGCAGTGCGAAGGACTTCTCATGGCTCATAGTGCCCATAAACTATGAGGAAGCGTTAGCCTTCAGCGAAGTAGTCAAGCGACCGGTGAAAACATACGCCGGCCCAAGCATCGCCAATGGACATAGCACCCAGACAAAGAGGCGAAACTCTGACGCCGGCAGTGCTGGAGAGGACGCGGTACCGACCCAACTCGGTGGGTGGGTCAGGGGCAGGAGTGAAAAAGTCGGACATGATTGTATTGCAAATGTACAATTCAGGCGAGGGTGCTTCGGGACGCGTTCTATGTTGGTCAAGAGCGGTAGTGATAGAAATTCGCAGCGGAGGCCAGCGGCAGTTTATATATGCATTAAAGCGTTGAGACGGCAGGACCACTTCTTGAAACTTCGGATTAGGGAAAGAGTCACCCACTCGCACTCGCACTCCAAGGACACTTTCCCATTCGGCAAATGGATGCAACTCGACATATTTGGAGACAAGCCAGAAATCCCCGTCCTCGGTCGGCCGAAGCGAATCTGGTTGTTATTTTTGTGTTGCTCGTCTTCATGCTCGGCGGAGTTCGCAGGAGTTAGGCTAGGGAACTGGGTATCTCCATGGCTCCACCAACCCCTGGATTGGCGGACGAGGTGGAATGTGACGGAGGACGAGTCGTGCAGGACACAGTGTGGGAGAAGCCAGGGAGGGGCCCTCTGTTGTGAGGCGGGGTATTTTGTGGTATTTTTCGGTATTTACGATGTCCTACGACCTTCTTATCTCCCTTTTTTTCTATTTTACCAGCGGCCTGACGATTTGCCGATCTAGGTAGATGGGGTAGGGGGTAACAGGCTCCCACCAATGTGGACTTTGCGAGTATTTGAACTGTATTTATTGGTGTGGGTTCCTCGTGTTGCTACGGTCTACGGCTAACAAGGCCTTCGCTGGTCATACCAACAAAGTCGGCGACAACGGTCACCCCCCTGCGAGTCCTCTGTCATGACAAGAAGTTGGAAATCAAACTTTTTCATTGCTAATTTCTGTGGCCTGGCAAGCCTGATCTAAAGCGCGCAGCGAAGACCTTTCCTTTGGGCCTCGTGAAAAAAAAGCTCGTTGGAAGCCGTGCTGAAAACTCCGGGAGATGCTGATGCAGATGTGCACATGCGCAGCTGGCAATCAATTCCCCTCCTCCTCGATCCCCTGTCCGGGGGATCGAGAAGACCAAATCGATTCCTCTTTTCCTGCAAATCAGATCACTCCATTCCTGTCCCGCCGGCCTCCCAAAAGCTCGTTTTTGATCGTTCATGTCGAAAAGTCTATTTGATCATCATGTCCCGTAGCTCGAAAGAGAGAGAATCTGCAGATAACTTTTGTCGTGGCTGAAAAAAGAAGCTCGTTAAAGGCCGCACATAAGAAGCCTCCAGCCTCGCATGAGCCTCATCATCCATTTAGCACCGTTGTTGTGCGCCTCTCTCATCTCTTTCGTTGCAAACCGACGCCCTCTGTTCTGGCGTTCGTTCGCACGCGTCGTCCCTCCTCTGTCCACATGAGGATGCTCGACATGCTGGGGTATCTGGAAATCGATCGGAAAAGCCAACGCTATCTATCATGTATCATGCTGTGCCCGATAATAGTGGTTGAAAAGTGCTCCTTGTGTCGTCATGGAAAAAGCAGGTTGATGCTGGTCTGCCTGCTTGTTGCGTTGCAACACCCGGTCACTCTTCAAGAGTGCAAAATGTCGAAGGAAAGAAAACGAAAAACATGCTGAGAAGGGATGGGAAATATCGTCGTCGTGAGGGTGACTCCGTCGGGCGTCTACCACCATGAAGATGGTCCGCTGGCACCGCCTGGGTTGCCATAGCTGCCACCGCCACCGCCACCGCCACCGCCGTATCCACCGCCGTAAGCCCCACCACTGCTACCACCACTGTAGGGGGCCCCACCATAGCCTGTTTCTGTTAGTGATTGATTTGGGACAATGAAGTCGGTGTGACACTTACCACCGCTACCAGCTCCGGCACCGCCGCCGCTACCACCGCTGAAGCCGCCGCCGCCAGAGCTCCCGCCAAACCCACCACCATAGGACGAAGCACCACCCATCCCGCCGCCAGTGCGACGCATATCGCGAGTGGATGACCCTCCGCGTCCGCCGCCTCCACGGCCACGACCACCACCACGGCCACCGCCAAAGCCAGAGCTCTCACGGGCAATGTTTTCCAAGAATCCCGGAAGTTCCTGGTGAGCCTCCTTGAGCAATTCAATGAGCTCACGAACAATGCCACGGTTGCCACGGTTGAAGAAAGCTGTCGCCAATCCGGTGTTTCCAGCACGCCCAGTACGACCAATGCGGTGGACATAGTCGTCGATGTCGGTCGGAAGATCGTAGTTGACAACATGCATCACGTGTGGAATATCAAGTCCGCCTTAATAAGATGTCAGTCAGTAAGGTGTTTCAACGAAGTATAAGATGAATTGATCAGAAAAAGAAAGACAAAGTGCACAGAATCCGGGATCCAGGATCCGGGAACCAGAGAGTTAGACAAGTTACATGTTCAAAAGGCAGGAACGAAAGGGAAAGGGAAAGAGGGATACATACGAGCCGCAACCGCGGTAGCAACCATGATCGGACATCTGCCGTTGCGGAAGAACTCCAATGCTCGTTCACGTTCACGCTGCGTACGATCACCATGGATTGCTGTAGCTGGGAAGCCTTGGTTGATCAGGAAATCGGACAGGGTGTCGGCCATGCGCTTGGTCTCGACGAAGATCAAAGTCAGACCGCCAGAGTGAGTGTGAAGGATATCGAGCAAGACAGAGCGCTTGTCTTGATCCTCAACATACTCGATTTTCTGAGTAATGTTCTCTGACGTCGAACCAACTCGACCAACGGACAAGAATACATAGTCCTTGAGGAAGTCCCGGGCCAGCATCTGGATGTCACGCGGGAATGTGGCTGAGAACATGAGAGTCTGTCGGCTTTGGACATTGGGCATGTCCTCGCCTTCGACGATGCGTCGGATCTGGGGCTCGAAACCCATGTCAAGCATGCGATCGGCCTCGTCGAGAACCAGGTACTTGATATTGGCGAGCGATATGCGGCCTCGTTCTATGAGGTCGACAAGACGTCCAGGGGTGGCGACCAACAAGTCACAGCCACGTTCGATGGATCGCAGTTGCGTGCCAATATCAGCACCTCCGTAGACCACACAGGGTCTCACCCAAGACCGGTACGCGAATTTGCGTGCTTCGTCGTAGATCTGAGACACAAGCTCGCGCGTGGGGGCCAGAATCAAGGATGTTGGAAATGCTTTTCGCTGGCGGAAGCCTGCACCGGATGTCGGGTTGACAGAAGGGCCATGCTGAAAGGCCTGTGACAGAATTGGGAACAGGAAACCACCAGTTTTGCCGGAACCAGTTTGCGCACATGCCATGAGATCACGTCCACCCATGACGATAGGGATCGAGTATTTCTGTACAGGAGTAGGCACAGTGTAGCGGGCAAGCTTGATGTTTGCAATGAGGTGATCATCGAGAGGAGGGTTGGTGAAGGTGAGGACGGGGTCAGGAACGTTTTGGCCACTAGCCTCAACTGGAATGTCATCGTAGTTGGAGAAGTTGATACCGGTGTGGGCCTTTGTAGGATCGTCGGGAGTACCAAACAATTCACGCTCGACCTTGGGATTTGGTGGTCCCGCAATGTGTTGGCCATCTCTCCATTGTCCGTCTCCTGAACCACGTGCCGAACCTCCGCCGTAGTTACCTCCGTGGCTGCCACCGTAGGATCCGCCACCAGGAGCACCATAGCTGTTGGGGTTGAAAGGGCGAGGGTTTCCTTGACCAGCCCAGCCATTGCTCTGTGCGACGGGGGCAGCAGCGGGAGCAGCGGCAGCGGCTACGGCGGCGGCGGCAGCACCAGCAGGAGTAGGCCCAGGAGCGCCAGGGCCGGGTTTGAAATCAGGAGCGCTTGCCCAG
Organism: Exophiala calicioides; assembly: GCA_001599795.1. Lineage (NCBI taxonomy): Eukaryota > Fungi > Ascomycota > Eurotiomycetes > Chaetothyriales > Herpotrichiellaceae > Exophiala > Exophiala calicioides. The sequence goes on from BCHZ01000003.1 coordinate 7,333,955, forward strand.
CTGCCGGTGGTGTTACTGGAGTACTGGTTAGCTAGGTTAATTGTCAGGGAGGCGGCATACGTACGTGTTGTTTGCCCAGGCACTTCCGTTCAAGCCTTGGGTTGCGGCAGGCGCAGGACCTGGACCAGGGCCAGCTCCATCCATGTTCATCATTGGTGGTCCACGAGACTGGCCGCGAAGGTGAGGAGGAATGTAGGTGCGACCACCAGGCATGGTACTAGCGTGAGCGTGTTTGGAATCGTTCAACGAAAGACCGTTCAAATTCAAGGACTCGGCCATGTTGGGGAATCGATGTGGATCTGAAAGTTCGCTGAAAAACAACACAGAAGTTAGTCAAGGTATCAATCAAGCATAACGTGTGGTGATCTTGAAAGTGACAGCCAAGGCACATGATCAGAAGATTCCAGAACAAACCTCGTCAGAGTCAGGCAGGTGGGTTTGAGAAAGCCACGGTGCAGTCGATAAGGGATCGTGACGAGAGCGGAAGGGGAGAGATTTTACTCACAGTTTGATGAGAATCGATCAGGTGTCAGAGATGGGAGTTTGAGGGTGAGAGAAGCGAAAAGCGGGCTGTGATGGACGCTTGTTGGATAAAGTGAGGCTGTTGAGGCGTCTAATCGAGTCCGAACGATTTGTTGCGTGACGGGGGTCTGCGAAGAACCTTTCGTGTGTCCGTAGATAGAAGAGAGACACAGAACGCCTCTCCAAGTCTATCCGAAAGTGAAACGAAAGGCAGTACGAGAAGGACAGTGAAAAGATTCAAGGTGGTTGTGAATGTGGATGTGAAAATGTAGAGAGGGAGGTGTTGAAGAGTGGAAAAGTCTTTAAAAGCGCAGGCAGGACTTTTCTCAAAGCACAGCCAGCCAGAAGCCGCAGGCTTCTTAGTACTAGCTTAGAAAGCTAGTTGCGCTCCTCGTCACCGCCGCGCCAAGCATCGGCTATCCCCGATTTTGACAAAGGGGCAAATTTCTACTTGGTGGCAACTGGCAAGTCCCATGTAAGGCCACATGATTACACCATCCGTCTCAGCCTTTGGAGGCCGCTCGGCCGCTTCAAAGGATGTTGTTGGGGACTGCGGATATCCGCCTACGAATGAGGAATGAGGAATGACGAATGACGAATGACGAATAACGGGGTCAATCCAACATCCGGCAAGGCTGTCGTCGCCCAAATTGTGCAGTTTTCACGCCATTGATCTATCTAGGCCATGGTTTTTTCATTCACTTTATCATATCCCGCCCTGCGTCGCCTCACGAAGAAGAGAACAACAGCTAGTAGGAGAAGGAAGAAGATTCCCTTCTGCATGTATTCACGCGGGAGCACCTCGTCGGTAGAAGCAGATGCGTCTGCCGCAGCGGGCACATCTGCGGGGGGTGTCTCTCCCAAGTCCGCCTCAGGTACCTTTGTGCCCGGCTCATCCTCGTCAGCATAGTAGGGATGTGCAGTGGAATAGAGCGGTTCTATGGAAAGCGTGTCAGCACTCTGGCCCCCGCAGGATAATCCGAGAGCAGTACCCGCCCTCAAATCTAAAGCTCGGCGTGAATACCTTCAGCTGGAACTTCCAGCTCTCCGCTCTTCACGATCTTCACGGCCTGGGCAGGCCGATCCCCAGAGCCCTTGGGAGCATTTTCAATCTGCTCGACAACGTCGTATCCCTCAAGCACCTCGCCGAAGACGACATGGCGGCCGTCCAGCCAGCTGTTACGTGTCAATTGTCATCCCACACGTCGCACATGACTCTTCCATACCTTGTAATGACGGTGGTGATGAAGAATTGAGAGCCATTGGTATCCTTGCCGGAATTGGCCATGCTCAACAGGCCCTTCTTGGTGTGCTTCAACTTGAAGTTCTCGTCGGGGAACTTCGCTCCGTAGATTGACTTCCCACCAGTGCCATCTCCTTTTGTGAAGTCACCCCCTTGGATCATGAATTGCTTGATGACACGATGGAACGTCGACCCTTCGTAGCCGAAGCCATTCTCGCCGGTAGCCAAAGCTCGGAAGTTCTCAGCAGTCTGGACCAAAACAGAGTCAGATCAGGAAGCAAATTCGGAGACAAAGCATTACCTTGGGGACGGTTTTCCCGTAGAGACCAATTACAATCCGACCCAGCGGTTGTTCGCCGTGTTGGATGTCGAAGTAGACTTTGTGGGTGATCTTTGGACCTTTGGCAGCCTGCGCAGTTTGGCCCATGAACAGAAAAGTGGCCGTCAAGATGACCATGAGCGAGATGACAACTCGCTGAATGTTACCCATCTCGAAGAACATTGAAGAGAAAGCTGTGGTGTAAGAGGGAGTCTTCCAGGGGGTGGACGAAGGTCAAGATGGGGAAGACAGATCGATTAATGACACGGTTGGCGACATGAACATGCGTACAAGACCAAGTGGTCCACCGTATTTTCCCACGCCGCTAAGCTCCAACTTGAACTCCAAGTCTGACACGTGAGTGCCAAGGACTCCTTAGGTTGCCCTTGGAGTTACGAGCTTAAACTTCAATGTAAACTCGTTGAGAGAAGAAGAAGAACATCAGCATCAATTAACCCTCACAGCCAGAAAGCAGAACAAGCGCAGGTGGAGGAGGAGGCACAATGGTTAGCGGAGACCCTAGAGTTTCTACCCCCTTCCACAAAATCTTAACGTCCTCTCATAGGTCTTCATCCTTGGGGTCAACTTCCCCGAACACCGTTTTGTCTGGGTGGGTTTCACCACATTCTTTCCAGCCCTCCTTCACTGTTCCTGACAGATGCACGTATAGCGCTCCCTCGAGACCTTCTTCGGCGTCGGCTCGCATACCCGCGCCCGGATTATGGCCCGCTTCCACCTCCACGACACGATCCGCGTTGGCGACCTGACAACGAACCAAGTGCTCGATCTAACGGCCCATCTCGACTCCATGAAGCTCGAGAATCAACTGCGCCGACAGATTCTCCAGGATATTCAACGTCTCAGAGATACAGGAACGTTCAGGGGTAGGAGGCACGCCATGGGCTTGCCCGTACGCGGACAGAATACCAGAAGCCAGGTCAAGACCGCGAACAAACTTAATCGGGTGGAGAGATTTTAAGAGGACAAGGGTGGCGGTTAGAATGTGGAATTAGAATGGAAGTCATGGTTCTTCTACGTATCTGGCGTGACGTCGAAGTGTATGGATATTCAATGCATTGCAATCGGCGGTGGGTCGCCGAACAGCCCTTTCAAAAAGCGAGTCCCTTGAAATATCATAGATGGGAAAACTATGACCTAATCTCCCTGCTAAAGAATCCCTGACTGGCGGTCTCTTCTAAGCGAAACTGAAGTCTCAAGAAGCACTTCTCCCTCAAAGATTGGTGGTAACCGTCATGCTATTGCTGTGCACAAGCAATGTTGGGGGCAACCCTCCAACCAATACCTCCAAATCACTCACATATCCAAGACTGTCAGTTTCACTTCGAAAGGTTCCTTCCATAGGCGCCGGTAACGTCGTGAATATCACGGCCGTATCATCGCTGTTTTGTGAAACAAGATCATTCAATATCATATGTTGTGCTCGGCTCGGGAGGTCATTGAACGACAGTGGTACTGAGGCGGCGGTGGGATATCCTGAGGCAGATATCGGAGGACTGGGATCGTTTGCTCGTTGGTAAATGGATCGTCCTTCCACCCCGGGCGTGTTCTCCTCGGCCTTTTCTCGCCGTGGGTGCGGCTCGTTGGCAAACATAATAGACGGCCCAACATCCTCATTGCTGGCAACCTGCGCGACCGGGATGGGCATGGATGTGAAATTTGGAGACGCCTCCCGAGAACGTTGGGAGCTGGTCACGTTCAAGCAGTTCATTGGTGACGATGAGCCGCGGGACTGAGTGCTTCCGTCAAACACAGCCATAGCTCGCCCCCGACTTTGCCGTTCTTCGGGGTCATTGAGATTGTCGACATTGAATTGGACGAGGGTTTCTGGGGAGTTTGACAGCTGATTGCTAGACGGTACTGTGTTTTGCTGATTCTTGCGAGTTGCTTTCTTCGAGCTTGCCCGACTGCTCTTTCTGGAAGACTGTTTTATCTTTGTGGGAGAGACGAGGCCCGCAGAGATCAATCGATGGGGTTCTGCTCCCTCTTCTTCGGATAAGCTGGCTTCTGAGTCGTCCTCGTCCTCTTCTTCTCCTTCTCCTTCTTCTTCATGTTCCTCGTGCTCATCCTCGTCGTCTTCTGACTCCGAGGCCTCAGAGTCGCTTGGATGAGAGGCGTGCCTACTGAGCATATCGTCATCCAAGCGGGAAGTTCTCATGGAAAGACTGAGGCCGAGGCTGGAAAGATTCCCAAATGACGGCCTCTTCGTCGGATGAGTAAGGATTCTGCGAAGGCCTTCAAAGCGGACAGCAGATGTTTCTCTTCTGCCTTGAAACGACGAACTTGGCCACACGATATCGTCGGCCACCGATTGAATATCGACGGCACTGGCATCGCCTGGTCTAGATTTGCCACGGACTGCTTGAAGCTCCCGCCACCACAACTCGTCCTCTAGAACTTTGTTGACCTGCTCTTGCGTTTCATCGTCCACTTCTTGCCCATTGACGACGGAGTTGTACGATTTGACAGTCCCGCATGCAAGCCAAAAGACGAGAATTTCCGCTTGAATCCGAAGATTTTCGAGCAGTGAGCTGACTCTAGTCCGTTCCTCTTCCACATCGGATTCATACTCAACGAAGACCGCGACTCGAAGTTTGTATGATCTCTTCCACGAAGGCACCGTATTGAGAATGCATCCAAGCTGGAGAATTAGGGTGTATGTGTCGAAATTGGTGGTAAGGACATTTCGTGGGTGACCGTCAGCTTCGGATGCAACTTCAGCAGACATCTGAATGGGCCAAAGATCGATGTACTTCTTCGTCACTCCGTCCGCGCCCTTGGGCAGTTCCAGATCCCCGAATCCAGCAGCGAGAGCAACGTTGGTCTGGAGCTTTAGAATCATGTCTTCTAATACCATTACGTAGCTCTGAACATCAGTCCGCTTCTCTACATAACAGACGTCTGTGGGTAGTTCGCCACCAACGAGGCTCCGGCTAGTTCTGCGCCTCTTAAGTGGTCCGCGATTTCGTTCGGGAGGCGGGCTGGGAACATCTACCAGAGGTTGCTCAGACCGAAATTGCTGAATATTGTAAAAGCCGAAGACGACGATGTTGGGACGCATGCCCCCCAAGCCGGCCGAAAGAAAAACGTTTCTGGCTCCCCATTCAATCGAAGGGGAAATGGCGACATTGACGAATGCCTTGATTTTGGAGAAGTCGATGTACTTGTTCCAAGCTGCTTGCTGACGGCGAGCCTCGGGTACTGAGGCGCCGAAATTCTGGGTCACAATGACATGCCCAATGATGAAGAGAGACCCCTTTTTCAATGAATTGCAGAATTGGATGAGCTTGTATCCTCTCCTGGGATCGTTCACAAATAGTAGGATCTGGGGTCGCCAGAACTTGACATGCTCACTCTTCAATCGGAGCAAGTACTTTCGAACCTGGTGATAGATCAGGACTTCCGAAACCGAGCCCCAGGGTTTGGGCGGCGTCGTATAGTGAATAAGCACAATTAAAATCAAAAGCAGACAGATCGATCCTGAGGCGGAGACACTATCAACAAAGAACATGCTCCCTACGCTGAGCACTGCGCCTAGAATCGCGGTCCACGAGTTGAAGTAACGGAATGAGGGACGGAAGTTCGGGGCCGAGCCGACCTTCAAAAGGAAAGTGGCCACGTTCAGAGCGAAAAAGGTGCTGTTCATTCGTTAGAAATGGCACTGAAAGGAAATATGAGGAGGCTCACATGAGGTAAGCCATGGTAACGAGAGATGCGATCCGATTGATATCAAGAAGAAGCGTGACTTGAGCAACAGCAAAGGTGCAGAAGATGGCATAGAGTGGATCGTCGGTCTTGCTGGTGCCTTGGCCAAATATCGAGAGGCCCGGAATGACATTGTCTCTGGCAATCGCCTGCAGTTGCTTTGCAGGCCCAATAATCCCCATCAAGACGGAGAAGAAAGTAGTTGCGATTTCTCCTGCCAAGATCAGAATGCCTGAGATGTTGACATCCTGGATGACGTTGACGTTTTTGTAGAAGGATTCTCGGGAGATACTTGAAGCCATGGCGACAATGACAAGAGCGTATGATATGAAAGTCAACCCGAGCCCCCCTAGAGTGCCTCTGGGGATAGAGACACTGGGGTTCTTCAAGTCGCCAGACATACTTGCACCTGCAAGAATGCCTCCCGTTGCCGGGAAGAGAATGCCAAAAAGATCCTGGTAGTTTTCCTTGGTCTTTAGCTGACTCCCGGCGGCTCCGCGGGTGAAGTGAGGTAGAAGGTTGGCCTTAAGAGTTTTCAGGCTGAGGCCGGTAAACTGGGTAAATTGTTTGGTGGCCTGGAAAGGCTGCATGACGGCAGATGAAATGGGAATGCTAAACGTGGCGACAAGGAGCACGAAAAGGAGAGCATTGCTCGCGCGTGCGAAGATGGCGCTTCCGGCCAAACAGATCGCAACACAAGTGATGACAACAATGGTGCTCCAGAGATATTGCCACCATGCTCCCTCGGGGAGAGTGTTGGCCCAGTTTCCAGAGACAGCCCCGAAGTTGTAATTCAAACAGTCAATCAAACCAACAGCATTCATTCCTGTGTTGAAGACAAAACCAAGATACGATACCAGACCAATAGCGCCGCCGAATTCAGGGCCTAGGGACCTAGATATCAGGTAATAAGCGCCTCCACCTCGGACAGTTCCGTTGGAGGCAATCGCTGAAATGGACATGGTGGTCACGAGGTTGATCAAATAGGCAGCAACCAGCATAGACAGCATGCCGACGACGCCGCTCTGACCGAGAATAAATCCAAATCGGATGAACATGAGAATACTCAAAACATTCAAGCTTGTGGGAACGAACACCCCGGAGAAGGTATCTAGCTTTTCAGTCCCTCCAACCGGCCGAGGAAACGCGCCGACTTTTGGGAGCGTGGATTTTTCAACCTTGGCTAAAGCATCAAGGAGTGGTGTCGTCAGCGAAGCTCCTGGCGTGACAGGTCGGGCGCCATTCGTGCTTGGTGAATTAGCAACATCCTGAACATCTTGATGGCCATCGAAAGTTCCATAGGCTCCTGACGAATGGTTCGAGGCGGGCGATACTCCAGTCGGCGGCCTGGAAAGAGTGTGCACCGAGCCATCTTGAGCGGACGATGGGCGTTCTCTGTTATCCGGCGAGGGGAAAGAAGATCTCCTCAGTAGCTGAGCGGCGTCATCGGTAGCTGTGCGTGTCAAGAAATTGGGGCGTCCCCTGGACAAAGTGCCTCTCCCGAGGCTCGGCCAGGCCTTTCCTCCTGTTTCTGCCATAATGTCGCAGAGGTGGTAAGGATGAGAGACGCATCCATCATCAAGCTAGCATCGAGCTAGCGTGGGGTAACACTTGGAGGTTATGGATGATACATGGCCACTGATACTTTCAGCATGGAGGCTCGCAAGATGCTTATCGTAGGAGTGATAAGGATCCTGGCCGGAATTGTCAGGGCCGGTCCTCGCAGTCTCGAGATGGGAAGGGCACAAGACGATATCGCCGGGGTCTGATAGTCTAGACGGACCGGGAATAGCAGACAGGTCTGGTAGTTAAGCAAGAACATGAACCACGACACGAGAAGCAAGGACGTTGGAAGTTTGAAGTCTGGGGAGACTCGGACGATGGGGGTTTTGCGGGTCTTGGCTGGATGATCTTGAACTGCCAGTGAGTGGGAACTTGGGAAGTACAAAGTATTAATATTACGGATAATTAATTTTTCCTTCCGGTGCCAAACTTTAGGTACGTCTGGTACCTCTTAGGCGGCAGCCGCAACCCCCACTTATTTGGCTCGGAGGAAGTACCAAGTGGCAAGGAGGCACTGGGGATTCCGCTGGTTCGGCGCTTAAGTGGCCGCTGGGCGAAGCCTGTGGTGGCGGTGTGGTCCCGTCGGCTGCTGTCACGGGTGCTGGGCGTCAGGCGCCAGGCGTTAGAGACAGGCGTCAGAGACAGGCGTCAGAGACAGGCGTTCCACGCCTATTCTAGTGGGCCTCGGGCCCCTCGACTCCTACGTCGTCACTTGCTGCGGGAGAAAAAGCTCAATCATAATCCCACCTCGTTCATTCGTTTCTTCCATCGCCTGCGCCCGCGCCTTTCTTTATTCTGGAATCTCATACTTATATGGCTCTTCGCTCTTCGTTATTCACTCCTTTGATCCTTCTATCTCTTTGAATTTCTCTTACCCCCTCCCGCATGTTTGTACATATTGCTCTAGATCCACCTACTCCATGGCGACGCCCCCTTCCCGACCGCTGGACATTCGCTCCCGAAGTCCAGGAGCCTCTTCAGCAGCTGGCTCTCCCTTACCCTCCTCCTATTCGAGACACACCTCAATGGCTCGACTAAACTCCCCCGTCCCGTCCCACCGTCTCAGTAACCCTCCCGTCCAGCAGGTTCCTGCCCCACAACAAACCGCCGCCGATAACAACGACACTACCCTTGCCAAGGTCGAAAATGCCTCTTCCCTTCCTGGACCCGGCCAGTCCGCCCTCTCTACCGCCCTAGCGAGCAGCTCCAGTCGAACTCCTCCCCGTACTCGCACGCCGCCTGTTAATTTGGAGGACACCCCGTCAAGAAATACCCTGCTAAATGCGTCGGCCGGACTGGGAAGTCACGACAGAATACCGAGGAGCAGCTATGGCTCTTTTGATCATCGTGACGTGGCAGGCAGCCCAGCACCAACCGAGGACCCAGAAGTGGTCAAACGACACCTGGTCCAGCCAGATCACGGGTCTGGTCGGTTTGGAAGAGTTCTCCACCAAGATTCGAACGATCCCGCCACTGGTTTAAGTCCAGACGAGTTTTCCAGCCTCCGGTTGCAAGGCGGTGATGTGACTCGCGCTGTCTATCGGTGGGCCGAAGACCAGGAAGGGAACCATCCAAGCCGCCAACAAAGAAGTAAGAGCTTTGACGTTCAGCGACCTGATCCCGAGAGTGAAGTTCTGGACATTCAAAACATTCGAGTTCCTGGGGGGTTCCGTCGAAACTTCATACGCCGAGCTGGGGAGAGTCCTGCGCCTTCCGGAAGAGGACCAAACGGGGAGGGCCCTGTTGAAGGGCCTGGCAGGGGAGGTTCCAACGGCAATGCCCAGCCTCGTCTCTTCACGAATAATTTTCTTGAGTTTCTCACGCTTTATGGCCACTTTGCTGGTGAGGACCTGGAAGAAGATGACGAGGTCCTCGAACCTGATGAATACTTCTCCTCCGACGCGTGGGACGAAGGCAGCGATCGAGAGCCTGGAGAAGATTCCGCACTACTCACACCAGGCACCCCCGGCTTGCGCAAAAGAAAACACCGGGAGAGGATTTCAAGCGGTAACAATAGCAGCTTCAATGCTGCCCTGCTCCTCCTCAAGTCCTTCGTTGGTACTGGCGTCCTCTTCCTGCCCCGAGCGTTCTTGAACGGTGGCATGTTATTCTCGTCCCTCGTTCTGCTAGGTGTTGCCATGCTAAGCTTCCACTGCTTCATCCTCCTCATCAACACTCGGAACAAAGTGGAAGCTTCCTTCGGTGAGATTGGAGGCATCTTGTACGGCAAGTGGATGAGAGCATTGATCTTGTTTTCCATCGTCCTCAGCCAAATCGGATTTGTTTCCGCCTATATTGTCTTCACAGCGGAGAACTTGCAAGCGTTTGTCCTCGCTGTTTCGAAGTGCAAGAGTTTCATCGATATCAAGTACATGGTACTGATGCAGCTCATCATCTTTCTTCCATTGAGCCTCATCCGAGACATCAGCAAGCTGGGATTCACCGCTCTCATTGCCGATGCGTTTATTATGCTGGGCCTGATTTATCTCTATTACTACGATATCGCCACGGTCGTCTACAACGGAGGGCTCTCAGACATTACTCTATTTAACCCATCAACTTGGACACTCTTCATTGGCACGGCTATCTTTACCTTTGAAGGCGTCGGACTCATCATTCCAATCCAAGAATCAATGAGGAGACCCGAGAAATTTGCCGGTGTTTTGGCTATTGTCATGGTCATCATCACCGTCCTCTTCACATCCATCGGCGCGTTGTCGTATGCAGCCTATGGATCTAAGACCAAGACGGTCGTTATTCTGAATCTGCCCCAAGACAGCAAACTGGTCAACGCCGTTCAATTCCTCTACTCACTTGCCATTCTCCTCAGCACTCCGCTCCAACTCTTTCCTGCCATCCGTATCATGGAAAACGAGCTCTTCACGCGCTCGGGCAAATACAATCCCTACATCAAATGGCAGAAGAACGTGTTCCGCTTCTTCCTCGTTTGTGTCTGCGCCCTTATTGCATGGGGTGGGGCCGGTGACTTGGACAAATTCGTGGCATTGGTTGGAAGTTTTGCCTGTGTGCCGCTTGTCTACGTGTATCCACCAATGCTGCACCTAAAGGCTGTGGCCAAGGGTCCGTGGCAAAGGGGGCTGGACTATGTCGTCTGTGTCTTTGGGTTCGTGGGATGTGCATATACGACGGTCTTGACGGTCCAGCAGTGGGCTGGAGGAAGTGCGGGGAAGAGTCCGGGGTATTGTGATTCCTGAGTATCCTCGTGTAGGGTCGGGGAGGGTCGGGTTGTCGTTTGGAGTATCAGTCGAGGATCTGGCGCAAGGAATTAGGACCCCGGCCTGGCGCAGCGTAGATGCATTAGGGGCTAGGAGACGTCGAGATAGCTCCAAGTAGCTCCTCAATTCGTAATTTCCAGAGCCATAACCGAAAAATACAATGAATCGGACGTCGATTTCCTGCCTTCGAAGATCCATCCTAGCTGCGCTATGGCTGTCTCGACCGGTTCACCCAAGGCTCCAGCTCAACGACCCTTCGTAAAGGCGAAGTAGATGACCACACGTCGCAGCAAAGAATCACTGCCTCGCTTCCCAGGCATAAGATTTACAAACCCAAGTCAGATGTAGCCTCGGTGTGTAATGCCCGAGATGCCTCCATGTATCTTAGTTTTGTCCTCTCTGGGACTCGGCGACTGGAAACCGAAGTGCGGTCAATATATTAGATTTATCCAAGTAGACAGGCTGCCGCCGGGGCATCTCCTCTCGCTCACAAGGCCATGCAGCCATTACCAGCCTAGACATGGGAGACCCAAGGATGAAGCCCAATCATCGAGTGGACTGCTGAGCTTATCTCTCTCCCGGCGCTCATACAATCAAGGAAAGAAAGGACCAGGATGTGGCCGCAAATAAACACTCATGGCGGTCCGTACACCTCCTATCCACCATCCCAAATCATCCCGAACTGCTGATACAGGGGTTCAAATCTCCCGCCCTTCGCCCCGGGAACCCCAGGATCCAACTTGTTCAACCCGAACCCGCCCAAGCCTCCGCAAGCTCCTTCGCTCGTGCCCCGTATCTTGCTTTGTACTCCACTAGAGTGTCGAGGGAGATCTTACTGCCGCCGCAGACGACGATAACCACCTTTGTCGCCTTGCAGAGCCCGCCCAGTAGGCGCTTCAGTCGCCCATCGTACGCTAGCGCCACACTCACCCCACAGGCTGGCTCAACGATTATGCGCTCGTCGTCCGCAAGCTGCCAGCAGCCCATTGCGGCCTCTGCATCTTCGAGCGCAAGGCTCGTCACGTTCTTCCGGGCCAGGAGGTCAAACGCCTTGTTGCACACCCGGACCGCCCCGAGGGATGTTGCAATGGAGGTGATCCCGGGGAGGGTGAGGAGTTGACCGGCCTGGGAAGACTGGTAGAGCGAGTCCGCACCTTTGGTTTCGACTGCTAGGATCTTGATGTCGCTGCCCCAGCCTACGCGTTCCATGCCGTTGACAATGCCTGCTAGGAGTCCACCGCCGCCTACAGAGCAGACGATCGCGTCTGGTTGTTCCCCATCTGGCATTTGGCGGTGAATCTCCTCGATCATCGTCGCGGCGCCGTCCCAGATTGCCTCGTTGTCGAAGGGAGGAATGTAGACGGGGATCTCGCCCCGGGCTTCTGCACGTGGCATGACCACTTCCTTGAGATATTTGTCTGCTTCAAAGAGTGCTGCGCCGTGGGCGATGACCTCGCTAGCGCCATTGACTTTGAGCTTCTCAATGATGGACTCTTCGGTATTTGACGGTACCACCACTGTGGATGTGTACCCGAGAGAGCTGGTTGCCGAGACTGCAGCGAGGCCAGCATTGCCGCCCGAGGAGGCAAAGAAATGCAGAGGTTTTGTACTGCCAATAGCCCGGTGGTATGCTTCTTCGGTCAAGACCAGATTGCCAATCCCCCGAGATTTGAAGGATGAAGAAGGTTGAAGGTTCTCTAGCTTCAGGAAGATCCGGCTGTGCGAATGTTAGTTCTGCCATCACACAACGTAGAAGGCAACACCATGTACCATCCAGCGGCACGCGAAAGAGTTGGGGATTCGAGCAAGGGTGTCTCGATCCATGGCTTTTTGCTGTTCATCTCACACAAGGAGCCCATATTGTTGTATGGTTAATGGAGACCACAATATCTGGTGATGATCAAGTAGCTGGTGGAGGGAACACGCGCAATGTTTGCAAATAGTTGGATCCTCCAGGCCTTTATACATCATTCTGACCACATGTCGACGATGATGCCGCTAATGCAGGTACACAAGACGGCTGCCGTCTTGTGGTTGGCGACTCGCGCCCTTCTCCGGCCGGACTTCAGGGCGAGGAATCTTTGTGGGTTAAGCCAGATTCCCCAGATTGTGGTGATCAGCCAAAGTCTTGTTGACCGTGTCCATCCGAATTCTCACTGACCGACTCGGTAGTTCGCGGGCGCTGCCAGATCCAACAAGCTATGGGTCTGGCACGTTCCAAGCAGCCGCCACCTGGACGCCTATCGGGTAGAGTCGTTGAGCATTGGACTCCCAAGATAGGGGGAAGGGAAACATGCCTAGCGGCCGTCTCGAGGCAGACAACCCAAGTCAGATGATAAGCGTTCCATTATCGTTGTGCATCGTGGAGGGGTGCGACCATACTCAATTGGACGACAGTAGCTGTGGGAACAGCTGCTCGTGAGCACCGCTCTGCTTTGCATCGAATCCGGGCGTGCCGTACGTAAGATCTGCACCGACACGGGCATCCTTGAACGTCCGCCTAGATTCGTCGACCTTCATCATGTCAAGGGCGACCTGCATCTTTTCGGGCATGAACGGTTGGAGAAGGATGGCCAGGATGCGGACCGATTCGGCAGCCATGAAAATCGTATACCGAGCCAAAATGACTTCTTGAGAGTCAACACTCTCCATTCGGGCCCACACTGTGGAATTGTGAAAGAACTTGTTGGTCTGGGCAAGGGTGAGTCTAGGATCGGTCGAAGGAGAAATGGTTCGAAGCACTTACCTGACCAATGACCTCCACAATGATTTGGAGAGCTGTCCGAGGGTTTGGCTCTCTCATATATCTCTCCGCCTTGCTTCGGACATAGTCAAGCAGTTCAGCTTGAGCTTTTAGGGCCGTTTGGAGTGAATGCAGCTCTGGATTTCCCTCCAGATTCTCAGTCGTCATCAACTCTGACAATTTCTTGTCCTCTGCCGCCCTCTGCACACATTCACGGACATTGAATCGACTGCTCTTGAAAACTCGATGCAGTAGGTTGCCTAGCCCACCCCGCAAGACACTGTTGTACGTGTCTGCAATGTACGAATTGTCATAGACAGCATCGTCAACGATGCCGCCCTTGTGGGCCATAAAAAATCGAATGGTGTCGACTCCATATCGATCCATGGCAAAAAATGGATTGACTCCGTTGCCCGCCGATTTAGACATCTTCTCATTGTTCATAGTCCAGTGAGCATGTGAGAGGAACCGTTTGGTTGTAGGAAGCTTCAGCGCCTTTAAGAAGGCAGGCCAATAGATCGTGTGAAACCGTATTATGTCTTTCCCGATCACTTGACATTGAGGAGGCCATATGGAAGTCGAACTTGAGTCTCTCACGTCGACGTAAGGGTATCCTGTCATGGTCAAGTAGTTGATCAGAGCATCCAGCCAGACATAGATCGTTTGACTGTCGTCTCCTGGGACTCTGATGCCCCACGAAAGTCGTGAAGAAGGTCTGGATATGGAGAGGTCTTGCAGGCCACCTTCAAGCTCCTTTAGAATAAGGTTCATGCGCTGCTTCGGAACAATCGACGTGGGGTTTTGTCGATAGTGTTGAAGCAGTTCGTCTCGGAATGCTGATAGCCGGAAGTGATAATTGGTTTCGGATGTCCATTCCACCTCTTTGCCAGTCTCGATGGAGACCATGCGTGTCTCGCCAGTGGCAGGGTCGAGTTTATTGTGAACTTGGGACTCTGGGTAGAAGGTTTCATCGCTGATGGAATACCATCCTTCGTGCTGCGCCTCGTAGATATATCCCGCATGGTTCAACTCGTTCCAGAAGTGTTGAACGGCGGCTTTGTGATCTTCATCAGTTGTGCGAATGAACCGATCGTAGCTAATGTTGGCCCGGTCGCAGAGAGCTTTGAACTGCTGCGCGTGTTGGTCACAGAAAACCTTCACGTCGGTCTGTGCCTTTTGAGCCGCCTTTTGAATCTTCATGCCATGTTCGTCGGTGCCGGTGAGGAGCGTGGCGCCGTCATTGCCCATGAGCTTAGCCCATCGTTTGAGCACGTCGGTGAGGACGAGGGTGTACAGGTGTCCGACATGGGGAGCTGCAACACGGTCTGTCAGTGGGAGCGGGGGAGATCGGCTCTGGGCTTGGAAGGGGAAGACGTGCCTGCATTGACATAGAAGATGGGAGAAGTCACGTAATATGGCTTCTTCGTTTCAATTGCCCCGGCTAGTCCACGTCGTTGGAAGTGGCTGATTGCTCGGGGCAAGCTTCGGGATTTGGATCGTGCAGAAGCTCGACATTGAAGGAAGAAGCTGCGAGCATGGTGCTCGAAGGAAATTATCATTCTGGAGGCTCTGGCCGGAGCTTGTAAGGAAGAAGGTTGGTGTCGGTGATTCAGGATTCAGGATTGAGGATTGAGGGTAGAGTTGAGAGTTCGCAGTTGGACAAAAAGAAGTGAAGTTTCTCCGCAAAAATGTGACTTCTCCAATTCAGAAGCTTCGCAAGCGCAGGCGCAGGTGCAGCCACAGCCTTGTGAGGTGCATTATTTTACAAGATCGGAATACTATTACAGCTCAACAATCCCCTCTCTGAGAAAGCCCTGCATCGAATCACATGTGCAGATTGCCCCGGCAGTATAGTTGGAATCACCGCTTCGTTCGTCGCCACTCAACACAGCGTAGGGACAGCTTTCTGGCTGTGAGATCCCGCTCTCGCGATCCCCCCGTACTCGCTCAGGACTGCGTTTTGGGCCTCATGTTCGCCTCGACCCGTTCAAGAAGCTCTGCTCTCGTCATTTTGGAGGTAGGCTCCAGGTTGCGCTTTCAATTTTGTCAGCCTTGTTCCTGATACTGCGCGGCGTGGTGTCTTAAGGGTGGCTTACCAACTTCAACCATCGTTTCAGCTCGGTCTCGGTCCAGTATGCAGGATCTATCAAGTTCCGAGTCAGCAGCAGTCGATAAGATGTTGAAAGTGGAGCGTCGACTTGCATACCCCCAGTAGGATCCTTCTCAGCAGGGAACATGTCGCCTCCCCACAGATTCCATAGCGAGGCCGCGGTTACCAGGCCGGCAAAACCTAAAAGCATCAAGAAAAGGTTCATGGTCAACATCGAGGCTCTCGACTGGCTAACCCAAACGGGTTGACTAGGTTGATGCGAAAGTAGATTTCTTGAGAGGTTGAACCCGAGGGGAATGGGCGGTGAGATGGTAGAACACACCGAAGAATAAATTCTGAAGGCGTGTCAGCTTGGGAAGATACTCAGGCAGCACAGAAATCAAACAAGTCAGGTTGAAGAAGAGAGTGGAGGGAGAGCATTGAATTGCCACGTACGCGACCCTGCGGCATTCTGGCTGCCTGGCGATAGGTGTCTTAGGACTTGATGAGGACAGAGGGTCAAGCCCCGCAAGATTTCATACAGAATGTGGGCAAATCTAGGTCAACTTGTTTCAACCTGTTTTCAATCCGTGTGAAGATTAGTACCATGGAGGAATCCGGGGTTGAGAAATGCATTGATTGAGGTGAAGTGGACGGGGGAGCAAGACATTCAGCAAAATAGGCTGCCTGGCACGTCCATTTAACTGTTTTGCCTCCCACTCGCCACCAAAGCCAGTGTTCCAAAACCGTCAGGGCTAGCAAGTTTAATATTGACAGTAAATTTCCCGCACGTTTGGTTATTCATGTGTAAAAACAGAATTTCGCCGCTAGATAGCCAATAAACGGCAACTTAGCGTGCGGCCGAACAGCGTCATTACATATATTTCTTGCCACTACCGACAAGTTTCTAGACAAACTTGAAGGACGGGATTAAAAAAGCTTAGCCGACGTCATCGAGTGGTCCGTCATGGTCACGTGGAGGTATTAGTCATCGATGCTCCCAATCTGCTCGAACTTCCTGAAAGTCGGTGAGAATTAGATGCTGACGCGGGTCTGGCGTTTGAAGGAGTACGGATCTGTACACATCTTTGAGGTGAAAGGGCTCAAGAATAAACTCGTGCGCCAATTCTACTCCGCGCCGAACTCGGAAACCCGCCGCGCGTTCCCATGTGATCTGACGTTTGCGGCCAACGTCCAGAGCCCTCATTCTCTTCCCATCATAGACTCATCAGTCAACGACGCATATAGGCCGTGTCTCGACAAATTGAATTACACCTTCTTCTCTCACCTTCATCTGCATCGATCAAGTCCAACCCCAAAACGCTTGAGCGTTCAACTTGCATCGGCTCTGAGAGCCCAAAGCAGCAGCTGCCCCGGAGGGGCCGGAGGGGGTGAATCAACCAGAGGAACAAGTGCAGTGGTCTGAGAACCCCCGGCGTGGGCAGCCAGCGCAAAGCGGAGGCGAATCTGGAGAACCTTACTACCAGTGTGTCTACCCTGTCATCTTCACGTCCACTCGGAGCCATGCACCTACAGTGGTTTTTCACCTCCCTCTCTTGACAACCCTCCAAGTCCTGGCGCTCGCGCTCCAACATCAGGGAGTGGGTTTCCAAGGACGCTAGCTTCACTGAGAGGAGATTGGGCCAAATAAGAAAACCGCGACCTCATTCGAGTTGGGGAGTGTGTTTACAGGGTTTCGCCACCAGTGTCAAGAGTCACATAAATGCCGTTTGAACAAAGAGGGAGCAATGCCGGTGGTAGCCCTGCGAGACAGAAATTGACGGGATGTGGGGAAGCTGGGGAAGTTGAATCTCATGTTCTAGTCCTCGGAAATCCGGCGCGCAATGTTCTCGAGACCCCTCCCCCCTCCGGAGCCTCCACAATCAGGTGCAGATCGACGTACACATGGGCTCTGGGGAAGATGGCCACACGGCGGGCATGAATGCATCTTCAAGAGGCTATAAGCCCCGGTGTTCGCCCTGACCGTCGAAAGCCCTCTGCGGATTGAACCATTCGCATGGCTCTTTAAGACCACACGGCTGCTCTTTCACCACTCGATCCATTGATTCTTCACCAACCAGACTCCCCCGATTCGGCAATACCAAAGTCACTATGGGGACACAAAAGGTAGTTCCGACCGACAAGGAGCTCGTGGCCGTCGACCTTAGCAACCCCGCGACCCTCGATCTTATCCACTTTGCGCAGCAGAGCGATGCAGCAGATAGACTGCTCACCGTGCGCGAGGCGCTAGGAAAGTACAAAAAGGCAGTATTTTGGGCCATGTTTCTTTCTACCGCCCTGGTCATGGAAGGATATGACTTGGTCATAGTACGTCTCGCTTTTCGCTTCCAGCGAGAAGAGTTTCTCTCGTCTCGAAGAAAGACGGTCATGTTAACCTGTCGAATCAGATAAACTCCTTCTATGGGCAGACACAATTTCGAAACCGCTTTGGCGTAGTCGACCCTGCTACAGGGAAAAAGGTCATCCCGGCTCCATGGCAATCTGGTCTTTCCAACTCGTCTCTTGTTGGCCAGTTGTGTGGTTTATTGGTCAACGCATACGTAAGCCTATTTTCCTCCTGTCATTGAGCGCCGGGTTTTCGGACGCGGCATTGATTTCATATACTTCCTGCCCATGACTTTAGAACTCATCACGTGGAATCTTTAGACACAAGACCGATTCGGGTGCCGGCCCACCATGATGTTTTTTATGGCTTGGATGGCGGTAATGATCTTCATCCCAGTCTTTGCGCCTTCACTTCCCATCCTGGCATGGGGGGAGGCCATGTGTGGAGTTTCATGGGGAATATTCCAGGTATGGTGTGAAAATGGCTAATCAGAGGCCCTCAATTGATATCGTATTAGACCCTCACCACCACCTATGCGTCCGAGGTCGTTCCTACAGTTCTCAGACCATACGTGACGGCATATGTCTGCATGTGCTGGGGCGCCGGTATCCTCCTCTCCTCCGGGGTCGTCCGCGCTGTGGCAAGCATTGATGGCGATCTCGGATGGCGACTCCCTTTCGTCCTACAATGGGTTTGGCCGGTCCCGCTCTTTGTTGGCGCATATCTCGCTCCTGAGTCCCCGTGGAACGCGGTCAGGCGGGGTCAGATGGAAACTGCGAGAAGGAGCTTGATCCGGCTTCACGAAGATACACCCGAAAAGGAGCACGAGGTGGATGCAACCCTCGCCTACATCAGGTACATCACAGACCTGGAACATGCCGAAACCACGGATGCCAGCTTCCTAGACTGTTTCCGCGGAACCAATTTGCGGCGAACCGAAATCGTGAGTTGAACTTCCCCTCGCCACATTTGGAGCTGGAGCTGATACTCGCTTCCTCGAACCAGAACTGCGTTGTCTGGGCGGCTCAGATTCTCTGTGGCAATGCTATCCTCGGCTACTCCGTTGTCTTTCTCGAGGCAGCGGGCTTTTCTGAACTCCAAGCATTCGACGTCAACATTTCTCTTTCTGCTTGTTACATCATCGGAGGTCTTATTTGCTGGTGCCTTTTCCCGCACGTCGGCCGAGCTACCATCTATATGGGTGGCTTGACGTTCATGTTCTTCTGCCTGATTGCCATCGGTGGACTCGGTTGGGCCCACGGGAAAGACACCCAGCTGGCTGTTGGGATCTTGTTGGTCATCTCGACACTATGCAACATGATCACGGTGGGGCCTGCCTGCTATCCTATTGTGGCCGAGACACCTTCGGGAAGACTGAGGTACAAGACCATCGTCATCGGGAGATTTGTGTACAACTTGACCGGCATCTTTTCGAACTCCGTTACCCCCCGCATGATCTCCGCAACATGTAAGTCATCCTGCTTCATCCTTGGCGGGCATAGATGTCATTGAGATATAGGCTAATACTCTTTTATTCTCTAGCCTGGAACTGGGGAGCCAAAGCCGGCCTATTTTATGCCGGGACTAATCTTCTCTGCAATATTTGGTGCTGGTTCCGGCTTCCAGAGACGAAAGACCGCACCTTTGGCGAGATTGATCTACTATTTGACCACAAGGTTCCGGCAAGGAAGTTCAAGTCCACTAAAGTTGACCGTACGTTACTTTCGTTGACTCGATTCCACGAAGGATGCGCTAACACAGGATTGCAGAATTTAAGCGTGAAAACGACCATGAGTTCGATCCAGAGCTGGATGAGAAGAATGTAATCGCCCATAACCAGTGACGCCCAAAGAGCGTTAGGATTGGGTCTGAGTTGATTGGCTGTCCAAGAGACGTGGGCGCCCGAGCCCGCAGCTTCTCCATCCCCTGAGGCGTGGGGAGTGAAAATTTGGGTTGGAATCTAGGATTTCCTCATCACTTTGTTCGTTAGCATAGTAAGATGGTCTATAACTCTCAATAACCGAATGGTGATTATCTATTATCTATCCCCGTGAATTTGGCTGCGCGTGATATAGAGATCATTCTGCTCGGGGTCGGGAGACATATCACACGAAGTTGCTGACCATCTGCGGCCCGTGCGTCCCCGATGCTGACATTGGCTGGCCTTAAAACGAATCCCGAATCTCTGTAAAAGAACATCGTGAAGCGAGATTCTCAAGCAAAAACTTCAAGCAACCATCATGAATTCCTTAATCGAAGTTGACTCTTTGGAGGTGTTGGTAATCGTCGACAACGAAGTCGACCCCATCTCGTCATATCAAGTGCCAGACCTCAAAGTCTCAGGTCAGCTCGCAGACGTGGCTCTTAGGGCACCAATACCTGACCTCGAGAGAGCCCCTGCAAAGTTCGAGATCCGACTGGACAACGTCTGTTGCGGTGCCCATGGCTTGTCGCTGATGATTGTGAGAATTCGCAATGGTGGGTTGTCCAGGAGTCCAATTGACCGATTTCCAGACGGCAGTCAAGGGCGACCTGCGCCATACGGTTCTGTTTGACACTGCACCCGAAGAGCACATCTGGGAGCTCAACGCCAACCGGCTCCGGGCCAACATTGCCTCGATCGAATGGGTGCAACTGTCGCACTGGCACCGAGACCATTCGGGTGGCATGCTCAAAGCAGTCGCAATGATCAACGAAGCCAGGCCCACCAAGCCTGGCGTCACAGTGGACTTGCATCCCAATCGACCCGCCTACCGGGGATTCCTGGGTTCAGCGGGGCCAGTTTCGCTCGAGAGGGATCCGACTTTCGAGGAGATTGAGGCTGCCGGAGCCACGGTGGTAAAGAACGATCAACCGCACGCTATCCTAGACGACATGTTTCTGGTGTCTGGGGAAATCCCACGTGTCACTCCCTACGAACTGGGCTTCAAACGGGGCATGAGATTCAACCAGGAGACGCGCAGTTGGGAAAGTGATGAGTTGATTCTGGATGAACGATTCCTCATGTGCAATGTCAAAGGTAAGAGACTCTCCGTGTGCCTGCTCTCCCACTCACCGTCTTGAAGGTAAAGGTATTGTGGTTTTCACTGGCTGTAGCCATGCGGGGGTCGTCAATGTCGCAAAACATGCCCTAGAGTTAGGCGGTGGCTCGGTGCCGCTGCATGCGGTGGTGGGAGGATACCACCTGGTTGGACCAAACGAAGCATTTATCAAGGACACGATCGAAGAACTCAAGTCTTTGAACCCGAGGGTACTGATTCCCGGTCATTGTTCCGGTTGGCGTGCAAAGAATGAGATTGAAAAGCTCATGCCCGGAAGATTGGCCCCATCTACTGTCGGGACTCAATTTGTTCTCTAAGTGGATGGATTATGAAAGCTTCAAGTTGGGCGCTCATTTCACGCTGGGCTTGTGTGGTGGGAAAGCAATACCATCAATTGAATTTCAGGTCGTTCGTGCTGCAAAGAGTATCCATTTAGTGACCAGTAGGCTTCCATCCTCGATTCCATTCTACATGACGCCTGTTCATATCATACAAGCTGGCCAACTTTGAGCCAGCAGTGCAGCTCCTCATATCGTTTCAGCCATTCGTCTCTTTTAGAAGTTCTCCTTCCCCCAAACAAAACTATACTCTTTATCTGTGTACATATTGCACTTGGTATGCAACTCAGACCCCAGCCCCTTGGGTCCACAGAAGAACACACCGCACTCACCCGGCCAATGGATCTTTCGAATGCCACGAAACACCATGTCCCAATTTGGACGACCGAAGTTGGTGGCTGTTTGGAGACCCGTAATGGCGTCTGTTTCCCCAGAGTTAAGTACGATATTGGAAGCCTCAGCCGCGGATAGTTTTGTTGTCAAGTACTGTTTCCTGGTGTCAGCGAAGGTCTTGATGGGAAATGGGGAGGGAAGGACGGAGCGACTTACGGCATGAATCTCAATTGCATGGCCCCTATCCTGGTTCTCAATAGCAGTGAGCAAGGATTTGAACCACTCCAAAGTACCAAAGTCACGGCACACCCAGAAGAAGTAAACCTTCCGCAGCCGGGTCTTTCTAGCGGTCTTGGAGGAGTCATTCATGCGGTACCAGATAGATTTCAGAATCGAGGCGAAGGGTGTGACGCCAATACCAGCCCCGATAAGGAGCGCTGTCTCGAACTTGAAGACATCTTCCGAGGCAGAGCCAAACGGTCCGTCAATATATAACCGTGGCAGGAGTTTGGTGAGCTTCAAGTCACTATTGTCGGCTATCTCAGAGATACTGCCTTTCTTCTCGTTGCCTTTTTTGGAGTCTTCACATCCGAGGACTTTGCCCAGGGCTTTCGTAAAGTCGCCGACCATACGGATATGCACCGATATGTAGTCCTCCTCAGGGGCGGAGGTGAGGGTAAAGGGATGGTACTGCCAAAGAGAAACCTCCGGACAACAGAGGAAGATGTACTGGCCTGCACGGGGCCTCGTATGGTCTTTTTTAATCTGGATTTCGACAACATTGGCAGGGTGCTGAATGACCTTGGTAATATAGGTGTTGTGATAGCCGCGGATTTCGCGCAGGATCCGCTCCCCCAGGTAGATGAAGCCACCAACCATCCAGTATTTCCAGAAAGCGCCGTTGCCATAAAAGTAGGGCTTAGTGTCTGCGGGGATGAAGCCAAAGACGCCGTGGATGGCCCAGAAGATAAAAAAGACGATAAACAGGTGATGGGTGTTCCAGAAGCGTTCATAATTTGCGCGCCGAGGCTTGTCGAGTGCTGTGAGAAACATGGCCATGATCACGATAGTTAAAACATACCCGGACCAGCCGGGGCCTGTCAGGAAGTTGAGCTTTACGAAGCCTATGAATCCTCCATTGTTTTTCGCGGAGAGTTGGGCGACGTTGTGTAAATGGGCGACTGTGTGAACCCATGTGAAAATGACCAGAGAGAAGCCCACGAGTTTGTGGAACGTGATATTTTTGTCGAAGGGAATGATGCCGTTCAGCGGCGTTTGTCGAGCGAGAGAGATGAGACTGCGGCAGACCGGCAGAAGGATACAGGCAACATCGAAGTGGAGCACGAGGGCGGCGGATCGCGCAATAGGGTAGCCGTAGCCATAGGTGCCGCGGGCTTGAGTCAGGTTGTCTTTCAACTGATAGTTTAGAAAGCCAAAGACCCATATCATGATGTGTGCGAGAATGAAGGTGCCGACGAAGAGGCGCCGCGATCCCTCATTGACCATCCATCTGTCGAACCTCTCTCGGGGACTCAAATCCCTCGGCGCCGCTGCGCTCATTTCTCCGGATAATATCATCCTCATCAGAGGGGTGGACTTTGTTCGTTCCGCCATATTTGTGAGGGCTGAAGAAGCACAGGGTTAAGAAGCAGAGGGTTATATTGTCGCCGTTGTAAATGACCTTGCCAGCAGGATCCTTGGGCGGCTTGTTGAGTTCCGTATTATAAATGTAGGCGTAAATGTTCTGACAATGAGTGGTAAAGACCGAGCCAGCGGCGTGGTTTCTCTTCAGCGGCGGCGTAGTCGATTTTTTTCGCAGCGGATAGCCGTACAGCTCTATAGCTTGTTGGCTGCTCCTTTTGCGGTGGGAAGGGGGGAGGTGGCATGACGACGGGGCTGCGGCGAGACGTGAAGGAGTCGCTTCTGGCCCAGGAACAGCAATCTGAAACACCTTCAGCCTTGGATCTGAGACGAAGGACTGGACGAGATGAAAACAAACTGAGGAGCCCTAGCAGTAGTGGATAGGGCCGGCGGCAACCAATACCAAGGGAGATCATGCTGTTCTGACAAGATGCATGGGGTGGTCTGATACGCAGTATCTGCAGGGCCGCCCAGCCTTCCCGGCTTGCTAATGTCGACTGATCTTAATGGATTCCTGGTTTCACCATGGTAGTCCAACACTGGAAGAATTAGTGCGTTTAGAAGCCGCCGCGACCGTTGGATCGCATAGCGATGGATCCAATACTCGATAGCCAATACGGAGTACGGATTCCATGAAAAGAGCATATTAGACGAGTGAGTCGACGAAAGGAGAGGGTCTGGTATCATGCGACATACGCGGCTTGGCGTCCAGAACATGTAAACGGACGGGTCCACGCTGAAACACCCCCTGATCCCACAAACCATGGCTGCTGAGCACGCGCCGTGGTTAGCGACAGGTGGCATTGCCGTCTTGACTCCTGGGGCTAAGGCTACCATAAGATACGAAGCAGATCGTCAAGTTGAGAAAGCGCCGACTGCTAAAGTTGAGCTTCTCAACTGTTTTGATGCCAAGCAAGCTCTTTGACCGAATGTAGTGCCTGAGTGTGCTTGAGAGGGCTTCACTTGGTTCTGTCAAGCACCAGTCGTCCTCTAAGCATCTTCTTGCATCCTACAGGAGTCATAGGAGAAAGTGTTTCGATCCGGTTTCTGATTCTTGGTGACGCGTCCAAACCTCCGTTTGCATGCCTGAGACTGCCTCTTCCCATGGCCATTGGAAGTCGGAAGCGAACGAGACGGGGGTTGAAATCGACGAGATATCGGGCTGATGGTAGTCACGCTGGGAATGCTGGGCCGGGGTAGGGGACCCAATCCATGGGCACTCGGACATGTCGTCTTCCCTTGATGAGGTTGAAGTTCACTGAAAAAAGGGAGTTGGGACTCGGGAGTTGAGGATTCGGAGCGTCACATCACGTGCCTGGCAGCAGCAGGCTTGGCACCGTGCGCCTTCCCTTTCGTGCGTTCGAGTTTACACGAATCCGTACATGTTTACACGAACTAGCACAAGTTTACACGAATCCGTACATGTTTACACGAACTAGCACAAGTTTACACGAACCCACACATGTTTACACGAACCCGTAGAAGTTTACGCGAACCTGTACAAGTTTATACGAACCCGTACAAGTTTACACGAAAAGTTTACACGAGTTTGCCACCAGTCGTGACGTGCAGCTCCAACGGTGGCAAGCTGCCGAAAATAGCCCACATGGACTCCTTCACCCAATCATTCTTTGTTCTCTTGATTCTTTGGCTGCGCTGAGACACATCCACGTCCATCTCACGCTTTTGACCTCCCGCAATCAACATGCTTCTAGTCGAGCCCCATGTGCCCCGCAGCTGAACTGGCATGCAGCCAAAGATGGTAAGCCCCGTCGAATGCGGAAGGCCGTGGACAGACAGGGTAATGATAAGCGGCGCCGGGGATGCAAAAGAGACAATTTGGAGGATGGAGTACGGAGTACTTAGATGCTCGATCAGCTTGACGGCGCAGGTGGCGATAAATCCAGACACCGGCACAAGCCATGCGTGCGCCGACGACAAGCCCCCATTTCTCGGTAACTGAATGCCGGGACACGCATGTGGCAACTTCAGGCACCTCCAGTGCCGCATTGGTTGTTCGCCTCGGTCTTCTCCTTCAGGCTTCAGCTTTGAACCTTTTCCAGCTAGCGATGCGACGTGCGTCCTTAGTGCGTCCTTCCCAGGCGTGGGCTTCGCTGAGAGAGCCGACAAGGCTCTCCAATCTGATCTGAATCTTCCCATAACAACAATGCGGAGGTCTCAAGGCTCGGGAAGCGTGTTGCTGCGCCGCACGTTATGAGCGTCTGTCTTTCCCCAAGTCCCTGCGCCCAGAACACCTGCTGGACAAGCGAGGAGATGCAATGCAACGTTCACACTTCGCAAACCAACTCCCTCTTTGAGAAACACCGTTGAGACCATGACAGCTTCTCTTGTCGTCTCTGGGTCGGAAAACTTGCATCTTCTCCCCACCGAATTGATTTAATGCGTCCAGAAGAAGCGTCGCCGGCGTGCTACCAACACCGACTTATATTCAGATATATTCAGTCTGCTTTCACATTTCCCGCACTTCATCCTTTCATCTCGACCGCAGGTTAAGCTGAGCATGCTTCTCGCAACGTAATCCCCCAACCCCGTGTGAAAGTGGCCTACATCCCCGATCCAATCAAACCGACATTTTGCCTTAGAGTTCCGCTTATATACCCACAATGGGAAACATTGGGCGGCCAAGTACTGGATGTGGTCTGTGTCGCAAGCGGAGAGTGAAGGTTGGGCATGCCCTTGTCCTGGAAACGGCGTTGACCATGCTGACGAATACTACTTAGTGTGACGAGGGTCGCCCTGGCTGCCATAACTGTGCGAGGCTCAAAAAGTCCTGCCCGGGCTATCGGGAACCTGGCTATGGCCTTATTCGGACGACGGTGTTTGTGGGGAACCACAGTAGCCGTCTATATCAGTCGTCTTCATTAGAGGGTCTTCCAGTATCGGGCCACCGCTGCTCTAGGTCTCCCTCTACCGAAAGTGACGAAAGCGATTCTGCCCAGAGTGACTTCGTCCAGGATTTAGCCTCCTGGCGGGGACAACGACCACAGTCAATGAACAATCTTCAGGGCGACGTAACCGAACAAGCCGTCTGGTATTCGCTGGCCCAACTTGATATCAGTTCCCGAGTACTCTATGGAAACGATGCATTCAGCTTCCTCCCGAAAATCCTCTCCAGCGCCGGCAGGGATTCCTATTTGCACGCTGCCATGAGGGCTGTCGGCGCCATCAACTTAGCAAACCGGTCTCGCACAGTTGACATGCAATCAATGGTAGAGCTGGAATACGCAAAAGCCGTTTCGGGTGTCACCGCGGCGTTGGCGGACTCTGAGCAGTGCCTGAAGGACGAGACCCTCGTTGCGGTATGGTTGCTCGGGATAAGAGAGGTATGTGTGTGTCTGGACTCCGTTGGTAGCTAGCCGTCTAACTTTCGTCAGCTTCTTGCTAGCATCGCTGGTATAAGCCGTGTCGATTCAAATGGTGTGCCAATGCATCAGACACACGTTGATGGGACTCTTATGCTTCTACGGCTGAGGGGTGAAGAGCAATTCACCCGCCCAGAAGGCCGCCACCTGTACTATACGCTATTGTCGGCCATGGTAAGACTGAACCGAACCGTAGCTCTCTCAGACAATGCTAACAAGCTCAGCATTGGAAGCCGCTATTTGCCTGTGAGGAACCAACTCAAGCGTACCTTGCCTTGGAATCGCAACTTCCGAAAGCGGCCCCTGTCGTCCCGACACCATCCCTCAAGCTCCAGGCCTTTTTCCATGGAGTCTCTAAACTTCGGGCTCGTATCAAGAACTTTCTATTCGTACAGAACGACCCCTCTATTGACCATTTACACACATTCTCCTCCTATCTGAAAGCTGCCGCACGCCTCGAGGATAAAATGTGTGGTTGGTGTGACGTGCCTAGATGGCTTCCACGAAAAGTTATTCTTGACACTTCTCCTCGCATGCACCATCGAACACCGTGGACCTCTGGGGCTCTGTTTAGGCTACACTGCTTCGAGACTTGGAACGGCTTCTTCCATTGGAATCGGTACTTTGTCGCAAAGATCTGTCTACATGCCTCAATTCTGGACGCTGCCGCCAGAATATCCACCCTACAGTCCTCGGATTCCTTAAAAAGTGAGTTTGCAGGACTGGGCGAGCTGATGTCATCCCATACTGTCATGCTCCACGAAACAATCAGAGATTTCCTCGGGACCCTTGCATATGCTTTTGGGGACGTGGACGAGCGAGGTCACACGCGGCCCACAGCAACCCAAGTTGTCAGCGATGGAGCCACCCCCGAGCAGCGCAGCATCAACATTCCCGCCACGCTGCAGATCCAGCCTCCCTTGGCTTTTCTCGTCAATCTGAAGTATCTCGGGGTCGGCCAAAGGGACGCCGTGATCCTCGGACTCCAACGAGTGAGAGCTGAATTCTCCTTGAGATGATTTGTTGTTGCAGACGCTTGTTGCAAACGGTCGGGTGAGTTTGGACCACAGAACTAAATCATGATCGACCGTTAAGCACGGCAATGGCGGTATTGCAAGCGTGTTTTCGTCGCCATACATGACGATTCGAGGAGTTGGATCCGGGCGTGTATAAGATCATAGTTTCCCCAGGTTTCGAATCTGGGAGTTCGTGTTAGGCCTGGATGGCGTGATCAGAACATCTCAAAATCTATTTCGTTGAGATCCATGTCGGGGTTTTCAAGACCATAAAGGTCATCAAAACTCATGTCAGCATCTGTCGCGTCCAAGTTGCCCATTGCAGCAACTTCACCGAGGACTTGATCAATGCCATCGGCCTGTCCTTGATCGGCCTGTAGGTCCACGCCCCCAGTCATGCTCGCCGCGCTATCCAGGTTCGGGTCCGCCGTGTCAATATTGGTGAGCTGCTGAGCGAATGCAAACGGATCCAAACCCATATCCTGCACCGTCAGGAGATTCGTGTATGCCTCAACTTGTCGGTGGAGACGAACGATAGCTTCAGCTGAGAGTGTATCCCCCTTCCTCAGCAAGCTTCCAAGTGTGTTGTACTGTAAGCGCAAAGCGTCACGAAGTCCGTGCCCGGCGACACATGTGATTGTAGACACCACGTCGAGAGCAAAGAGAAAGTCCTGACTGTCACTCAGTTGTAATAGTACCCCGGTCAGACATCGCAGTGCCACCTCAACTCCATGAACATCCACAGCACGGTGTATGATGGCAGATACATTTTGAATGGTTGCTTGTCCTCCGACCTCCAAAGAACCAAAGGATGTCACCAACGTGATGATATTGTGTTGCAATTCGTTAAGAAGCCGGTTGTTCACTAGTTCTGCGTCTGTGACCATGGAGAAGGAGAACTCGGGACCCTGATCCACTATCCCGAGTGCCGAAGCGAACCTGTCATCAGGGGGTTGTACGGACCGAATTTGCTTCTGCAGCTGGGGACCAAGCATGGCAAGAATGGTTTGGTGGGTTTCTCGAGACTCAGCTTCTCCAGGTTGCTTGATCAGCACCTCCAAGACAAGTGCCGCGGATGCGGGGTCGTCCGGAATGAGGCTGCCCACCCAGTTTAATGCCGAAATTAACGAGGGTAGCAAGAATGGTAGCAAAAGATCTGCGTGGTGTCAGCGAGGCACAGAGCGGTGGCGGAAAATGGAATGCAACGTACATTCTAAGCCTGCCTTCAGAGATTCGTGGCTCAACTTTCCGGCTTGATGCGCTGTAATTGATTGTCGAAGCAAGGTTGGGATCAAGAGGTAGAACTCATGTGGACTGCAATTGGTGAATAGCTCATCACTTAGCCCTTCCGCGAGGTAGAGGGCATTGATCCAGTCGCCCAGGTACTTGGACCTTTCTTCCGAAAGACTGTCCAAGTCGTCTTCCGAATCCTTGCGGTCGAGGTACTCTGCCAGAAATCCGTCCTTCTTACGGATTCCAATATCGGATTTTGACAACCCGAGTCGGGCACTGCTCACCAGTATCAGAAGGAAAATAGCGCCGAATTCGTCATAGACTGGTTGAGCCTCGCCTTTGGAAGTCAGTCAAGCCAAAGGGGCCAGTGGCAGCAGCAACATACCGTGGATCTCTTCCCATCGCCAGTCGTCTAGCAACGTACAAAGTGGGCCAAGCCAATAAGCAGGGCGGATGAACATAGAAATACAATTAATAGCCGCGGGCCTTCGGAGAATTGCATTTGCAAGGTCTTTGAGGTACTGTGTTTCCTTGCTTTGGCAGTAGGTGTGCATGATCTTATCTGATATTAGCATCAACAATGCAAGTTTCCGGAAAAACACACCTCCACAACCGCATGGCTAATAGATCCAGCACTCCCCTCGCTGCGAATGAGTTCCTCTACGAGTTTTGGCCCTCTGGTGTGATTCGAACTCACTTGGGCGACAAGGTCGTCCTTCGCGTACAAGCCTTTGCTCATGCCTGCTACCACATCCTCACTGCCCATGAGTTGGGCGGTCACATGCGATGCTATCAAATGATGTTGAGAGCATGTGTGTAGGAAACGAAATCCTATCATTAGAAGCTCCTGGTTAGAAAGCAGCGGGTTCACCATGTGCCAAGCGTCAGTGATGGCCTGCTCGGTGTTGAAGCTGTTAAAGGACGACGCCGATGTCATTGAGAGAAGGGCTGGCAGCTTATTTTGGATGAAGACCTGACATTGCTGGTGATATAGCGTGGGATTTGAATCCGTGCTCTGGTTTTTTAGATTGCGAAAGGAGGCAACAAACAAATCGACAAACATGGAGTGGTAATCACTCTGATGACGAGAGGATAGATAGTTGACTAGAACCCCATCGTCAATCGTCGACCCTGACAGGAGCATAGTTTCCAGATAGATAAACGTGGCTGCCTTTGATGCCACCATCTGCGTCTCGGCTATAGACACCTGGAACTGCAAAGCTTGCATCTCAGATGATTGTGCAGAAGTAGGACCGGGATGGGAAGACCCGTTATCCAAGAGACTGATGTGCTTCAGGACGGTATTGAGCCGCTCCATGAGCTGAGGAGAGAGACTGGAGTACAGTGGCAAACATTGCTCCAATGCTTGCCTGAGAGACCGCCGCAAACCGTCGCTAGGTCCCCCTTTGGGATCGTCTTTCAGGTCTTGAGACGGTGACAAGGCTTCTAGTCCTGAATCGGTCGCAGCTAGGGAGGCCACAAGGAATGCAAGCGCTTCGATGACATTAGTGTGCCCGAGGGTAGTGGATTCTTCCGGGGGCTGCGACATGTAGTGCGCCAGAGCAGCAAGCCATTTGGACGACAAAAGCATCGACAGTCGGGCTTCGTCGGCATCTGCTTTGTATTTGGGCGATACAACGATCATGGTCATGTCTTGCAGCGTCTGGACGTAGCATTCCAGCATCGCCTGTGGCCGTATGGGTTTGAGTTGGTTCCACCTGCGAATGAGGACCAGAAGCGCTTCAGAGACACTGAGGAGGCCAGAGGTCCCCGCATGGTCAAGATACAAAGAGATAAGAGGATCTCCAGCCGCAGAAAATGATTCACGGCAGCCAAACAACGCGCCGAATAGCTGTTTGCCGTCAACATGGCCGTTGAAGGTCTGTAGGAGGCTGCCGAACTCGTCCACTGATATTCGATGCAGCAAACACTGGCGGACTAATTTCATCCATTTGGTGACGGTCATGGTAGAAAAATGAAGGGACGAAGCCCATCCGGCGTCTCGATGGGTTTTGGAATGGATGTGGCAAGTTTCGGGCTCCTTGTTGCCAGTGGTCGACAAATATTGATCCACAGAGATGCGTCTCCAACGCCATCGACTTAGACGGACGAACTTGAGACTCGAGAGCAAACATGGAAATGGCTTGGCATGTTTGTGCGTTGTCACCCTGAGGCTGAGAAGCTCGTGCCTTTCTCCCACCAGCGATACTAGTAGCAATGCTTCAGAACCTCTGGTCCTGGGAGTCGCTACAGATGCAGTTGTATTGACAAGCATGTTGCCCGATAGGATCCCTCCCTCCCTCCAAAGGCAGTGGCGACCTCCGTGATGCTTGTCAAGCACTCGATGCGAACACTGCGATCTCTCACTGCCCATGATGGCAACCGACTCCGCTCAGATTGCGTTGCTCCCTTTCGATGTCCGCACGAGAATCTCGTCTTCCCATGAGATCGGCTCTCAAGATCATGTCCTAGATGGGCTTGTCAAAAACTCTCTGGACGCCGACGCTCACTCTATTACGATCGACGCAGACTTCGCCCAGGGTTACTTTTCCGTTCAAGATGATGGAACAGGCATCACTGGGGTTGAGTTCTCCAAGGCTGGCCACTTGGCAAGATTGCACTGTATGCCCAAATGCTGTACGGGAGAAGGCTGGAACACTAACGACAGCGTTAGGTACTTCGAAGCTCGGTGCACCACCAGGAGTCTATGGCCGATACGGTCGCTTTCTGTCGAATCTATCCTGCCTGTCACTCCTCTCAATAACATCTCGACATGAATGCGAATCTTTGATGAGCAGGATGGTCCTCCATCGTGGAAAGGTCATTTGTAGGCAACTGCGGCTCCAGTCAGAAGAAGGTGGAATTGAGAAACAGGGCACCAAAATCGTCGTTCATAATCTCTTCGGGGACATCCCCGTACGATCAAATCAACTGGCTTGTCGCCTTTCCTCCCCGGTAGAAGTTGACAAAGAATTCGACCGAATGAAGCGGTCTCTCGTTGGACTTTTGCTAGGCCGGGCCGGGGATATCAATCTGCGCTTCACGGTCAAGAATGGGCGGCAACAGTTCATCCATCGCTGCTCAAACAGTCTGGACCAGCGCTGCTTCTCACTCGGCTCCATTATTTCGACTATGTTTCAGGCGAAGCTCATTACGGACAATGACGCGGGAGCATGGAGTCTCGCCTCCGTCCGTCTCAGCGACTTGTCGATTCGCGCGGCGATCTGTATACAACCTTCCTCGTCCAAAACCAACCAGTTTATCTCTTTCGGAAATGCTGCTTTATCACATGGCCAGGGAGGCAGTTGGTTGTTTGACACGATCAATAGTTTGTTTGAGGCCTCGGGCTTTGGTACAGCAGGATTACCCAAGAGGAAGAAGGGAGAGACAAAGAGTAGAAAGGGGATTGATAGGTGGCCCATGTTTTACATTCGGGTTGATAGCAGGTTCGACATGAGATTGCAATTATCGGAGCAAGACTGGGCTCCCCTGGACTGGCCTCTGGGAATCCGGCATCTGACAACGGCCGTGGAAATCTTGGTCCGCCACTTTCTAAAAAATCACGGATTCACGGAGGTATCCAGACTTGGAGAAAACAAATCTCAAGCGGAGAATTGGTCGGGAGAGGAGCTCGCCCTTCAAGATGGGAACCCAGCATCAGCCTCCAAGCGAGCACCCAATATCGGTGAAGCGCAGTATCTACGCCACTGGCGTCGAGCCAAAGCTGGGCGTTATTATACTCGCGAAGATGGCAGGAATGGCAAGGGTTTCGACAAGAATCACGAAGACGCCCCGGAGTCGATGGCACAAGACAACCAACTATTGCTTAGTGACCTCGACGTTGGCGGGACCGACCCTCGAACCGCTGTTACGAAGATCAACCATGATGCTGAACGAGAGTCCTGCGAGGATGAGGTTATGAAAGGAACCGAAGTGAATACGATTCTTTGGACGAACCCGAGTAACGGTCAGGTGGTCCGTCTAAACCCTCGTACGGGGGCAACCATGCCACACACGGAGAGAGGGTCAACCCGTCCTGACCAAGGCAGTGGGAAGTGCAATGCATCTGGCAGTTCACAAGGCACACGCCTACCGCCCAAACTCGCATCCTTGAGCAATCCACGAAGAGTGATGGCTCGGCCAATCCTCACCTCAAAGAGACGCAGAAATTTGTATTCGTTCCAATGCTCCGAAGCCCCAATTCAGTCTCTTTCGTTACCCGGAGCTCCAGCGTCGGTTGCAAGTCATCAAACCATATGGAACTCCAACACCTCGACTCATGGCATCCAGAACGTGACGAAAAGGTCCCTTTCTTGCGCCACAGTCATCCGGCAAGTGGACCAGAAATTCATTCTTGCCGTTGTGCCTGCCGGATTCCCATCGGGTGACGCAGGCACGGAGAATTTGTTAATCTTAATCGATCAACATGCTGCTGACGAGAGGATCAAGTTTGAAGGACTGTGTCAAGGTTTGCGTCGGAGTGGTTGGGTCAGTCTTGCTCGGCCACTGGTCTTTGAAATTGACGAGGCCGAATCGAGACTGTTTGAGAATCAGCAAGACTACTTCCAGAGATGGCACATCAGCTATACCACACATCAAACCAAGACGCCTTTGCACTCGCACTCGGGACCAAGGGGCCTGGAAGATGGTCAACACATGATTAGCGTCACCGCGCTCCCGGTCCTCATTGCTGAACGGTGTCGCGCTGAACCAAGGCTTTTGATTGAACTGCTCCGCGGCGAAATATGGTCTGAGCACCGGCGCGGTGATGAGTCCAGGGCAAAGTCTATCACTGCACAACCAGCAGCTACTGGGTGGCTTTCGGACATGTCAGACTGTCCAGCACGTCTTTTGGAACTACTCAAGTCGCGCTCCTGTCGCACGGCGATAATGTTCAATGACGAGTTGAATATGGAGCAGTGCGTCGACCTTGTGCAGCAGCTTTCGCGGTGTACTTTTCCCTTCCAGTGTGCGCACGGGAGGCCCACATTGACAGCGTTAGCAGATATGGGTGATATTAGCCAGGACGGTCTTGCGTCGAAGGTTGTGGAAGTGGGTAATAATACGAGTTGGGGCGAGATTGGATTCGGCGGTGCATGGAATGCCTGGCACGCCCCAGGTTGAGGCAATCTAGACTAGATTCAGCGAGTGACCATCCCCCATGGGCCCAAAACACGAGAACCAAAGACCATCGTGTGACTTGCAAGACTCATGACTGACCATCACTGATCATCACTGACCGCCACTGACTTGTCTCGTCGAATCACAGACTGCTGGCTTCAGGTTTCTCCAAGCTTGACGGGACGGTGACCAGGCTGGCGCCAGGGTCGGCTCGACAAACGCCAGGCGCCGAAAACTGACGCGCTACACGTGACTGGAAAATTGAGGTGGTCTGTGTGTTCTGGTGATACGCCGTGGTCACAGGCTCGCGTCCAATGGGGGGCGACAGCAGGCCGCGCAGACGGTGACGGCGCAGGGATGGCGGATCAGCGTGTGAGCCATGGCGGCATTTTGGCGAGCGGCTTGCTGTCAGATTTGCCAGCGACTGGCCAATTGCTGCTGCCGCCAGTCCTCCATCACATGAATCCGGCGGCCTGCTCGAGGCCTGCTTTGGGCTCACCAGTCCAGAATCCAAGGGGGCTCCCTGCATTCTGGCTGGAACATGCAGCTGCGAGGGCGGATCCGCCTCCAGCAACAGCCAGCAGCAGCAGCCAGCAGCGTGCAAAGAGCAGAGATTGAGGCATCAGGTGATGGTGTGCCGCACCGTGCCACTGTCCCTGGCGAAGTCCGCGGATGCCCAGGCGGCCCTTCGGCCCCTACTGGCAATCCAGCACTGCCGCCAGGCGGCGAGTGACCCAAGCGGTGTGCCCAATAATGTCGTGCCAATGTGCGTGCAATGTGGCAGTGTGCCAGCTCGATCCCTCCAGACGGGCCCGGGCAGAGGCAGAGCGCCCTGTGCAAAGGCAGCCGTAGCCAGTAGTCCCCAGTACAATTGCCGCTGGCTGCTGATCCGTTTCCGATGGCCCCCCGCCCCTAGGCGGAGGGTGCGATTGTGAGAAAGCGCCAACACCGCAGCGCCGTCCAGTCAGCGTGCACGGATGGGGGCTTGATGGGTTGCAGGAGCGATGCGGCAGTCGGCAAGGGCCTTGTCAAGCGCCCGGCGCCCCCTGGATTCGCTCTTTGCCTTGCTTGGCTCACCCACTCGCCGTGCAGTGCTGCGCTGCGCTGCACCCTCTGCACCCTCTGCACCTGCTGCACCTCGCACCCACGCACCCACACACCCACCTGCGCCTGCTTTGCAGTCCCTCCTCACTTCTCTCCTCCCTCCCTCCCTCCCTCACTCACTCACTCACTCACTCACTCACGCCCGGCCTCTTTTCCTCCCACTTCAAGCACCGTCCACCTTGGCTGTCCCTGTGTCGTCCTGTTGAATACCTCCCTCCTCCAACCCTGCGAACCACCTCGCCCTCTTGCTGTAAATCCAGATCCACGGCTGGCCCTCTTGCCGCCCGCCTGCGGCAGAGTCCGCCCACCACCTTGACCACTCAATCGCCACCACTCCGCCTGCGCTTCCCGCGGCTTGCGCTTACTCCCATGCATGAATGAATGATCTCGCACCGCCCGAACTGTTGATGCTCTTCAACCCATTTCTCACCCTGCCCAACCTCCCACCCAAGGCTTCCTCGCTCTGTATCGTCTTCGCCGGCCCAGGCGCCCTTCAGACCCCTCCGTCCTCCTGGTCGGACCGCTGGGCGTCCAGGGCGCTTAACTTTGAGGTATCTCCGGCTTGTGACAGTCAATAGGCGCCCGCCTCCAACGTCCTGTCGCCGCGCGTCTTGTCGTCTCATCGTCGTCCGCAACTCTCAGACCTCCTGGAGGGTCTTCGCGCTTCAAAGACGTCATTTGTGCAAGGCCCAGAGGAAGGGGCCCGCCAGTCGAAGCGCCCACGCTCGTCTCAGGCCCGTATGCGTATCGGATCCCCTTTCCCTTAATTCAGGAGTTGTATGTAAGACAAGGGACTTGCTACGAGGACTTATACCTTGCGGTCTCGCTCAAAGAGGGGAGTCCACCGAGCAACGACATCGCCGCCATGATGGTGGCCTCCGTTCCAGTTAGCCACCCGACGTCGGATAACGACTCATCTTCGAGCCTAGAGGCCGGTTCTCGAGGCTTTGTTGCGGTCAATCATACGTCCAGCATCGGTTGGTCGCCGTTTCCGAACATTCTGGTACACGTACTGACCTGTGGATAGAGAGCGATGCGTCCAGTCAACTTTCCTCCCCACAAGACCGTCAGCGGAGAGGAAGTGAACACTCTTCACACAACCCCAACAGCCACTATCCTCGTCCCCGGAGCCAAGAAGCGAACCATCACAAACGCAAGCGATCCGGGTCGGACGAGGCGCTGCAGTACCGGGAACCACGAGGCTACGACTATAGTCCCTCGAAGCGTCCGGATCCGCACCATATGGCCAACCGGGCGCTGCATGTCCTGGGGACAGCGGAACAGAACGGAGCGGGATACTATCAGAATGGTAACGGCGTCGACCAGAACGGGCATGGCTGGCCGTCAGAGCGACCTCCCCAGCCTCAGCCGCCTGTGAATGGCGTCCGACCCAATACGTCGGAGGCCCAGCTCGCAGAAGTCTTGCAGCGAGAGACCAACGCACAGGAGTCGCAGCCGCGACCTTGGGAGTTCCAATCGAGCACCAACGGCGAAGCTCACCTGGACCAATATGGCATGGAATCTCCCTCGGGCATGCTCGGGCCAAAGCGCAAACGCAACTTCAGCAACCGAACCAAAACAGGCTGCATGACTTGCCGCAAACGGAAGAAGAAATGTGACGAGCAGCACCCGGCCTGTGAGTTGATCTGCATATCCGACCCATTGCATACTGTCCCCGAGGCGACGAGTAAATACTGACCGTGGGGCGCACATTTAGGCAATAACTGTCTTCGAGGAGGTTTTACGTGCCAGGGCTATAGTGTGACCAGAGGCCTGTGGCAGGCCAAGCCCGCGCCGGTCAAGGCCTCTCTCCCGCTACAGTCCAAGGACGGCCACAGTGACGTGTCCGAGGCCTCGGCTTACCAGGGACCCAATAATGTATCACCTGGATCAAGGCGCCCTTCGGCGCAATATGAAGGCGGCCAGACGCGACCGATTCCGGTGGACGACCATGAGGCACAACGCCAGCAACAGTATGCCACGAGTCCTCCCCGAAATGAACCACGAAGCCGGCCGTCATATCATGGTCAACAACAGTGGCCACCACAACAAGGCCCGACTCCTTATACATCCGAAAATCTCCCCCCTCTTTCAGAACTCGGCCGCCCAGAAGCTCCTCCCAGTGTACACCCCAGAGACATGTCTAGAGCACCTGCCCAAGGGGGGCCCCATTCCCAGCACCCGCCGCCGCCACCGCCACCGCCGCCGCCGGGATACCAAGCCCAACCTCAGTCTCAGCCCCAACCGCCGCCCCAACCGCCGCCTCAACCCCAGCCTCAATCCCATCCCCCACCGCAACCAGCTCCTCCAAATCTTGCCCATGGTGCTCAAGGACCACCGCCTTCACAGTCAGGCCACTGGGCACCTCCGCAACAGCCCGATTACCGACATGCGTTCCCGCCGCCTCCGCCCGAGCACCACGCTCCCCAACGCCACGTGCGTGTGGCGTCGACGAGCGTCGATTTCCAGAAAACGGGAGCCAAAACCTTCAACAAGGAGGACGTGGAGCGGTCCAAGATGTTGCGCACCACCTATTACAACCACTGCGATCCGACCCTGGAGAATGAGCGGCAGCGGTGCGAGCGGGCGTTGACGCGTTACAACGATGCTTGCAAACTGGACAGTGGGGTGAGCACGGAAGAAGCCCGGAACATCTTACTCAAGGTGTTTGATCCGAGCAAAGACACGATCCACCGCTTTTTGGCGGCCCCGCAGGAAAAGGGTGTGCTCAGCCATGGCGTCAAGATCGAGGCCCCGTTCCATTGCACGTACGGGTACAACATCAAACTGATGGACAGCGTCTACATTGGCCGGAACTGTACCATTGACGATGCCGGACGGGTGGAGATTGGGGCCCGCACATACATCGGTCCCAATGTGACGATTCTGACGACGGATGTGTCGAAGGATATGGTGGACCGAAAGGGAACTGGGGGACAATGGATCGCGAAACCGGTGCTGGTGGCATCGGAGGTGGTGATCGGGGCAAATGCCGTGCTCTATCCCGGCGTCAGGCTGGAACGAGGTTCTACCGTGGAGCCGTTTGCCGTGGTGCGCGAGAACCTGGGAGAATTCGAGACGCAGAAAGTGTCTGCGGGTGGTCGAGCGTGAGAGAGCGGCATGAGGGTGAGGGGGAGAGGGAGGGAGAAGGACACGAGCGACCACGCCACAATGTTTTTCACGTCATGATCTATGTGTTGATGAGGCTACCTGGTATCGTAATCGCATTGAAATTCAAGGTTTTCCATGACAAGATGTGCACTGGCAGTCTTTTTATTGCTTGGCTGTACGGAGTACGGAGTACTTACCCAGTACTTGGTACCTTGGTCCCGTGAAGCCCTTGGGCCCCCGCTTTGGAAAAAGGGTTGATGTCACTTGATGGATTCGTCGGTGGACTTTCGCCTAAGTGTGGAGTTGGTCTAGGGGTCGACGGATCAGGATGGTTCGGAGTTCGGCAGGATCTCGACTCCCACAGAGAAAGAGAGAGGGGGGTTGGGGTTGGAGGTCATATGTAATATACCAGAGGCATGGAGGAAATGGCGGTCTAGTCCGACTTGAAGGAGAGAGAGAGGTGCCTCCTGTGTGTTAACTCCTGACTGCTGCTGTGCGGCCCCGTTCGGGGGCATCGGGGGCATCTCAGTCGATGCAACATCTGCAGGTTGTTTTGACTTCGGGGGTATTTGACAGTTCCACCGTGACAGCACATCGTCTGGAAGCTTGCCAACCCGAAAGTCTACTGACCCAAGATCGAGACTCGGAGCGAGCCTACTGGGTACGTCCTCGCCGGGCCTTGTGGCGTGCACGGCAACAGAAGGGCGTCGTCACAACTGCAGGTGGCATGACGGAAGAGGAAGATTTGAACGGCGACATGTCT
The DNA here is from genome assembly GCA_001599795.1 of Exophiala calicioides. Taxonomy (NCBI): domain Eukaryota; kingdom Fungi; phylum Ascomycota; class Eurotiomycetes; order Chaetothyriales; family Herpotrichiellaceae; genus Exophiala; species Exophiala calicioides. The sequence continues at coordinate 7,372,824 of BCHZ01000003.1, forward strand.
GCAAAACTGCGAGACCGAGGGGGCCCTGACGCCGACCACAACCGGACAGAGTCCAGGCCTTTTTCTTTACGTGTTGCAGTGTTGGATGATTGGCTCGACGGGCGAAAATCGCCCGGCGTGGAAATTGAAGCCGGCTACCTTCCCATCAGCCCTGAGAGGAGAACAACGAGCACGTCGAGCAGGACGCGCAGGACGCGCAGGACGCGTAGGAAACAAGATAAACCGCGAGATGCTGGAGGTTGATCTTGTTGACGTTCACGGACGTTTCATTATTGTTTACCAGCCCAGCCCGGCCCAGTACTAAGTAGCGCCGGGTCTGGTGGACAAAGGGTCGCATCGATCTTGCCCAGGAGGACGCGGCGTACTGGGTCCGTACTGAGGAGACTCTACCAGTAGAGAAGCTACAGGCATTGGTGGGGTAACAGTGGGCGGCTTTAGGCGGTGATTTTGGTACCTAAAGCCTGCCAGCCGTCGGCATTTCCAGGGGACCGTGTGCCCTTCACACGCCAGTCTGCCCCCGGTCCCAATAATGGTGGTGACGAAGCGACAAGTCCCCGGGCTAACCAGTGCTGCCCTTGTCGAAAGCAGCCGTCAGGGTTCCGATCGGCAGGCGGCCCCCTCGGCCAGCTGAGGTCCGTCGGGCGTCTCTCTCTAGACCAGAGGCAGCTGGAAGGCTAAACGGACCAAGAGGCGGAATGCCCAGGCACGCCCAGGGCAAGATGCGGCACACCGCCCGTGACCGCCTGTGGCCGCTCGTGACCGCTCTCTTTGTCCAGGACGTCCTCTTCTGTCGAGTCCGAGGAACCAGTCGCTGGAGGACACGGCGGCGGCGAGGGCGAAGAAACGCGGCCGAGGACAACACTTTTGATGCCCTGACCAGCTCCCCAGCGCCCGAGCCGGGACTAGAGAAGTTCTGGAGGCCAATCGGCCCCGGGCGCTGGACCAGCCCCAGCAAGCCCACCTGGGGGCCGGGCCCCATTCGCCATTTGGCAATTTTTGGACAGCAGCGGCAGGGATTAGGCGTCAAACCCTGGGACTAAGTAAGTCACTTGGATTTGTCGTCTACTGAGTACCACCAGTGCACCACTGGCACCAGTCTCAAAGTCTCGAGTTCTCGAGTCTTGACACCACACCTGCCTCGGTCGTGCCGCAGCTTCGCCTCCATCCATCCCCAAGCCGTTACAGTCCCTGCTTCCAGCTTCCTCCTTCCAGCTTCCTGCTTCCTGCTTCCTGCTTCCTGCTTCCTCCGGCTCTCCTCTCATCGGATGCCTGTCCTCCTTACCGAATTTGTTCTAATTCCTATCGTGTTGTGACGCGAGCTGCGACTGGTCCTTGCGTCTCCGACAGCCCCCTCGCCTCAACCTCCGACACCTCCCTTGTTTTGACGACACTTATTGTGCAGGCCCCCCCCCTATACGGAGTACCCTCCCAGACCTTTCGTGGACCTCGACTGTCCCCCGGTTCTGCTACAGTGGCCTGGCTTTCAACAACCTGTGCGAACCTTGCTACCGTCCCCCCCAGGCCTCAAGCCTCTCTACCGTCCTCCTCCCTGTCCATTTCCAGCCCTTCGCACACCAACCTGCGGGATTGCTCAACCGTTGAAGAGAATGGCCAGCTTGGGAACACGGGGAATCACATGCTGAACGAGATGATTGAAAAGTCCCTTCAACACCATGCGCGAAAATCAGTCAGCAAGCATCTTTGTCGCACCGCTGCGGATCTACAAGAACAGTGGTGACGACAACGCCGGTACACCAACAGACGAATTCACCCCGAGATCCAGCACAACGAGTCCGACGGCCACCTTCAACTCGGAATCCAGTGACGAGTCGGCCGCCAATCAAACAAGATTCCACAACTACCTTCGTGCCTTGTACCCATTCCAACCTTCCGCCCCCCACTCATCGACGACCGTAACCCTGCCGCTCAACAATGGAGACATCATCCTGGTACACTCTGTTCATGTCAATGGCTGGGCCGATGGGACGTTGCTGGAAACAGGCGCTCGAGGCTGGCTGCCGACAAACTACTGCGAGGCATATGATTTTGTGGCCATGCGACCGCTCCTGCGAGCGCTGACGGAATTCTGGGACCTGGTCCGATGCGGAAGCGATTCGAATCCCAATCTTTTTCGCAATCAGGATTACATGAGGGGTTTGGTCGCCGGAGTCCGTGCCTTGCTCGAGAGGTCCGAATGTTTGACCCGAGACTCATCCTGGGTCAAAGAGCACGACGGTATTCGACGGACGCGAAAGAGCCTTCTGTCTGATCTGGCCCTCCTCGTCCGCACTGCGAAACAATTGCAACAGGTCGTCATAACTCAGAATACTCACAATGGTCTCGACATCAGGCTGGATGACATGCTCCTCAAAGCATTTCGCATCGTCACCCGGGCGGTGCTGTTCTTTGACGTGTGGAGCGAGCAGACGGCTGAGGTTCCTCCAGCTCCTGCGAGGCAATCCCACACATCCTCGGAATCGCAAAGTGTCCCGCCGTCACCGCGAGATGTGGGCGAGACGCAGTCCGCCGCTCGTCATCAGAGCTCGGTATCTGTCGGCGCGAAACCAACCGGGCCCACCATCTTGTCGAAACGAAGCAGTCGGAGTTCGACCGGCAAGTCCCTCCCAACGCGCCGACACTCGGCCATCACGCATCGGATGTCATACGGCCGTCCGGCGAACCAGAAGAACTCGAATCTCATTTCGGAATACCTGCACGCATCGTACGATGACTTCTTGACCGTGTTGGCCTCGTTTCTCGGGTCCCACATGCAGTCGAGGTCCTCCTCGGAGCTTCTCCTGACGACACAGAACGCCGTCCGCTCCTGCCGCCAGTTGTTTGCGATTGTTGAAACCGTCATCGACCGAGACTACAGCACCTCTCGACCTCTAGTCCATGCCAAGGATTCCATGTATTACGCCATCACAGAATTGGTCCACGCTGCTCGCCAGGTCTTCAAACCCATTCACTCTATCGAAGATGACTTGGTCTATCTGCCCGAGGAGGCGCATAATCTTGTCCAAGCAGCTACGGCTTGTGTTAGCGCCGCCGGCCGGTGTGTTGCCCGCACCAAGGCGACCCTCGAAGAAATTGGAGACTTTGAAATCGAGCATCTCGGCCAGCTTCTCGGCAGGAACTCGGACGGCTCAAATACCCCTGAGCCTACAGGTCAGGATAGTTCTTCGCATGCGGTCACTCAGCCCTCTGCTGTGAGGACATCCATCCACCAAGTGTCCGAAAGGCCGAAGCAGTCACGGCCACGGATATCCATCTCTCAGGGGATGTTGACCCCGCCACTCTCCGTCAACACTGCGGAATCTCCGTCGACCAGCTTTGGTAGTGTCCCTCCAACACCGAAAGAAGATGTCATGGTAGATATTATCAGATCGTCTCCCCTACCCTCCGCATCTTGCCTTCACCAAGAAGTCGTTCCAGCACCCTCCGAGTTTAGTCGATCCTTGGCCGATGCTAGGCAACCAAAGTCGGTCGCCAGAGTGGTTGGAGGGAGGACGAGCAGTGAGGGCAGCTTTGAGCGGATCCAAAGACTCTCGGACCCAAGCAATTTATCAACCGCGTCAACGAGAGTCACCTCGGCGCTCGGAGCCACGAGCCCTTCGTTCTCAGACCGCGTCTTGGCCCAGTCCAGTCTAGACGGCTATATCCCGCTTGGTGACGATGACGATGCGGAAGCTGAAATCCTGGTCCAAACGTTCGCGCAGGAGCTTGTTTTTAATCGCGAGGGCATGGTGGTCGGTGGCACTTTGAACGCCTTGGTTGAGAGGCTGACCTCTCCCGATTCTGCGCCTGATAATTCCTTCATCACCACCATCTACTTGACGTTTCGGTTGTTTGCTAAACCGGAGGAGTTTGCGCAAGCATTGGCGTATCGTTATGAATACATTAGAGAGAGCCCAGGCATTGCCAATCCCGTACGTCTCAGAGTGTACAACGTCATCAAGGGTTGGATGGAATCCCATTGGAGGCATGACTGTGATGACACAGCTCTACCCGTCATTGTCGGCTTTGCGAGGGAAACTCTGATGTCGGAACTCCCAATGGCTGGCAAGAGACTACTCGACTTGGCCGCGAAGGTGTCGTCGACCCGAGCGCCCATCATTCCTCGAGTTGTGTCTGCAGTTGGGAAGACCAACACGTCCTCGGCAGCATATGTGGATCCCAACTCTCCCTTGCCTACCTCAGTTATATCGAAAAGTCAACTCACGGCCTTGAGAGCGTGGAAAATGGGCGGCCCCGGCGTCAGCATCCTGGACTTCGATCCTCTAGAACTTGCTCGTCAGATCACTCTGAAGACCTCCAAGCTCTTCTGCTCCATTCTGCCCGAGGAGCTTTTGGGTACGGAATGGACAAAACGCTCAAGCTCGCTGGCTGTCAATGTCCGAGCCATGTCGACTCTATCCACGGATGTCTCCAATCTCGTGTCCGATTCTGTCCTCCAACTTGAAGAGCCAAAGAAGCGGGCCGCCATCATCAAGCAATGGATCAAGATTGCAAACAAGTGTCAGGAATTGCACAACTACGATACAGTAATGGCCATCGTCTGTGCATTGGATTCAACCAACATCAAACGAATGAGGAAGACCTGGGAATGCGTTCCTCAAAAGACCAAATCTGTCTTCGAAGAGCTTCGCAGAATCGTGGACGTCTCCCGCAACTATTGCGTTCTTCGACAGCGCGTTCAATCACATCTGCCTCCATGTCTACCGTTTATTGGCGTCTATTTGACAGATCTGACCATGGTCGATTCCGCAAATCCTTCCACCCGGCCCCTCGACACGGCCGACAGCAAAACTTCGGTCATTAATCTGGACAAGCATATGAAGACGGCCAAGATCATCTCCGAGCTCCAAGGGCTCCAAAGTCCATACCGGTTGACGGAAGTTTCGGAACTTCAGACCTGGATGCAGGATCAATTGATCCGAGTCCGTTCCGCTGGTGAGAAGAGCTACCAAAACCACTATCGTCGATCGTTGATTCTGGAGCCAAAAGCAGTTGATCTGGCAACCTCTGGCAAGGACAAGGAGAAATTCGACTTCCTAACTTGGGCTCACTTGCTCCAAAAGGAAAAGGCGGTGCCAGTCCCCAGCTAACCTTGGCTTTCATTGCCACCGCAGTCTTACGATTTGACGTTTTTCTTTGATTGTACAGTACCTAGCGCTCCACGAACGCTGCGAGTTCATGATACCCCACGCTTGTCTTTTATTGTTTTGATTCTCGGGTTGCTTGCCATTGTTGAAGTGGGTAGGGGATACGTTCGAGGCGGCACAGTGCCGAATTTATAACAAAGGCCATCCATCTGCCGTTACCAGGACATGAGTTCAGGCGCATGGCTATATGAAGGAAACGAAAAGCAGCTAGATGAACAGGTCTAAGGTCGGGATCACCATGTCAGCTGAATGGGTATCGCGTCCTATTTTCGCCCTCATGTTGACGGCGACTGCCTGGCAGCGACACGTTTTGTACAGATTAATTGACGGAACGACTCAGGAGCTGGTTGATGTTGGTGGTTTGCCCTAATTATTTTCTTGTATACGGGAAGACGCAATCGTCAACTGTCGAGTCATAAACCAGGGTCCCAGGACACGTATAGATAATCTTGCCGAGGTGCGTTTCAAGTATTGGGAAGGGTCTGGGTTAACAAGGCAACGTCTCGCGACATGAAAACGGGGAAACAGTTCACGGGGTCTCGCTCGGTACACGTTTTTTAATTGAATTGGCCTGGTAACTTTGTCTTTCTTGTCCCATACTAAGTATCCCGATGTACTCGAGCAGTACAGGGGGGACGTGGTGGTGCAACGATTCCGATTGAAGATGGAATATGGGTTCTAGGCTACGAGAAAATAAATACTGTGTATGACAACTTGAAGATGTAGATTATTATTCAGGTTCGGGTTCTTATCGAGGATCTGCAAGGTGTTGAATATTTATTGCAGGTTCTGGTCACGGAAGCTATTTGTGACTAGATATTAATTCAGACTATGGTGCAACTCGGATTATTAAACTGTCCCGTCTCGCTTCGACTGGCCCCAACATGGCGTCTCACGGGAGCCAAAGGCGTATGCGGGTCGGATTTTATACATAGTATCGTCTCACGGAGAAGAGAATATCTCACCGGGAGGATTTGTTGTTTGGCTCCAAGGAAATGTCAATCACCGGTCAACTCTCTCTCACCCGCCTCCGAACCCAAGGCTGATGATAGCCAGAGTAGTCCCTTACTCTCGAAATGCCAAAGTGGTCGGCGACGCTGAGATAGCCTTCATGGGTGGGTTCACCGGCGGCCCTGACGGTGTCAAGGTCGGCGGGCTCCATCTCCCAATTAGTACGACAGAAGACGCACCGCAGCCGAGTGCCGCGCTGGCTTGCAGCCCACTGGTCGAAGCAAGACCGGTGCAGGTTATGCCCGCACTGGGCTCGGCACCATACCAGGTCGTTGTTCTCTTCGTCAAGGTCCATGTAGCAGATCGGACACTCGTCGTCGTCGGTGGGCTTGCGGGTTCCCCCCGAATCCCCTCCCACATCGGCCGGGATCGGCGGTGCGCACGTCATGAAGATGTCCTGCAGCTCCGACGCCAGCAGTGCGAGTTGATACTGCAGGTGGGCGGGGGCCTTGAGCACATTTCGCAGCGCGTAGACCTTGTGCTTGCATTCATTGCCCTTGAGCGAGTCTGGGCATGTACACCAAGGGGTTTGGTCGATGGTGACGGTGTAGATATTCCCCGTCGATCCCACGACATCCAGCTCTTCCGTAGGCGCACCGTCTCGCTCGCCACGTCGCCGGTCAAGGACGATCATCCGCTGAGTCTCAGCCCGTTCAAGCTTCACCAAGAAGGATTTTGGGGGTTTCGCACGATATCGGCGCAGGCGCTTTTCCTCGCCGTCTTTGCCTTTTTGGGGAGCCTTGCCCTTCGATACCGAGTGTTTTGCAGGGGGGTTTTCTGTTTTCACGTTGTGATTGCTCTTTTTCCGTGCCTGCGCGACTTCCTTTGGGAGTTCTGATGTAAATCGGGGGTGCTTTGGAGGGGCTTTGCGTTTGGAAGGCGCTGGTTTCGTGATGCGTCCGGTGCTTGAAATCCGAGAGGACTGGGCCGGCATATTGGACTAGCCACTAAGTACTAAGTAAGTACTATGTCTGATACTATAATGTGACAGTACGATCGATGTGTGGTGAGATTGAGAGAGGGCAAGGACTGCCCATTATCGTGGAGAATGAATGGGAATGAGTATGCACGGAGTACGCAGGTGCACTTTGCGGGGAAATGAATGGTGAGTATTATTATTACGACGGAGTAATGCCAATACCCAGTAGTTGTTTGGACAGGCTGACAGTCACGTGATTCACATGTCTCAATGAGGAAACTGAACCGAAAGCATCAGGAAGCCGATCTCCATTGCTTATTATTTTATATTTTATATAGGTCAACTTCGTCAAATTTCTTTTGCAATAATAACAGTACAGTTAAACTCACATTCAGGTCGATGGCTGACCGGGCTGTGATGATCTATGTGCGCGTATCTTCAGGAGAAGCCGCTCTGTTCGCGATTTCAAGACTGCGACTTGCGCCTTAATAGGGCCAAGATCTGGTGTTGATCCGCTTGCCGTCACACTTGATGAAGGACCAGCCCGTAAAGATATCATCGAGGCAGAGGTCGAAGTCGAATGTGGAGAGATTGGTTCGGGGGGAGAAGCACTTGCGGTCGTCGGGGGGGCCTCTAAAGTCTCAAGCTGGTTGATTTCACCACTCGGTTCGCCACTGCTGTCGTCCACCTGGGCAGTTTCGAACCCGCGGTTCTGTTTTTTCCATGCTTGAACAAGGTCGAATTTGACCCCTGGCTCATGTTTCATCCAATTACCTATGACGCCATTCTCCTTGCACTTGCTGCAGATGTCCGGGAAAATGTGAAGGCTGTCGCTGACACTGCCGCAGAGCTGATGCGAACACGCCACCTGTAATTTGGAGTGGATCAGCTGATCCATTTTCTCGGCGCATTGGACGATGGTCTTGATCTTGACATGGCCACAGAGATTGTAGATGGTATGCGACTCACACATCTTGGGTTGATCGGGAGAGTTGGTTGGTAAAATGGGTCTGATCTGCTCGGACTTGGAAGCACAGGATGTAGACCTTGTAAACGCATCGAAGACAGTTTTATCAAATCGATAGGACGAAACAAAGCCCATCTTACCGGTAAATGCACCTACCTGGTCTTTGTTTGATCTGGCAAATATAGCAGAGTCGCGACTAGAGATGAAAGAAACATGTCTTTGATGCAATTTTTAGCCACTGTTGACAGAGTGACTGCGCAACGTGAGGCTGTCTTTGGGTGACCACAGGCACAAGGGGTGGTCTGGCGTTGGAGGCCGCAAACCACCATCCCACCGAAGCTGACGAGAGGTACACAGTAGGTGACAAGGCTGAGGTCGGCGCGTGTATGGTGGTCATGACTGTCGGCACTGTCAGGCACGAAGCCTTCCGCCGCCCAGCCGACGTTGCATTCTAGAAGTCCCTTAGCGCAATTATGCCGCCGCTACTGGAGCTTATTTTTCGCCAAGTTCGAACTTGCTCCATCGACGAAATGAAAATTTGACCTGGTACCCAGTAGTTTCCGATGTTCGCTGGACTCCTGAATGGGTCACTTTGGTTGATCCCGGCCGCCCACCCGGCGTGATGCCTGTGGGATCGTCGTTGATCCTCACTTTCGCCTTCGATGGCCACGATGGCCCAGGCGAGGTTTGCAGGTTACGGCCGATTTCCAGAAGACCCAGAAGATCCCGACGTCAGGGCTGTGACATCGGTGGCGTCGGGTTTGGGAGGCGATCCAGTCCAGTGACGACTCGAGCAGAGGGAAAGGTGGGTCGACACACTACTGGCAATAACATTTACCACCATGTTACAAACTTACAACTTGTACTAGACTACTAGTAAGGGACCCCGTGAGACCCTCTCACGCCCTTTTTACGCCTGTCGTCCTTCGGACTTGGTAATCTGGGGTTGGGCTTGGCATCGTCCTACCAGTCCGAGTCCGAGTCAAGCTTTTGCTTCCACTCCGCTTGGTGGACCTCGTTGCCGTCTTGTTGCTCATTCTAACTTCCAACGACTCCCAGGACTTCTTACTAACACCGCAGCCGCCCCAAGGGCCTAGAATGCCATCCGTGCTTTTTGCATGACGTGGATCGTTGAGCCTCCACTCCCGGCTTCCAGTTACTTCTTGCGGTCGTCATTTGCCCGCCTCGCCATCCCCCCGGGCTCCTGACTTGTGTCCCACCCAGTGTCAGCAGCCTGGACACACGACCACCTTGGGAGCATGGCCGAAATGATGGCGTTCCTCGTGCTGACGGAGGGAAGCTGGGAATCATTGCTTCTTTCAGTCGATTTAGCCAGCGGCTTGTTCCGCTGCTCTCCCTCTGCAATAAAGATGCCTCCAACCCCCCTCTGAGCTTCCTTCAACCACCTTGGTCCTTTCCCAATCCCTCCCGGTCCAGTTTTAGTGTCAACCCCTTCAGCAATGTCCGAATCACGGAGAGGTTCGAGGATGCAGCGTCGACGGACGAGTATCCAGGAAGATGCCACCATGTTGGCTTCCATGGGCGTCAAGCAGGAGCTGCAGCGCAACTTTTCCATGCTGTCCATGCTTGGCCTCGCCTTTGCCATCTTGAACTCATGGACCGCACTGGGAGCTAGCATGTCATTGGCCTTGCCCAGTGGAGGTCCGGTCGGCGTCATCTGGGGACTGATCGTTGCCGGTATTTGCAATCTCGCCTTGGCCGCCTCTCTGGCTGAGTTTCTTTCGGCCTTCCCTACCGCCGGCGGTAAGTGTTCCTTGCTCCGATGCTGTGTGGCCTTTCTGACCATATCCAGGCCAATACCACTGGGTCGCCGTCATTAGCTGGAAAGGCTGGGTTCCGATCCTGTCCTGGATCACCGGCTGGATCAACACCGCCGGCTGGGTTGCTTTGACAGCCACTGCCGGTCTCCTCGGCAGTCAACTCATCTTGGGGATCATTTCCCTCGCCACGCCGTCTTACGAGCCGCACCGTTGGCACCAGTTTCTCATCTATATTGGTTATAACGTGTTCGCCTTCCTGATCAATGCCTTTCTGACGAGGCTCCTTCCCCTCGTCACCAAGTCGGCCCTAATCTGGTCAATCACGGGCTGGTTGGTCATCTCGATCACTGTTCTCGCCTGTTCCTCGCCCGAATATCAGTCCGGAGACTTTGTTTACCGGGAATTCATCAATGAGACAGGCTGGCCAGATGGCCTTGCCTGGCTTCTGGGGCTTTTGCAAGGTGGCTTAGGGTGTGTATGCCTCGTCAGGAAACAATCCGCCCGACATGCTGACTTTTGGATAGTCTTACCGGTTATGACGCCGTCGCCCATTGCATCGAGGAGCTAGGGAACCCAGTGGTTGAGGGGCCCCGTATTATGATTGCCTGCGTCTTGATCGGCATCGCCACCGGTTTCATCTATCTGAGCGTGCTGTTGTTCGTTGTCAAAGACGTGGACCAAGTCATCAGTTCGACCGCTGGTCCGATGCTACAAATCTTTTACGACGCAACCGGAAACAAAGCAGGATCCATTTGCCTGTTGATCTTCCCCTTGATTTGCTTACTGGTGAGTTCCACTCGTCAACGTGCTGGCGTTCAAATACCGTGCGAGGAGACATCATGAACAAGACTGACGTGATTTTGGACAGTTTGCTGCAGTAAGCATCATGACCACAAGCAGCCGAGTAAGGAACCCCCTTCTGCTCCGGTGCCAGTGTCTGGGACCAGCTTTTTCCAGGCACCGCCTGCGTGGTTGAGACACTGGTGCTGGACACGTTCTGAACCGCGAGACTGACTATGTGTTTGTGCAGATGGTCTACGCTTTCGCCCGCGACCGCGGTTTACCGGCCTCTCGTTTCTTCGCAAAGGTCAACGGACGACTGGAAGTTCCTCTGAATGCGCTTTGGTTGACGCTGATTCTCGTCATCATCTTCGGTTGCATCTTCCTAGGATCGAGCAGTGCCTTTAATGCCATCGTCTCCGCCTCGGTTGTCGCTCTCGGAATTACATACGCCATCCCGCCGGCGATCAACTGTCTTCGTGGACGGAAAATGTTGCCTGCGAATCGCGCATTTATTCTGCCAAACTGGTTGGGTTGGACTTGCAACTTGGTAAATTTCTTTTGGCAAACCCTCAAGTGTTTTTTTTTGGCTGACCCACGCTAGATTGGGATTGCATATGCTGCTCTCACCACAGTTCTCTTCATGTTCCCACCGGTGAAACAAGTCACCGGTAGCAACATGAATTATTGTGTAGCAGCCTTTGCCTTCGTCTTGATCATATCGGTCATCCAATGGTTTGTTGATGGACGGAAGAACTATACCGGGCCGCAGATCGACGTCGCAGCCCTCAAGAGTGGAGAGCTTGTTGGCATGGTTCCCGCCGAAAGTCATTCGGCCAACCCCGCTATGGATGAAACCTGGAAGGAAAAGGACCAGAAAGCTAGGGCGGAATCTGAGGAGTAGACCATCCACATCTATGATGAGCTCCTCATACCATCCAGACATCAGTCAGGTGAAAAGCAAAAGTTTGTCGGAATGACCGTTTTGAGAGAGCCCTACTGTCTCAGCTGATGGGTCAGTCAGGCCACTCGGGGTTTTCTTTTCTTCTGAAAACAGCAATAAACTTCTTCCCTCCATTTCTCGTGACCTTCTTGGACTCCTCAGTTTCCTCGCTCATGATCTTGACACAAGGATCCACCTCCAGTTCCTCCTGTAGAACTCTCTCCCACAGCTCCTTGGCATCGCCGGCCTCCTCACCCACAAAGTGTTTGGCCATCCATTGATGCAGTTCCTCGACGTCGGTGATGGTGTAAATCATACCCCCTGGTCTCGTGACATATGCGTACTCGGCATTCAGCTGGGCCGACACAATGCGTGCCTTGTGCTTTCTTTGTTTGAAATGGGGATCCGGGAAGCACAGGAATATCTTGCTTAGTTGGCCACGACGGAAATAATTCGGCATGAACTTCATTGTATTGGTGCGGAGGGCCGAAACGTTTTGGTAAAGTGAAGGTGTGCCATCTTCGGTCGAAGGGAGTTGGTTCTGGGCTCGGAGCGCATCGACTCGGTTGATCACATAGTCTAGAACCTGAAGCCGTAGCTCCATGCCTGCATCCTGGTTAGTGGAACAAGGCGAACGCAGCCAACGCCTGACGACGCACCAAGAATCAACCTCGTAGGAAATACGGGTGACAGGGCCACCAGGAGGCCACCAAATCCACATCCGACATCGGCAATTTCGACTTGTCGGAGCAAGGCCCCCCGGCCATCCGCCTTGTTCTCCACCGCAAAGGCTGGAAAGTGAGCAGTCCAGTCCATGTCGGCGGGACGGGTAGGACTAGAATGGTGATATCAGAGTCAGTGGCCTTCCCAACTAGCTGGGTCGATATTAGGTGACTCACTATGTCAGCGCATGATCAGAAAAGGGGTTCGCGTGGGCCCGTTGACGATAAAACTTCTTTTTGGGAAGTTCGATCTTCCGAGACGCTGTACTGTCTCCGTCGGTGCTGAACTTCTCTTTGGCTTTCCTGTAGTCATCTCGCTTCTGGCGCTTATTCGAGGGGCCAACCATGATCCCTTTGGTCGAAGTTAGGACTCAGGGCCCTGGAATTGTGGAATCGTGGAATTGTTGAATAGTGAGTCTGAAGAAAAACGTTGATTTTGTGAAGCCAAATCCGGAGTAGTTGTTGATGTGCTTGGCGAGCCCCGGTGGAGCACTGCCTGCAGCTCTACGACTACCCAGTAATACTACTTACATAAGTAGGTTTCGGTTCAATCGGCCATTCTCGGCTGGGCTCGAATGCTGGCGTTAACGGCGCTGATGAAGGTCATATGCATGCTAAGTTAGAGTTGGCCTTGCAGATTCATGCGGTTGTGAGAGAGCGCTCGCATGAAGTCAAATTGGTTGGTTGTCTATCTACTAATTGCGGAGCGCAGATCGCACTTCACGAAAGAACTAGACAGCACTACGGCACTCAGACTTTCAATATGGATCATGACGCAGGTCATGAAGTAAGATTAACTTTAACTTTAACGAACCTGAGGGTCTCGACAGAGGAGGATCTTTGATAGAAACCAACACAGGAACGTGAAGGTCTCCTTACCACTGGATGACTAAGAAACAGACATCATGACTAGGGGATCTGATGAAGGCAAAGGAAAATCACTGAACAATGGGGCCGGCTGGAGACTCTATATCCGTAAATTGGATTTGGTGAATTTGAATCAGCACGTAATGTCTCCGCAGAGAAGGGAGACAGCCATGCACCGTCTCTCACAGCAGGAGAGAGCCCCGACGACGAGACTTCTTCGCTTACTATGGAGACACGCAGCGAAGTCGGCCTCATTGTGGACATGATGCCACACATGATGCCACACAATGAGAAGCTGTTGCTTCGCTCCGTTGCAGAGCTGTGGTCTCAAGCCATGTCCCCGGTACAACTGCAACAAGTATGGCACCTGTGCAATTGTTCGACTTTCAAGCATTCAGCACAAGAATTCTGACCCTTCTCTTTCCTCGTTCTCTTGCACCCTTCTTCTCCTCTGAGCTTACTCTGACTTTCAGCTGCTGAAACAGTTCAACGGTAACTGCTTTATCTTCGTTGCCCTTGTCAAAGAGGGTCAGCCGATAAGCCTCGGCATCAAAGGTGCTCTCCCGCTTCGACGTCTCTCCGGCTTTGGTTTCAAAGTCTTCCAGGCGGACCAGTCCTTCGATACCAAACTGGGGGACGAAGACCACAATGCCATTCTCGAAAACCCGCATCACGTATCCATCAACCTCGATCACTGCATCAGGACTTTTCTCGACCCTGGCTTTCAGTGCTTGCCCAACGTAGTACTCAATGCTCGCTCTGCCTGCGAGTTGGGCATTTCTGTGCCGAAAGTTGAGATTGTGGCACACACTCTCTAGTTTGGTTTTGTTGCGGAGACCATCGTCAACAATCTCACCTCCTTGGCCGTCATATCCAATAGCATACGCCAGCTGTCGGTGGACCAGAAGATCCCCATATCGCCGAATCGGGCTGGTGAAATGTGTGTATATCTCACTGGCGAGACCATAGTGCCGATACTCGGGCTCTGCGTGTGAGCCGCTGGCGAAATATTCAGCCGAGGTCATACATCGGGTCGCCATGATTCGGATCAAGGTGTTGAAGAACGGATGCTTGGGATCGACACATCGGTCTAACGAATCCGCAAGGGACTTTGAACTGGATGTGTCTAGCTCGAAGCCGTACGTTCGTTTCAATTGCTCGCCAAGATCCACGAAATTCGATGCAGGGGGTGTAGCGTGGCGTCGGAGGAGAGCCGTTTGCGGAAAGACTGATTGTATCTTCTTCGCAACGGTAATGTTGGCAAGAAGCATGAATTCCTCCACCAACGAGTTTGTGGCTAGATGGGCTTTGGTTTTGACATCGGCCAGAGAGTCGGAGGAATCGTCGTCGGCCTCAATTCTGACTTCTGGGCTTGAGAGATTCAACGCCCCAGCATCCATTCGTTTTTGGCGAAGTTTCTGAGATAGCGACAGCAAAGTCCTCATGCCCTGTGTGAGTTCATCTGTCGCACTCGCATCGTCAATCCGTTTCTGGGCTTGTTCGTAGGAGAAGCCTTCCTTGGACAGGATGACAGACTTTGTGAAAGAAGAAGATACGATGTCTGCTTCTGAAGTGACTTCCCACAGAGTTGAGAATGCATATCTTTCTACGTATGGCTTGAGAGAGCATAGGTCTGTGCCAAGAAGCATCGGCAGCATGTCAATCCTCTTGTCGACAAGATAGACAGTGGTGCCTCGGGCGGTCGCTTCTGCATCCATAGGATTGTTGGGTTTCACAAAGTGAGAAACATCAGCGATATGCACACCAACCTCAAAATTGCCGTTGGGTAATTGTCTGGCATGCAGGGCATCGTCGATATCTTGGCATCCAGGGGGGTCGATGGAACACACGAGAAGATCTCGAAGATCTCGTCGACCTTTCCAGCCGGCATCTGAGGTATCTGACGGCACTTTCCAGGCGTGGCCCTCGGGGGGGAGGCAGTCCAATACGGCTTTTGGGAATGGGCGATATTGCACATCATACTCTAGAAGTAGCGCTTCGGTTTCGGCTTCTTTCGTTTCCAGCTCGCCGAGAGATCGAATGTAATGTCCGACAGGGTATCTGACGTCCCTGTCCCAGGAATCGATCGTCGCAACAATTCGTTTCCCGATCAATTCGTCAACTTGTCGAGTTCGGATCCGGATTTTGGGAATACGCTTGTCCATTGGGACTAAGAAAACGGTGGTCCGTCGCTTCCCAGACGTGCCTCCAGAGGTCGTGTCGATCGTGCCGACGAGCTGTCTCCAGTTGCGTTTCATCACGCCAACCACACGACAGGACGGCTGCGCTCTGGTATCTGCCCCGGCTGTGTGTGCCTGCTTGACGTCTTCCTGGAGAGCTCGTCGTTCCACTTCTGTGACCACACTCTCTTCGTGGTCTTCGTCTTCCGCGTTGTCGTCTTTGTTGAGGGTCTCCTCATCCAGGATCTGAGTTGACGGGGCCTTCCACTGATTCTTTGGCAGGACTTCCACCACCACAACATCACCGGATATCGACCTGTTGCTGCTTTCTCTCCCCAGAATCAACAAAGGCTTGTCAAAGGCGGAAACCTTAACTGCTCCTTCCAGATAGTTGTATGGGGATACATTGAAGACACCCTGATGCAATGTCCCAGCCTTGAGGCCTGTCATCATGCGGGACATGGAGTAGTATTCTGGGTAGAACAGTTCTCCTTGGGCCGCACGAACTTCTTGTCCCTCGGCACCTTGACTGACCATGTCAAGAAGTCGGTCGGCATCATCAAGGCCCGCAACATATTCCCTCAACGATAGACCGATGGTCTTCTCCTTTTTTGCCTTTCTCTTATTCTCTTGATCATTTGTAAGCACCACTATCGAAGGCGGAGGCTTCGCCACGCTCGCCAGATGATCTGTGTACCAGGTAGCGGCGGTCCTCACTGCGCGATCGTTCCTGTCATTGATTGTCTCGCCATCGGCTCTTCTGACCGCGGTTTCGGATCGAAATTCATTGAAGAACAGGTAGAATCGTTTGTCCTCGCTTTTTGTCAATGCCATCAGTCTATTGTAGAGAGGAAGACTCCTATTCTTCAGCTCTTCCAGGACGGTTTGCAAGATGATCACATCTTGGAAGTATGCGGTTTCTTCAAACAAATCCATTCCACTGAGCAATACATTTGTGTCTGGGAGAAGATAGTGACCACCGGGGAAGGCCTTCGTTGTGTTGGGACGTTTTGAGAGGATGAATTTGGGTACTTTGAATGAGGTCAGCATCATTTGACCTCATCCTGCGGATTGTGGCCACCCTTACCAATTCCGCTGGCGTCTGAAGCTGCCGTAGCAGCGCAGGCTGAACATAGCTGCGAGGAGCAAGGAATGTCTTTCCTGAGGTACTGTTCGCTCACCACTTTCTGAACACGGCCGCTCTTGGTGGACCGGATGAAAACTTTGCTGGAGATGTTGGCGGCATTAGGGTCTGCTGCTAGACCTCGCTTGAGGCTCTTCATCGTAAAATAGGCAGGTGGAATTAGAGGGCACGTAAGTTCAGGATCCGGGCAATGTGATTGTGGTCGCCGACAGATTTGCGAGATTGTACTCCATCCTGCGCACCCAAATTTTGAATGGCTCCCCCACACCTGCGCTTTGGTTTGTAGCCTACGGCGGGTCATAAACATAGGGTGGAGCATTACAAAGACGAGACGAGACGCAGCGAGGCAGGTGACGACACTGGCAAGTACTGAAGCGAGGAAGCCCACTCACTGGCCGCTCGCCCCGCAGTCTTTGCTTTCGTCCGATGAAGGAACTGCTCGTCTTCACCTCCACGATCCTTCTCGTGTTGGGGTAGGTCCAGGATGTGATCCTCACTCTCCGAAGCGCCTCACTTGAGGTTGCAAATCATATTCTGAAGCCTCGACGAGTGTCTCTCTGTGCTCATTCTGTCCCGCGTTCTCCTCTCGACTTGTTGTTCCCCTTCCTCACAACATCAAGCTGTTCGGTCCCAAACCAATGAAGGAATCATGTCCACCAAAGCCCCCTTCGTCGTCCCGCCTACCGCTTCTATCCACCGCCCGACGACATTGATTTTCTTGCATGGTTATGGTGATGACGCTGAGGGCCTGCCACTGGGCCTGGCCCAACAGTTTCAATTCTACAATAAGATGCAACATCTGAAATGGATCCTCCCCAACGCAGCCCACAACCATGATGCCATGGCACGAGCATGGTATGTGCCGAAGGCGTTACCAACTGCGATGAAACCCCGCATACCGGGCCACGACGAGGAGGAGGAGACAGCAGACGATGAAGCAGGAATCATGAAGAGCGTGGATGTCCTGGATGAGTTGGTCGAGAAGGAGATCCAGAGCGGCACACCCCCGGAAAGGATTCTTGTGGGTGGCTTCAGTCAGGGTTGCGCTGTGAGCCTTGTCTGGGGCTTGACTGGACGCCTCAGGGACAAGGTGGCGGGAGTGATCTGCTTGAGCGGATACGTGCCTCTGAGAGATCGGATCGGGGAATTGAGAAAGCAGCGAGGAACAACAGAGGGGACGGGGAATGAGGTCCCGCAAAAAGGGGGCAAGAAATGGTTCTATGTTCACGGGACAATGGACATGTTGGTACCCACGACACTATTTACCCAGGGAAAAGAAGAATTGGCCAAGTGGGTAGACAAAGAGGACATTGAGGACCATTTGTATCCGGGGATGGGCCATTCAACAAACTCAGCTGAGCTGCGGGACCTATTGGGGTTCTTCAACAAAGTCATTCCACCTTGATGAAGCAGGTGATGATTGGGTCTAGTTGAATGAAACCCAGAGGTCAGACCAAGTGAGACCAAGTGAGACCAAGTGAGAGGGAGTGGCAGAGGACTGGTTTAGCATGGATTGCTCAAGAACCACCGAGTACCAAAGAGTGTCCTGAAAGCATGCAGATGCCCTGCGCTTCATGAACCAGCGACCATGTGTGAATCCTATCTTTTCTGGCTTGCTTCGCGTCAACGCAACTCATCATATCTCATTTCGACCATCAGCCCGATCCAGGTGAGCGCAATTCCCCGCTCGCCGTCTGATTGAGCAATAATCTATTGCGGATCTATTGCGGACAGGTCTGCCATATTGTTTTAGTAGGTTGCACAAAACAATTCGAGGGTGTCTCTTCTTCTACTGATCATCTTCGCCATGCCAGGAATGAAGAAACCTACCGCGCCGCACGAACTGCAAGTCTTGCCTGAGGAGATAGAAGCACCGCATTTGGGACAGCTGGAGTGAGACATGGTGGTGTCGTGGTGGAGACGGCGAGGTGATGTGGTATTTACTTGTTGATGCCTGTGATGTCTTTGATGGGTTCAACTCGAATGATCAACTCGGCAGACAGGTGTTATCGTAGAGATGGTGATAGTAAGCTGGAGTTGGCAGATTGAAAGAGGAGAGGAAAGACGAGGAAGCAAAGATTACTCTTCGTACCCACTGTAGCCAATCATCCCAAGGCTGTTTCATCCCATGATCTGCGTGCCGCCATCCACGCAAAGAGCCCCGCGGTCAATCCTACCATCCCACCATCCCACCATCCCACCATCCTCAACCTCCGTTCTCCACTGACCGCCACTCCACCGGCCTCCCCGTTGAGGTGGGCTGACAGAGGTTGAACCAATTCGACATAACAAGGCATTTACCACCAAGAGTCACTCAGTCTGCAAGTCGTCATCAAACTTTGGCACCCGGATTCTAGCCAGAAGCTTTCCTGTCTCCTTGCTCTTTTGAACTATCGTCTGCTTCTGGCTCCCGGATCATCCCTCCTCCGCCGTTCAAGCATTCTCCTATCCAACTCCGTTCGGTCACTCCGCTGTTCAAGTGTTCTCCAATCCAAATCCTCCGTTCGGGCACTCCTCCGCTGTTCAAATGTTCTCCTATCCAACTCCTCCGTTCGGGCACTCCTCCGCTGTTCAAGCGTTCTCTTTTCCAACTCCTCCCTTCGATCACCCCTCCGCTGTTCAGAGCCTCTCCTCTCCCGATCTGGCTGGTCGTCCTCGCCACTCGAGGAACCCTGACGCTGCGAAGCCAGTTGCAGCCTCCTGGAATCTCTTTCCTGAAGTTCCTGGAGGTCGGCCGTGGTCTGGACTATTGTGGCCGCGGATTAGCTAGACCTTTGAAACACCGTTATTTGGGTCGGCCTCTGTGAGTTGCCTACCTTCCTTCCTTGATCCTCCCTTCAAAGTGTAGAAGGTGCAGTCCTCCCAGCGATTCTCGATCCAGGTCCGCCCAAGAAGTAAGTCTCTGCCACGTTGGTCGAAAACCTTGAATGTCTCCCGATAAGTCAGTCCTCTTTGGACGGGGCCTTCATCGGTGGCTTCGATCCTCAACTGCACAAACCCGCTACGTGGTTGGTCAATGCCCAACTCCCGGAGAAGGTGG
The DNA here is from genome assembly GCA_001599795.1 of Exophiala calicioides. NCBI lineage: Eukaryota > Fungi > Ascomycota > Eurotiomycetes > Chaetothyriales > Herpotrichiellaceae > Exophiala > Exophiala calicioides. The sequence goes on from BCHZ01000003.1 coordinate 7,392,343, forward strand.
GTGGACACAAAATTGCCATTGGGTCCAAAGCTGCAAGCATCAAGGACCGCCTTGCACTCCACGTACGAAGGTGACTTGCCGTACACAGGCAGGGGCGAGTACACTCGAAAGCCTTGAAAGGTACCGAGCGTAGGTGCCGATTGGGATCTTGGGGTTTGAAATCCTCCCGGCAGAGAGCGTGGTTGACTTGCAGAAAGATTACTGGTGTTATAGCCCGCTGCAAACCGGTCCTTGTATTGTCCAGGCTGAGAGATCGCCGGATAGGAAGACTGCCATGGGAGGGGGCTTGTCGTAGGGATATATGCTGGGGCATATGTCGTAGGGGTGATTCCAGGATAATATGGCCCGCCTTCGATCCGATCCCTATATCCCTGACCTTGTGATCTCTTCAAGCTGTGGTTAGTGAGTCCTGGTTAGATTAAGAGTTTTCACTCACTTCATTTAATGCACCCCAGGAGTCGAAGAGGTCTTCCGAGAAGTCCCGCCTAGGAGGCTGGCTAGACGTATCCCGATCATGGTCATATCCTACATTGTGGGGACCCCGTGAGATTCCTGCTTGATCAGCATCTCTTCTCGTTATTGCACCAGAATAATCATCGAGATCATTTGGTTGATCGTCAGGGTATGTTACCCGTGCCATCTTTTGGTAAGTAGGGGGAAAAGGCATTTAAACGAGACAGTGATGACGAAGAATACCGTGTATAGGAGTCTTCCAGGCTTGAATTATAAGAAGTATCAGCCAGGCAGGCCCGTTTCTGTTCAATCAGCTACAATAGCAAGGGAAGGACACGAGAAGCCAGGTCAGGCTGTCGCGAGGTTTGTGGTTGCCTCGCGGAGCTGAACATCTGCCCTTGGCAATGAAGTTGGCGATACCCCTCTCGGAGTCCTGCATTAGCGGCAATGATGGTTGATTCTAGCTTTATCTCAGCCTGATGTTCTTGCACCCTCAGAATGGATTGTTTCGTGTCGCCCACCGGCACAATATGGAAGGATATGCAAAGATTGCAGGGCGTATGGCTACATTGCCCAGCCTCGCGATATTTCGACGGTTCCAGGCCCTGCGTGACCAAGACTTGCTTTACATGCAAGCTGAGTTAATGGATTTGGAGGCCAGGTTCCGTTATCAGGCTGAAAAGGACGCGAACAGTCAGAACCAGACGGAAAGACTGTTCTCGAGGGACTGGCGAACACTCAGCTTGCCTAATCAAGGAGGTGAAGTCAGTGAACAGTGGAAATTAGCACTCGAGATCAGGGAGAAATTGAAAAGATATGGTCCGTAGGTCTCTGTTCGTCGTGCTTCACTACTGACTTTCAACGCAGAGGTCACTCTCCTCCGTCACAGCCAGCTTTCCAGCGCACTGCATAGGCCACGCGAACTTGATGTGGACATTCTAGCTGGGAACCTCGACAATCCAAGGCTTCCCGACTATCTGCTGGGACTCGATAGTTCTGTGTGGAAGCATGGGAATTCGAGACAAGATCTGGTATCAGTGAACGCAGTCCACGAATTTGGGGTGGTGTCCAAATGGCTGATCAGATTTTGCCTCCTTCCATATCACCGGTTGATTGGATATCGAAGGCGGGGTTCGCAAAATCAAGACGCTGATCTGTTCCACTACGACGATGAGCGACTGGAGGTGCCTGCACACATTCTCAGTACATTGTTGGCTTCACTATTGCCTGTCTTGTCGATTGTTGTTCTGTACATCGTGCAGGACATGTCGAAGCGCCTTGGTCTCATTGCGGTATTCACAGCAGTCTTCTCCCTGAGTTTGACAATCTTGACCAAGGCTCGAACAGTCGACGTGTTTGCTGCCACGGCTGCGTAAGTTTTCATTCCGCCCCGTGTTCCTTGCTAAAGATTGGGAAGGTTTGCGGCCGTCCAGGTCGTCTTCGTTAGTACAAATGTTCCCAACTCTTATGGCCCCTCGTGACATTCATTTGTTCCTGGGGGAGTACTATATTTAATTACATCTTGTCAAATACATCGGCCCTGGCTATTTTATTGACTTAGCCAATCCAGATGGCGTCTCAGTGTCGATATGTACTTCAGTTAGCGGAACAAGTTAAAAGAGAAGGCCTCAGGAAGATCCTCAGGAAGATTGAGTTTGACGTCAGGAACACAAGATCGGGCACGTGGGTCTTTCTTCAAATTGCATGGACTTGCCAGATCGGACAATTCGCTCGTTCATCTGTGCGCACTACGCAATGGCCCGCTGCCCTCAAGGCTTGTTTGGAATCGAGCTCAACGGCATCAAAGGACCACTACTACCTACCCCGTGCTTTCGATAAAAGGGACCGTGCACGGCGAATCTCAAAATAGCAAGATATGTCTCAGGAGAGCACGAGGCTCCATACTAAAAACACTTTAGCAGGAGCCATGCAGCCGGTAACGCGGTTCAAATCGCAAAAGTCGTGCTCGGTTGGCGTGGGTCTATTCTGGACTTTGGGCTATCAGAATCTACGAGGTCAATGCCCTCAGTCACAAGCCACTTTTGCTTCTATTCATGGCTTTGAGTGTCATCCAAGCCGTTCAGGCGAGTTCCAAGACGAGGACTCGGATGTAACCTACACCAAGAGAGTCGAAATCAAGGAGAGCATCATTCAAGTTCCAGCGAAGGAACAGGGTATAAAGCTTGTCTCCTTCGCTATTGTAATATGCCATCCTTCATTATCAACAGAAATCAACCTCAAGCGAGCTCATCTTATCAGCCTTTCAACTTCACTCACCAAGCCAGTATCCTTTCCACTCCTTCGCTTCGAGAAAGACTTATCCAAGACGCCAAAATGCAAATCAAAACAACCATCATCGCCTCTATCCCAGCCCTGGGTGCGCTCGCTGCTCCGACCGGAAGTTCTGGTCAGAACCCCGACGCCCCAGACACATTCCCGGCTGCTTATGGGTTGATCGTGGGGACCAACGTCCAGCCCTTCCACTTTGAATCCTTCATCGCCAACTCCGGCAAGTTCTGGCTCAACCTGCCAGAGACATCAACCTCTTGTCCCAGCAACGTCCAAGCTGTCGGTGGATGCCCACCGGGAGTCGACACGGCATTCATTGGTGCTGGGGCCCTGGCGGCCGCTGTTCCCGGTGGCCAACAAGTCTACGTCGACACCGACGGGGCGTTGCTCTTCACCGGGGCCCATGCCGACGTCATTCCCCAGGGCGCTGTCAGCGAGCCCTTCACCTACTACCGGGAAGACAATGCACAGTTCGGCACCGTCAGCACCAATGCATTCGGTGCGGATGGCTTCATGGCCTGCCCGACTCAGGGTAGTATTGCATATCAGGTTTTCGTCAATATGCAAGGCGCTCAGGTTCCGCTTGGCAACGTCGACGATTGCGTCCTCGTCCAGCCCCTGGCCGTGCCCTATACTGACGGTCAGTATGCTGCCTGGCAGTATAACTAAATGTCATCCGAAATATTCCAGCTGGTTGGTAATGGAAACAAGACGGGACGAGGGTGGAAGGAAACAAGGGCCTTTTTCGGTTGTGGGGTAGCATATTGTCATTGTTTCAGCAGCATCTTTGAGGTCTTTATTAGCATGGCACAGAACGCATAGGTTGACGGTCCTTAGATCCTAATTTGAGCAGTGATTTCATTCCATTTCCTTTGATAAGTCTGCCTTCTCTAGTCCAACAACGCCAGTTTAAAGTACTGCCGTGATAAATCACAAGAGCTGTCGGGTTGACACGAAACCCAGATGCCCTCACAGATCCAAGGGGAATTTCTTTCGGATCTGCTCACCATGTTTGTAGAAGATCCAGCTCATAGGCGATAGGGCCAATGCAACAAAAGCAAGCAACGAATTTCCCCAACCCAAGCCTAGTGCAGCGTACATCTTAGGACCTGCGAGGGGGAGGAATGCTCCCATCAAACTTCTCAGCACGGTGTTTGCCGCAATTGCCGAAGCAGCGTGCAGGTGAAAGGCATCGACGAGGTATGTCTGGATGGGCATGAAGGTGGCCAATAAGCCCAGCCCAACCCAAAGAGTGCCAATAATTGGCATAATCCAATGAAGTCGACTTTCAACCGACCATCCGTACCAGAACAGGCCTATAGGGATGAGCAAGCTTCCAGGAATGAGTGGCGGGAGCCTATATTCCGGCTTCATTTCACCATGAGCAGACAGTTTCTTGACCGTGCGATCCGAGAGGACACCAAAGATGACAAGGCCGATCATCGAGCCCACCCCGATTCCCAAAAAACTCAGTCCGACTTCGCCTTGGTTGAAATGGTAGTTCTCTTCGAAGACAATGGTGAGCGTTGTGAACAAGAGGTAGAGGTAGCCGTATACGACTGCCATATAGATGGACAGGCTGAGCACAAGTGGAGAGAAAATCAGCATCTTGGTGGGGCGAACGATAGCCCGCCAAAAGTACTCGCGAGTCGGGATGCCTTGATCAAGCTTGGAGGTTAAGGCAAGATTTCCGGTTTCTTTGCGAAGGCGATTGGTCCGCTTCTGGAGCAGGACTGGTTCATATGTTTCTCGCAGGAACACCAACGAAAATGAAAGGGCCACACCTCCCTAAGGGTTGTTAGCTGATGGTCCGAATACATGTCATAGAGGGGTAACATACAGCAATGGCTATGGTCCAGAAAATCCATCTCCAACCGGCCGCCTCTGCCAGATAGCCACCAGCCACCGGCCCGATCACAGGACCCAGCAAGGGGCCCAAGGCAAAAAGAGCCATTGCTCCACCTCTTTTTTGTTGGATGATCAGATCGGCAATCGTTCCGCCGCCAATGGTGATGGGACAGCTCCCGGCAATACCGGCAAAGAGTCGAAAGACAAGCAGCGCACCGATGTTCGGGGCGAGAGCGCATGCAATGGTCCAAACCACGAACATGAAGTTGCAGGAATGGTACACGGGAAGACGACCGTACACTTCGGACAGCGGGGCGAGGAATAAAGGTCCAACGGCATAGCCTAGGATGTAAATAGACACGACAAAACTGGCAATCGTCTCGTTCGAAGAGTTGAACTCTCGCATGACCAAGGGGGTGGCAGGGGCCACCATGGAGGAGGCCAGAGGCGTCAGAAAGGTGATGCTTGATATGATGGCGATGTTCGACCATTTCCTCTTATCTGTCCAATTGAGTGCCTTCTCGGGGTCATCTGGACTCGCCCAATCAACGATATTGGGATCATGCTCTCTGATGGAGGCAGATTGCGGCCTGTCGTCGGCATCTTCAGTGGTGTCAATCACGGGGATCCCTCGCTCCACGTCTGGGTCTATCCGTTCATGGTCCGCAGTCGGTTCTTTCTCGGACAGCAAAGACTTGGTGCGACGGGAAGATGGGGTGTCGTCTTGGAGGATGGTCTTTTCGTCGTCAAGGACGGGATCCAAAGGCGGTCGCTCTGCCATGAGATCTGGGAGGGCATTCTGTCAGCATGGATCATAGGAGCGACACCGACGGGACGGGGGCAGAAATAGCGAGTGTCGAAACAATGACATTCGCAGTCTCTGGCAGTGGCAGTCTCTTGCAGGGGAGTCTCTGGGAAGTGCGGAGAAATTGGGTGGTGCCTCTGCAACAAGCCTTACCGAGGACTTTAGCCGAGCTACTTACTTAATGTGGGCGCCTCGGGCGGCGTGGGGTACCGTCTAGGGGCGAGAGTCACAGGCGCCCTCCAGTGGCTTCTAGGCTGTAACAGGAACGACGGCTGAGTGGAAGGATTGTTGCTGGCCGTACAGGTGATAGGGATGTTTGCAGACAGAGCGATCGAAAGATAGACAAAAGATTGGACTTGAACTAAATACAAAACAACACAAGGCCCATGGCGACTTCGGTTGGGCTGTAGCGAGAGATTCTCTCTGCGTCTTCCCCATCCGCAGCGCAAGAAGGGCAAAAAGGCTGCACTTCTCCTCACTTATGCAGCGACATAACTCTTTATGCCGCATAGTGCCGCCCGCAATTACGGATTGGCCTTGACAGTGCCTTAACACCGCGGCCCACCATGGCTAGCCCCCTCGGCCTGCCCCAATGCTGCCTTTCTGGTTGGTGCAGTCCGCTCCGGCAACGACAACCCCTAGGCCCAAGGGCCCAAGGCGTCCCGGGTGGCTCGCGGAGGCTCCTCGGTCACTCCATGAGGCTTCCGGAATCCTTCACCTGCCCCTTCAGGCCCCACCCACAGCCTCACATGACAGTCCCCCTTGCTCCTTGGTGCTTCAAACGGCCATTTATTTCTTGAAAGATTGCTAACGAGTTACTTACGGATAGAGGAGGGCTTGATTATGTACATGAGTTCTCGGGCTCTGAGCCGATTCGAGATCATGCCCCTTTCAAGCCTCACGGATGAGAAACCTGTGGAGTCGATTGAAATACTGGGTAGGCGTGCCGCGTGCGCTCCTCCTTCCACCAAGTCAGGTCGTTCATTCATTGTCGCCTACAATCCCTGAATCCCCGAAGCCAGCTGTTGAGGTTATATAGCGTATCCTCCTGAATTATATTGGCGAGGCTCTCCTGCTGCCTCAAACGTCCCGTTCGAGAGCAGTCTTATGCCTTGCGCCGAGCTCTGCACTGTCGCAAACCAGGTAACATTATGGCCTCGACCCTCCATGAAAGCTACCGTCTTATTGTCGTACGCATACTCGAAAGTGACTTGATTTGGGATCAGTTGGTCATGCAGTCGAGGCTCAGCCAAAGCCTCCGATGCCGTCATGTTCCGGTCGAGGACGTGAATGAGACTTTGGACGGTCGTGGTGATGATTCTCGACCCCCCAGCCGCTCCGACCACATAGTAGAGTGTTCCATTATCATGTTCGACAATGACTGGAGTGATCGAAGACAATGGCCGCTTCCGGGGCCGGATGTAGTTGTTTGGACTCGGTAGATATCCGAAGGAATTCGAGGATCCAGGAATGGAAAAGTCATCCATCTCGTTGTTCATAATCACCCCTGTTTCAGGCACAAGGAGGGTCGACCCAAACAGGAGATTAACCGTTGTTGTCAGTGAGATGGCCATTCCTGATGCATCTGCAGTCACCACGTGGGATGTTCCAGGGGTTTCCAGTGATTCAAAGCCCGATGGGTCGTAGGCTGATACATTCAGAGTTCTCTGGTCGGATATCTTGCCCCGAATTTCGGCTGCTGATCGAGCGGATAAAATCTCCTTCTGGTAAGCCGTGAGGTTTGGGAGGAATGCAGGATCACCGAGGTTGGTTCTCTGGCCGTATCCAAACCTGATCGCTTCGTCCATCCGGTGGGTGCTAAGATTGCCCTGCGAGCTGGAGTAGAAATCGCCATAGCCCTCCAGTGTCTTCATAATTGATAGAGCCACCTCGCCAGAGCTTGGTGCGCTACAGCTGAACAGCCGGTAGCCGCGATATGTGATATTCGCAGTAGGCTGTATGACGACGGTATAATTCTTCAGATCTTCTGCCGTCATAGTCCCATTTTTGGCCTGTAACGCCACAACCGTAGCATCTGCAATAGGTCCTCGATAAAAAGCATTCGGCCCCTCATTGGCAATTGTCTCAAGGGTGTTGGCATATCTCTTGCGGGTGATGATATCGCCCAGGCCCAAAAGGGTTCCATTCGGAGCAAAGTCTAGCGCCCAGCTAGGGTCGTCAACAAGAAAATTGGATGCAGTGAACTCATTCGCTGCTGCCATGTATCTCACAAGATCTTCAGTAACATTCCAGCCATACCTCGCGATTTTGATGGCTCCTTGCATCACCTGCTTCCAAGGGAGCCTGCCGTAGCTACCGTGAAGATGTGCTAAGCCCCGGACTTCGCCCGGCACCCCACTACATCGTGTCATTAGCAGTGGATGCGCTTGATGTTAGCAGTGCATACCTGGCCAGCCCTCCCAAAATACTAGCATCGGTGTTGTTGTTATACATTTCTTGAAACGCCGCAGCAGGGGCGGTCTCTCTGAAATCTATGGATTCGTAGCTTCCATTGGAGCCGCGGACGATCATGAAGCCACCTCCACCGATGCCGCTATGATACATTCCAATGACGCCAACGCAAAAGACGGTGCCCACCAGCTGGACAGGTGTTATCCCAGGGGTGCTTATTGGTGGGAGAAGCTACTCACAGCATCGGCAGCATTGCCGCCCTGTCGTAAGAGATCTATACCAATCTCGCTGCAAATGCTACTCTCACTAGCTACCGCGCCCCGAGACCCGGCATCCAGAGAGTTGTCATCTTCGTAGATAGCAGATAGCTGGTTCGAACCCGCTTGGTAAAATAACGGCGGCAACCTCAGTGTATTGGCCAGTTGCATCAGTGAAAGAATGACGAGAATTGATGCTGATGCCGAGGCCGTCGGAAATCGAAGAGAGAGAAAGCGGAAGAGCGATGATGGAAAGGCCATTTGGACTTTTGAGAGTCCAGATCTAGCCCTGGACGGCTGCAGATCGAACTCAGGAACAGGCAAATCCTAACCAGGCTCTGTACCAGTCAAAAGATAGGCGAAGCACGCAAGCTTCCACAAAGACTCTAGGCCGTTCCACCATCGATTAAGTTGAGATGGCGCAATGAATGGCTGGTGGCGGTAGCCAAGGCTTTATGCATCAGCGTGGTCATAAGTAATGCATGATAGTCAATGTCTTCTCAAGCAGATGATTGCAACCGTAAAAGAGGAGACCAGTGTGGGTGCAAAATAGACTGACTGTGAAAGGCGAAGAGAGATATCAAGAAAGATTTCCCAACGTTATCAACTTAGGCGGACGTCCGGCCAGCGGTTTATTAAGTAAGCGACTTATATTAGTCCCCGACTTACCCAGGTGGTCGCCGACACTTTGACGTAATCTCTTTCTCTCAGATAGCGGAGCGCTTGCTTGATAAACGTCGACTCGGAGTTTTCCGCTCAACCCGAGGGACTCATGCTTAATAGTTTGAAAATCAATCCGAACCCAAAAGGGTGGATGAGACTGGCACTGACTGGCTACTCCAACATGTCAACGTTCCTAAAGCCTAGTAGACCTGGTCTCCTTGGGTAGTGAACACAGTCCCGTTCTATGGAGCCCAAGCTCTTTTCTCAAAATCTTAAAGGTGGCATTTCTCGGTACCAAGTTCACCTCCCACACCCCACCTCTCAACTTCTTGTAGCCACTGACCTGGCCATCAACCGCAATCTGAATGTGTCTGAGGGATTGTATCTTTTGGTCTTCGCTCTTCAAACGCTCATGCAGAATCACATATGCGGTGGGCAGCTCGGTCATCTTGTCTGGATCCCACACCCCCCCAACGGCGCAATCGGCGACCGCCGGATGTGAAATGAGATATGCTTCTAACTCGGTGGGGCTGACTTGAAATCCATTGTACTTAACCAGCTCCTTTGTTCTTCCCACCACCTGTAGCTGTCCATCCTGAGAGATGGTACACACATCGCCGGTGTTGTAGTAAAAATCTCGGTCGAAGGCCGTTCGGTTTGCCTCTGGATTGTCGACGTACCCAGCCACCATGTTTGGGCCTTTCAACCAAAGCTCTCCAGGCCCTCCTTCAGGAGCGTCCTCACCATTTTCCAACCTCAGTGAGGCGCGAATATTAGGCAAGATTGAGCCACTCTTACCCAGTGGTATCGACTCACCCACCTTCTGCCAGGTGACATACGGAGCCGCCTCGGTCATTCCATAAAGCGTCACCGTCTTCCAGTTGCCTTTATTCAAGAATCGGCAGTAGTCATCCTCTTTCAGTGGCATGGGCCCACATGTCATATTCCGGATGCTCGAGAGATTGTATCTCTCGCTTAGATCGGTGTTTGCAATCGTCATGGCAGACGCCGGAGAGATTTGAGCTGCCGTCGCTCCTGTGTCCTGGATCAGCTTCGCAAAGGCTTCGATCTCGAACGATGCCATGATATGATGAACCATGCCCGTCCATGGTCCCAGAAAGAGCGGGATAGTCGTATTTGCAATATGCACAAACGGAGTGTACGCGACTATCCTCTCTTCGGGCGACCAGTGATCTGGATCATGAGCCCACATTTGGTGCACATTGGCCACGTAGTTGAAATGCGAGAGGCCGACTCCTTTCGGACTCCCTGTCGTGCCAGAAGACAAATGGATCGATGCCAATCTTGTCTTCGTGTCGTTGTCATGCGGAATGGGTAACGGCTGGGATGCGAGGAACTCCCGGTGCAGATTTGGATATCCTTTTACGGGCGACCCTATTGCTGTGATCACTTTTGGGTTCCCCCATTCCGGACACCTTTGCCTCGCAGCTTCAATGCCCTCGAGGATCGTGTCAATTCGGTCTGAATAGGCGATCACAAACTCTGGCCTTGAAACTGTCAAGGCATGTGCAATTTCACCGGGCTTCAATTGGTGGTTAATCGGGCACCAAATTCCGCCGAGCCAGAGAACTGCGTGGACGGCTTCGAGGTAGGCGATACTGTTGGGCAAGATCACGGCCCACCGACTCTGGTCGCGTGGTCTGAAATGCTGAGAAAGGCCCGATGCCAGCCTGCCGGCGGTAGATCGAAGCTGACCGATTTGTAGAGTGCGGGCTTCGACATCGTCCGTGGCGATGACATGGGAGGCTGGAAGCGCTGGCGATCGTGCACTGGTATGGATGAGTTCTGTTAGATTGAGATCGGTAGGGATTTCAATGTCTGGTTCCCGGGATTCGTAGATTCTCATCTTCGACATCTGAAGCGAATAAAAATGCGTACCCTCGGCTGCTGGAAAAGTTGCTTGGTTTTGCTTGGTCCTTGTGGTGTCAATGAGAAGAATGCGAGAGAGATGTCAATGTGAATATCGCATAAGAATTCTGGTTAGTGAGCCAACCTTGATTTGATTCTCTTTCTAGTACGATTTGCCGGTATCGTGAGAGCTGGATGCTGTATTTCTGTCAACTCCAGATCGCAGTCCGGATAATCACAAGGCTTGTCAACCCCGCAAATCTGCAACCCCTCACACAGATGTAGCTCGGCTCCCATCATTGTTGAGCTTCTGGGGTCCCGAAGACTGGGTAATCCACGGCGAGAGGTAGAAAGCCGAAGAGGGTTGACTAAGTTTCTCACTGCAAAAGATAAGAGAGCAGGATAGTACCGAGTCGAGGCTGGCAGAGGAGTATCCATCGGCTTTGAATGAGGCCTCCTGGTTTCCCCACGAAGGAAGTGTCTTTTGAAACCTACACCTACCTCACAGACAGACTTTGCTCACGGTTGTGCTGATAGGTGCGGGATACCTTCGCTGTCTTGGAAGAGCGAGTGAGTAAAACCACATACAACTTCATCTGTTAACCTTCTGGTGGTGGGTGGCCATACGACTATCCAGTCACGTGCCCAGTACAATAACAAAGGGTGAAATGGGACCCTGAATCCTCGGAGATTTCTTCCTGATCGCTGCCGACTTAGCCGGCGGGCTGAGCCCCGATGATGTCAATGACGCCGGCCGACCCCAAAAGGGCAACGGGCTAAGATAACTTACGAGAGTCGCCTGTAGCCTAGAACATTTGATGGACATTAGCCCTACCGCTTTCATCAATCCGACGCTCTTTCTTCTGTGTGTGTCCCTGGCTCTCACTTTCCCCTTTCTCAATCCTTCCAATACCCGCAGTGTGTCAAATAACAGCCAACGAACAGGGAGACGGAGATCTCTCTTAGCGTGAAGAATGCAGCGGGCAGCTGCAGAGGTCGCGTCTGAAAGAAAACGGCACCTAAGACAACGGCTTTTGTTCTTGCTCTCTGTCCCCGTGTCCCCGAGCCAAGCGGGGTGCCTGTGGTGTGGAGCTCCCAGGGACCATCTCGGTCTAGACCTCCGCCACCCCGCCGCCTGTTCAAATGCCCGAGCGAATCCTCCTGATCCTCTGAGCAGGGGTTTCACAGCTCTCCGTTATGACTGGGTTGAGCTGGCACACGCTGTGACGATACGAGATGCGCTGAAGAATCCAACTTCAGGCCAAAAGGCACGCAGCACGGCCCCAAAGAGCCTTGGCCCAGGAATGCCACCCGGCTGCAGTGCCTGTGCATTGTTGTCTAGGGATGGATCCCTAGGTGCCTTTGCTCCGCTGTCCTTAAAGCTAGGCGGCAGTCAATTTGTCCAGCGTGCCTTGGTTTATTTATTGATACTGATCGAGGGAACCCAAGGGGCCATTCTACCGCCCACGACCACATCGACGCCCAACTACCACATCATTGACGCCCACCACCGTCCTCCTCGGATGAGAGATACGGAGTACATTAATAATAGATCTTAGAGTCTGCCGGCTCCGTCCACTCTCGCCCGGCGTGCCGTAGGTTTTTTTAACCTTAGTTTCCTCCCATGCTCCCGACATTCGTAATTCGTAACCCACTCCTGATTCTGCATAGTCTGTCGTCTTCCGCACACCGTGCCTTCTGCCGTCTGCGCTTGTTTCGCCCTCCAAGTTCCAACCAACCCTTGGATCTCCAACGACAGACCGCAGTTGCCATTTTTCCAAGCCTTCCATTCTTCTTCGCCATTCGCATCCGCCGTCTTTCATTTCACGCATCCTACCATCCTACCATCCTGCCATCCTACGGTCCTGCTTCTGTAACAATACACTAATTCGACATTCCCACCGTCCTGCCACAGCATCCTCCGCTCGACCAGCTCCACGGCCATATCCCGGTGCCTGTCTTCAAACTGCGACCACTTTCCTCTTGGAATCAATCACCACTCACGTCGAACTAGATGTCCCTGTCGCTCGACGAGCTATCGGACGCGCACTGAGAAGTTGTTCCAAAGCCTTCAGCTCCTCAACGAATGCTGGTTCTTGCCTCGAGCCCTCCGACACACCAACCCCCAGCTGCTCTCGCCCGTATTCTACCGTCGCAAGAAATATACTCTACAACACCTGCATAATTGTTCATGAAACTCTCTTACTCCGATTGGTTTCGAAATCTGGTGCCGGCGGCTCGGTTTAGATGAGGGAACGACAGTGATGGACAAGCCCAGACTGCCAGTGCCGATCATTGAGCGACAATCCCTCTGCCTGTCTAGTCTCGAGCCCGGCGTGCCAACACAGCACGGGGAAGATGGCTTCGTCCAGAATCTTGCCACCCATTTTCCCTCGGCCGAAAGCAACGCACTGGAGAAGCTCATCCAGCTGAAGAAGGAATTGAAAGAGGCAGACACGGAGACATTCTGGACACGACTGATGAAAGGCATGACTGATATATGCAATGCGCAGTATGGTTTCGTGGCCAAAAGAATCCTGACTGACGACCACAATTCGGCCGTGGAGATGCCGCCCATCGGTGAGCCGGGGTCTTGCCTGCTTGGGGTTGCCTTCTACTACAACGACGGCGATCAACGACCCGCGATGCACCGCGACTACAAGTACCTTGCTTGGGGCGCTCCATGTGGATACATGAAGCATGACAAGGTCTTCTTGATCCCGGAACATATGGGCAATTTCATCACCCATAACCCCAATGCTCTTCCTTTCCCAGCAGAAGGCTACATGGGCGTCCCTCTATTCGCTGATGGCAAGTGTTTCGCACACTTTGGCCTGATGTGGACCCAAGAAGGCCTGGACCGAAGAGAGACCTCTTGGAGTTACACCGAAATGCTGCTACATACCCTGGAAGATCTCATTGTCGACCGACTCATGTCGGGCCAGGGCTTTGCCAGACCACAGTCTATTCAGACACCTCGCCCAAATCATGTCATCCCTCGAGAGGCTATTGCCGCTGCCACTCAATCCTTGAAACCGTACGCCAAGAGCCTCTCCCATGAACTGAGAACGCCTATGCAAGGCGTGGTTGGAATGCTGGATGTCATGCATGCAACGGTACAGGAACAGATAGAGGGTCATTCAAGTACATCCATGCGCCATATTTTTCAAAGTCTGAGGGAAAACATCGAGACTGTTCAGGATAGTTCTAAACGAGCAGTTGAAGCCGCCGACAATGTTGTGCATGCCTATGACATGAACATGCAACTCCCAGCGACCCCCATGAATGAGAACGAATCTCCGGCAACCGCCTCCGCCACCCAAGGATATTTTGACTACAGACCGTCGAGAGTCATTGAAGGCAGTAATATTCACGTGAACTCCTGCAAGAGACGGCGAAGCAGCCCTACATCCTGGAGTTTTGGAAATGCCACGAAAATCCGAAATCTCGGACCGCTGCCACGGCCTGATGTGTCTCCCAGGAGCGGAGCATCACATTTTGTTCTACCTCAATCAACGACACCGGGGGGAACTGCTTCCGAGGATCGTGTCCCAACGGTGTTCACCCCGAAACAAGACGGATTCACCCCCAGCGATCCGAATACACCGTCTACCAAGTTTTCCGTCGACACCGATGCATTTCCAACACCTGGGCTGAAGCATTGCCGGATTAGAGAACTCATACCAACAGTGATTCACGAGGCCTTGAGGGTTGGAGGCCGTCCGGACTCTGCCATCGGAGAACCTACCCTTTTGGGTGAAAGGATCATAGTCAGGTCGCGGTCATCCAATGGTCATGTTTCACAGCAAACGATCGAATGGTCAGTGACCCGGGACGTTCCTGAGACGCTCTTCGTGGATGAACGCGACTTGGCGAAGTTGGTGTCGGCCGTGATCCTGAATGCCGTCAAGTTCACCGAGAATGGTCGGATTGTCCTGATCGGCAGGCTTTCCAAGAGCCAACGATATCTGGTTGTCAACGTCATGGATACTGGAGATGGTATTCCCGAGGATTTCCAACCTGAACTGTTTAAACCTTTCTCTCGGGAAGATGACTCCTTGACGAGATCAAAGGAGGGCCTGGGTCTTGGTTTGTTGGTCGCCAAAGGCTTGGCCCGTCGGTTGGGTGGAGATATAACACTCTTGAAATCGGAGACTTCTGGGCCTGACAAAGGATCGGAATTCGAAATCAAGGTCCCAATGGAACCGGCTGATACAATAAGCCGTACCGGAACACCGCGCAGTCATACTCCTGACCCATCGAAAAGTTCTTCTCGGCCCCCTACCTCTCTGGCGCCACCGGACCCAGCTACACCGACACCAGCAATTGAAGAGATCCACCTTCCATCTCCATCGCCAGCAACATCGAAGATGACGGCAATGAAATCCCTCGAGGAGGATATCCTAGCTCCTGGAGAAACACAGAGACAGTCATTAGCTCCGAGTATCCCGTCGAGGAAAGATACTTATGACAGGCATCTTGCCGAGAAACACCCGCTCACATTCATGGTTGCCGAGGACAACAAAATCAACCGAAAACTCCTCGTCAACATGCTTGGAAAACTTGGGTACAAGGATGTTCACGAAGCGTTTGATGGCAAGGAAGCCGTGAGGATAATGCGAGAGATACAGGGCGCTAGGAAACATCCGCGGATAAAAGTGGATGTTATTTTGATGGATCTTTGGATGCCTGAAATGGATGGCTACCAAGCGACCGAGCATATACTGAAGATGTTCCAAACACCCCATCTCCAAGACGAAGACGGATCTACCCAGACCCATGGGGTAGCTCCTATTGTTCTGGCAGTCAGTGCTGATGTTACGGACGAAGCCATCAGCCGTGCGTCTAAGACAGGCATGGAAGGCTTCATGACCAAACCATACAAACTGACGGATTTACAGAAACTGATTGTTGAATTCTGTGTGAAGAGCGATGGCGTTTCTAGGCCGGATTGACGAGGCTGAGCAATTCTTGACTTATATTCTGTGTGTATATTTTGGGACACCATACATATGACGATGACCATGACGAAATGGCTGGCATGAATGAGATATCCATTCAAGCCGAGTTCAACCCTATCAATACGAACATTGAAACCCTCGACTTCCAACGGGTTATGTACAACCTCTCACTTGGAGATCGGGTTGCCATCATCATCATATCTACAGCCTCGAAGCTTGAACAGATTTCACTCATCATGCTTGAACTGTTCTTTCCTGCATTATGAAGCCGCAGCGAACAAGTGTCGCTATCCTCCCTGTCCCGAGGGTATCTGAAGAAGCTGGGATTCTGTTGGTTTTGAATTGCCATAGGCTAGTGACAGGTCATGGCAATCACTAACACCAACTCGAACCACTGTTATGCACGCTAAATCTACAAGCTCAGCCACAGCATACGGTTGGCTCTTCCACAGTATGGTTCCTCGATGTCTCTGTGGTGTTGCCTATGTACACCTTTTGGACCATCCAATCACAAAGAAACTTCCCAATAAATGCGCCAATAATGATGGAAATGATGATGTATCCGTTGAAATACATCGCAAGAAGCATCACAATGTATGCGACCCCAAACGTGGCGGCATGTATCAGAGATCTGCAGAACTGTTGCAGCGGTGTTGCTCGAAAGGTGACGAATGGTGGCCTAGACAGACACGAGTCCGAACCGCTCTGGTTTTTCAGATCCTCTGCTTGAGCGGCGACATCTCGTTGAAATTGACGGAGGATGAAGGCATCGTATTCCTTTCCGATTCGGCGGATGAATTCGAGGCTGACGACGAGAAATGCGACACCAATGCAGGAAGCCGCGAATGCTCCTTTGCTCGCAACATGCCAGCTGCTGGCGAGGAAGCCTGGAAGGGGTTGAGTCAGTTAATCCGAATCTGACCTAGTAGATGATCACCTACAGCTGTCGATCGTGTACCAATTCCAAAGCATCTGAAGGACTAGTTAGTTGAAAGGTCCAAGAACAGAAGGCTTGATTCATATCAACCGAAATTTTGCACGATGAGCTCCCTCCCATGCTCATGGAGGAGGATGTCGCTGTTGCTGCCGCGGCAGTACCAGATGCTGTCGACATAGCCATGGTCACCATGGAAGACATGGTCATGGACATTGAGCTACTCATTTTGCAAGCGGGATTTCTGGAAATTGAGCCTGAGCGGACAAGGAAGAACGAAGTTAAGTAAGGTGTTTTTCTGCCTGATATGGAGCTTGAAACATAATCCTCTGAATTATCAAAGAAAATGAATCGGAAAAGGCACTCCACGCCAATTCATTCGCCTCAGGCTCCGCGTCTCGAGGCTTGTGCATACATCTGCGTGGCATGACCCGCATACGTTGATTCGGTGAGCCAAGGCGACTTGACGCCACCAGCTACGGATCACAGGTCAGAAAACTGGCAAGCCCACTGGATAGGAGAAGTATTCCTACGATCCACATTGAAGACATAGCAATAAATGTCAGGTTGTTGCAGATGGAAACTTGCTCACTGGCCACGAGAACCTGCTCAACAGCCTTGGCACCTTTGCCAAGGGATCCATCAACTCCATCCATCAACGATGACAACCGTTGTTTTCCCTTGAATATCGCTGCCTAGCATCTCTTAAAGGTCAAAAGACGTAAGAGCAGGATTTTACGGCGGCCATATGGATGGATCGACAGGAATGGATCAGGGGCCTGTAATCGTCCCTGCAGATTGTCAACGACAAAGTCCCCATCTCAGAGGGTCCATTCCTAGCGGATGAATTGGCGTTCTGCACATAATGTTCGCCGAAGAACTCCGCGGGCAGTATCCCTCATTAAAAGATCGCTCTGTGGCCATTGAAGCAGCATCGTCCTGAACTATGGCTGCCATCATGAATTTCTTATCCGCACGCCATATCCAGAATATGAGCGATGCGGACTCCCTCGAACCTCACTGGGGCTATGCCGCCCGGTCTGTTCCATGCACCAATGACCCAGGCTCTTGCGAGTACTTGGACGTCGTGTACCATTCCCATGACTTGGGCATGTTATACTCTGGAATTTTATGGGCGACCATAGGAGGTATTCTTCTCATTTGGGGACTGGGAAGGCGAATTTTGCAGCCAAACCATCCAATTCCTGCGAGGCCAGAAAATCAACAGTCCGGAAGTCAGGGCGCAATACGTCGCAAGGCTGATGCCGTCGCCTCATACAGTCGTCACTATCTTCTCCCGGAATCCCTCCGACCCATTTTCGGCCGAACGACTCGGATGCAAATCCTCATCCTGTTGGTCTTGACCGCATATCTCACAATCTGGACATTCGTGGGCATTGTGTACAAAAAATGGGTCACGCCAGTGAAGAACATGCCAAATGTGTACAACACACGCACAAGTTTAGGGCCTTTTGCAGATCGCTTGGGCATTTTGGCATATGCTCTGACGCCATTGTCAGTCATGCTGTCCAGCCGAGAGTCTATATTGAGCCTGATCACAGGAGTGCCGTACCAACACTTCAACTTCCTCCATCGTTGGCTTGGGTACATCATATTTGTACAATCGATGTTGCATACAGTCGGGTGGTGTGTCGTCGAGATGAGATTGTACCAGCCTCAGCCAACAGAGGGTCTTGCATGGATCGCTCAGAAGTATATGATATGGGGCGTCCTGGCCATGTTCTTCTTAACCCTTATGTTCATTCTTAGCACCCCGTGGGCTATTCGGCGCACTGGTTATGAGTTTTTCCGCAAGAGTCATTACGTTATTGCAATGCTATATATCGGTGCTTGCTGGGGTCACTGGTCGAAACTTAACTGCTACCTGCTCCCCTCCCTGCTTATATGGTTCCTGGATCGTGGGATCCGACTGGCGAGAACAGGTCTGCTGCATTATAACTATCTCCCACATGGCAGAATGGGGTTTAGCAGTGCACGTGCTTCCATCCGGTACTTCCCCGACGCCGACAACGGTGACGTTGTTCGTCTCGACTTCATCCATCCACAGGACGCCTGGGATATCGGGCAGCATTTCTATCTCTGTCTACCCGAAATCACCATCTGGCAATCTCATCCCTTCACGCCTTTCAGTCTTCCTAGACCTAATCCTGACGGGCAGATGCACTCATATGTACTACGCGCCAAAAAGGGGGCCACTCGGCAATTGGCCATGTTGGCCGCTTCAATGAGCCAGGATGGGGACAAGGTGACGCATGCCACCACAGCCACCCCGGTAATCTTGGCCGGTCCTTATGGAGAGTCCATCACCAACCATCTGCTGCCCGAGACCAATGTCCTCTGTGTAGCTGGTGGCACCGGAATTGCTTATGTTCTTCCAGTCCTACTCGAATTAGTCTGTCAGGAATCAGTCTGTGATCGAAAGGTGGATCTCGTATGGGTCATCCGAAGACATGACGACTTGTCCTGGGTCACAGAAGACTTGGACTCTCTACGCGGAGCCAATTCATCGCAAAATATCAACATTCGAATCTTTGTTACCAGGGAGAGCAGAGGAGATGGTGTTGATACCAGCTCACCGAGGAGCTCGTCGAATTCTCCATCCACCGAGGATAAGACTGCCATTTATTCAGCATCAGCATCAGCATCGGCATCAGCCTCATCAGAAGAACCAAAGATCTGCAAATCCGAGCCTGCCCCCATTTTTATTCAACATCCCGCTTCCGTTGATGAGGGCCCCACGTTGAGGCATCCTGATTTGAATGCTGTTGTGCATGATTTTGTGGCCTCTACCATTCGCGCTTCAACAACGGTCTTCGGCAGTGGCCCAAATGGGATGATCTCCGACTTGCGAGGTGCTGTTGCAAGCTGTAGTTCGGGCAGCAAGGTGTGGAATGGAAACGAGAGATTTAGTGTCAAACTTGTCTGTGATGATCGTCTGGAATGGTGAGCTGGAGGCAAGATAGATAGAAACACTGTTGATAAATGACAATCTGCTCTTGTGTTGGCCTTGACGGTTACTCTAGTATCCTCTCATTATGAGTCGCATCTTTCGCGTATACTACTCTCATAGTGCTTAGCTAGAGTGGACCCATGGTATTCGTTATACCTCGAAAGCATAAATTTTTGAATCAGGCCTCAAGAGATAAACTTTTCTTTGTTCTGCTTGACCCACTCCTCGAACGTCGTCGCATTCCTCCCAGAATACTTCTGGACATTGAATAACTGCTCCTCGGGGACTTCATAACCGAACACCAGACTCTGTCCTTTTGCTGTTTTTCCTGCTCGACTGACCATGTACTTCGCCAGGGGCTCTGGCATTCCGCGTCCCTCAACGTACATCTTATAAGCATCTTGCTCGTCAGCAGTCAAAATCTTGGGATTTTTGCCGAGTGCATTGGCGAGAGTCTTGACACAATCCGCCTGCGATAACAATTTAGGTCCATAAAGATAAATGGCCCTTTCTTCATCCTGCGGTCCTTTCGAAAGAACCGTTCCACAAACTCTCCCAATGTCTTCAGGAACAATACAGTCCACTAGCGCATCCGGCCCGAATATCTTCACTTGCCCCTTGTCGAGTCCCGCCTTGTACTGGCTTGTATTGCTGGCAAATGATCCTGGCCTCACCGCCACGAATCCATCCGTGCCAAATACTTCGGCGAGATTGATTTCGACCTGCGCATGTACGTACGGTATAACATCGCTGGGCTGGATGGCTTTCAGATCACCTCGAACGGTGAAGCTGCTCAAGAAAACAACCAAATCAATGCCTGCCGACTTGAGGGTCTCAATGGTAGATCGCATGCTGTCGTGGGTGCCATGAGCGCAATAAATGAAGGCGTACTTTGCTTTTGTCGTGTCCACGGCGACACGGACAGTCTCAGGCTTGGTGAGATCGGCATGTACCCTCTGAAACTTTCCCTGATTTTCCCTTTCGGCATCGAGACCTGGGATGGGCTTCTTAGTGTCTCGCATCGCAAGGACCACCTTGGCTCCCAGCTCTTCCGCAGTTCGAGCCGTGGCCGAGCCAACTGCACCTGTTGGGCCAAAGACTATAACATTCCGCGACGCCATGTCAAATATCCGACACTCGATAGATATGTTAAAAGGCTGTTGATGTTGGTATAGTTATTGAGAAGACATTGCTGAGATAGCAAGACTTTTTATATTTATGGAAATAATTTAGCCATACGCCCCAGAAATTATACTTCGGTCCACATTCGTGCAGTGGTCGCTTTGGCCATGCAAAGTATATGCTGGCTCCGGAGAAAAGAACCCGGCACGGATTTTAGCTAGCTGGGTCATGCCCGTGTGTAAGTAGAGTTCACTTTTCGGCGTTTAGGACTTCGTAAATCCGGAAGACTCACCCATCTCGTCATCGGACCGAGAAGTTCAATTTGGCGTACACTGCTCAGGAAACGAGTATTGAATCTGATTCTCTGGGGTGGTTCGTCTCGAAAGTTAGCCGTGTTACCACAAGCTGCCCCTACTAGGGCTCTTAAGTCAAGTCAAGTCGCTTACCTGGCGCAAAGATCCGCTGCCGAATGCAGGAGATCAAGGCCCGTATATCTTATTTCTGTAACACTAGTTTCTAGTGTTCATATTCTTTTGGGCCTCGAAGCGACGCAGGTTATTAGCACAAGTTTTCGAAGATGTGGATAAGGTGTACTTACAAGGCAAGAAAGCTGACTAATCGGGATAATCTGTTCGTCCTAGAGACAGAAGCTGACTAGAGGACTCTTCATCTCCCAGAAATACCTACCATAGCATCTTGTCACCTCGGGGCTCCGCCCCCAACGCTGTTGTGCGCCTGGCCCGAATGGTTCGAGTATCCTTAGCAGCCATGACATCTTCTATTCAAAAACAATCCTGTGCGACTTGTGCGCGGCGCAAAGTCAAGTGCGATAAGCTGACCCCATGCTCGAACTGCTCCAAGAGTCAGACTGAGTGCACTTACCGAACCCCAGCGTTGTCGCAGAGGCATCAAAAACGTCCGGCGGATGAGGATCTCCTCTCAAAAATCAGCGAGTATGAGGATCTATTGCGCAAGAACAATGTCAAATTTCGACCTCTGGACAACTCGTGGATACCCTCGCCGCTGGAGAAGAAGCTGGCCTCCAAACCTGAGACGGCCCGTCCTGATTCTTGCGCCCCCTTTCAAACCCCGATTGAAACTGAATACTCCCCTAAGGCTCGAGGTTCAGAAAAGGAATCGCAGACAGAGTTCCCGGGTACACCGCCTGGAGCCGCCTGCCTCTGGTCTGGACTACCTAAAGAAGTTTGTGCCCTAATTCCTGCCCAACCGGCCCTGTACACCTGCTGAGAGACCTGAAAGCTGCGTGACCCCGCAATTGACCAACTCAAGCGACCCGAGAATGATGTGGACGATGATGTGACAAAAGCAAGTTGCAGCTCCAGCATCGCAACGTCTCTCTTGATCCCCATCCGTCTCAGTGGAGCTCAACAGCCACTGGAACTACATCCTCAGCCAAAGCATATCTTCAAACTCTGGCAGGCTTTTGCAGAGAAAGTCGATCCGCTTACCAAGGTCGTTCACACCCCAACTCTTCAGCGGAGGATACTGGAGACATCTTGGAATCTAGAAACAGTTACCAGGCCGTTGGAGGCTGTCATGTTTGGAGTTTATGCACTGGCAATTACCTCTATGAAACAAGCAGAGTGCGTTCAGGCATTCGGGGAGACCAAGTCAGTTCTGCTAAATCGATACCGTTCAGGTGCAGCACAGGCATTGATTGCCGCTGAGCTGCACTCAACGAGAGATCTGGAGGTCTTACAGGCCTTCGTCTTGTTCCTGGTATGCTCAGCTTGTTGCATGTGTGCTAGAGGGGATATCATAACGTCTAACACCCGACAGTTACTTGATCCTCGTTCCGAGCTCTCGGTGACAGTAGTTGCCATAGCTACGCGCATTGGCCACAAAATGGGGCTGCACCAAACAGGTGCTGACCCTCACATGCCCTTCTTCGAGCAGGAGATGCGCCTACGCGTGTGGTGGCAGATCATGGGCCTGGATTCGCGTGCACGCCGCAAGGCCCTGGGCCTATCAGCATCATTAGCGGATTATGGAGACGTGCGAATGCCCATGAATGTCAACGACTCGGAGTTGCATCCACACATGGCCAACCGCCCCGCCGTCGACCACCCTGGCGCAACGGAGATGATCTACTGCCTGATGAAGTACGAGCTCGCACATTATGTCCGCTCGTGGCTCACCAGATCCGCCGTGGTCACCACGAACCCGTACGAACTGATCGAATCCACAAGCCCCGAAGGTGTGGCGAAGAAGAGAAAGGTGATCACCGATCTGGAGCGAATCTATGAGGACAAGTATTTTTCCTACTGTGATCTAAGTATCCCACTGCACTACATCTCAGCCACCGTGGCGCGACTCACGATCCATCGTGTGCGCTTCTGGTCATACCACCCGCGGAACCAGCCCGAAGGCGATCGGCGCATATCGCAAATGGACCAGGACGTTACATTTGAGAGCAGCATAATGTTGCTGCAGCTCTACCACACCGTGCGCGAGGCTAACTTCTCTGCTCATCTGCTCGAGCACCTGCTGGCACGGACAGAGGTCGAAGCGCTGGTGTACATGGTTAGCGAGCTGCGGCAGCGGGTGAGCGGCGATCTGGTGGGCACCGCATGGACGCTCTTGGGGACCACGTACGAGGAGTATCCGCAGCTACTGCAGGACGATGGCGACTTTTACACCGCACTGGCAGATTTGACCCTCAAAGCATGGGAGGCACGCAGGCGGGAGATGGAGACGCACGAAGATGCTGTACCAGGGTTTATTGGTGTGTTGCAGGTGATGAGAGGGAATGCAAGGTCTGACGATGCGCCGAGAGCGGTCATCGGGGACATGGCAACGGATGGAAACTCTCAGTTTCCATTCATAAACGACGATCCTCTTGATTGGGTATATTGGAATGATCTCCCAGAGTTGTAAAGCGGGAGAGGTAACGACAATGCCAGATTAGGTCCCACGAAAATTTCAGCCTTGAATTTGCCTGCTTCTTGGTTACTAAATATCTTAGAAATCCAGATCCATAGAATTGAAAGACGAACTCATCATTGTCGAAGCAAAAGTGATCTGGACAAAGGAGTACAGAGAGGCGATTCAAATTTGGAGCGCATGTCCAAATCTTCGCAACGTAAACTTAATCTCAGCCACCCTCTTCTTTTGGGTTGAGAATAGGTAGATTAAAAGTAGTCTCCATGTGAAAACTGAATAAGGCATAATTCAATAGGATCCATTCAAAAACGCATGCTCTTTCAAAAATGGTAGAGCGGGTAAGATATAGAACGAACAGTTCCATCACCTAAACTCTGAAACTTGGTCCTGAGACCGTCCAGAGAAGAATTTCCAAGACATAAATCAAGCCCGGTGGAAAGTATACAGAAAGTATATTAAGCCCCTGGTTCAGACTAAGAAGAATTCGAGTTATCAGCACAAGAAAACGCAGAGCCTGTAGTGTCAATGTCAGTCATGCTAGAGCCATGGTTTTGTATTGTAGCCAACTTACCAATTCCTCCAGAATTGTACGAGTCGACGATCACCTGCACGGTGGCATAAGTTCCTCCAATGAGAAAGAAAAACCCTAGTAGAATCATTCCCCAATGTAGCCAGTAGACAGCAGCCTTAATCAATCCTCCATGCCTCCAGCCATGGTTATCGTAGAGCCAAAACCACGCCGGCAAAATCATGGCCAAGGGAGCAAAGCAAACTGAGCCTAATAAAGCTAGAAGGTAGTTGAAAACTGGGATTGCTTCTGCTAGGATGAAAGACAAGGAGGCGAGACCGAATGTGCATCCACTAGGATCGTGGTTAGCTTCTATGCATCACCTCATGAAAACAAACGCAGAGTAACGATAGAGTAGCACTAGGAGGGCCTTTCCTGACTGCACCATCATCACCATAGGTTAAAACTCACAGCCAAACAGACCAATGTACCACCGTGTTTGATTGCAGATGCTGCGTATTGCGTAATATTCGGACGAAGAGATACTTGGACGCGACATGGAGAAACAGGCAGGCGCTGACAAGGAGTCCGATGAGGCCTATACCATAAGCCACCATTTTGATTGTCTGACCAGCGCTCTGAAGGTGAACGGTTGTCAGCCAGCCGTCTAAGGTCTCAGTTTGCAGAATTTAGAGAGAGAGAGAGAGAGATGGTTTTCTTACCCCGAGAGAAGGACTTGCAACCCATTGACCACACCAACGGTAAACCACCAGACTGAATGCTAAATATGAGGCGTTTACAATACCCATGCACACATAAACTGCTTTGTTGTAGTCCTTGGGGTTTTTCATCTCTGAAATGACAGGCAGGAATGCAGAAGTGCCTGATGAAGACACAAATATGTTAAGTGAAGCAGTCATCCCTGCAACGAAAGTTGGATGTGCGATCGCGTAGTACCCAAGCTCATATGGCCCTGTCTGAGGTGCGGCTGCCGGTCGATCTCTTGTCGTGACCCCGATGCTACAAATATCCGAGTTAACACAGGGGGTTTCGGTTATATTTGAGGAAGCAGCTTACACAACAATCATGACGGCGATGAAGATAGAAATAAACCCAGCCCAGGTCAGCCATCCAATCTGGTGAAATTTTCGAACCGAAGCGGTCAGAGCAACCACAACCGTGGCGAGGAATGACCACCAAACGGTACACGCGGCATGATGCGAAAGAGCATTCAGACCGACGGAAACTCCCACAATGCCCGATCCTGTAGCCAGAATCCAACTGCCCGACAGGGTCATCAGCATAATGTCGCTATGTCATTTGAAGAGGGAATGATTCCTACGCAACCATGTACAACGCCCCCGTGAGCTCTTTCAACCAAGGACCACCCACTACCTTGGCCATATCGGCAATGGTGTGGCAGCCAGGGTGAGCATTTCTGAAGTTGCCCTGGACAATGGCATTATCTGAAGGTAAATCGGGTAAGTTTGATCCAGAGATATACCACACAAGTTTTATAACTTACAAGTATTAAATGCCCCCCAGGCAAGAACCGACAATGCTCCACCAACGGCGCCTTCAGCAAAGGTCAGTAGGGACATCAGAGGACACAGCAGCAAGGTGAATTACCCAGAGACGTCATTGCTGTAGGGATGCTGAGTACGCCAGTCGCAAAGACCACTGGTTTCTTAAGTTAGTTACAGTCTGTCAAGCGCGGAAACCCTGGATGCTCACCTTTGAGGAAAATGACGGATGCGCGAGGCCAACCTACGGTGCGAAAGTTGACGCCGGTGGCCGTTTTCTTGAAAACTTCGAACTCCTCAAGAGGATCCAGCATGTCCCCTGTGACGGGACCATCTTCTGTACTTGGGTCTATTTTAGATGAGTCGGTCGCGAACATTTTCTCTCCGGATTGCGCGAGTGGGACGGACATGGCGTGTTTGAGATGGTCGAGTCTAATGATTGAGAGGGCGCCGTAGAGAGAAATCTGTTCACCATGCTCGACGATGAATGTGCAAGGGTAATATACTGTGGCATGGTCAGGGGAGGCACCTTAGATAGAGATGCGGCATAGATTGGACTTGTCCCGACTTTTGAATTCTGCGGGCTGGAAATGTCGGGATCCAGCGAACCCTTGTGGTTAGCGTGTAGAGTGGGAATTCTTGGATCAGTATCCGTAGATAAGTATCTCTGAGAGGGAAATGCTCGGTACTTGGAATTCTCCCGAAGAATTGGTTTACGCCTCCGTCTCCTCAAAATTACCTTTTACTAAGATTCACTAAGATTTACCGTTCATGTCTTGGTGAAAAATGAAAGTTCTCGAGAAAACGGCCAGCACCTTGCTAGAAGCTGTGGGGCTTTTTATTGACAGTGTCTTACTTATCACCTCCCTAGGTATCTACTAGGACTAATTCCCCACTAACTCGACATCCGCTAGCCCTGGCGAGGACAACAGCCATGATTTGAGGCATGCGGTTCTTGTTGTCCGGCAAACACGTCTTGATGGACCTTTTCGAGAGCAGACTTCCAACCGTCACTTCCCAGCAACCTAGGTCGTCGCAGGATATTCTACTTTCGTCCACCTTTTCACCGTCAATGAACACTTCAATTGTGACGCTTTGACCTGGAGAGGACGGCACTTTGACAACTCCCGCAAGATGGACCTCTAAACCGGCACCGGCAGTGTGAATCTTTTTGGAGGCCGTCACCGTCAGCTCCACACGTTCCTTGTTCGTCTGTGTTTCTGGCACCAAAGTTGTCTCCGAGGACGTGAGAGCTGGGAGGGAATCTGATGTCAATGGAGGAGTAAGTGGTGGAGGTACTCTTCGGTGGCTATGTTGCTCATATGCGTATGCATAGCTGAGGAGCTCATTGTCTTGGTAGGCTTTTCCGATAAAGGTCAAATTCACTGGCATCTGCGTATCGGCCATGATACCCATGCTCACGCTGACCGTTGGGATCCCAAGATGGCGTATTATTCGATTGCCATGAGAGAATTTGACGCCGTTCTGCATCGCTCCTCGGGCACTGTCCTTATTCATTTCAACATCAGCGCGGCCTACGTCGCCGTTTGCCGGGAAGACAATCAGATCTAGCCCGTTATCATCCATCCAGTCTTCCAAATCCCGTTTTCGTTGTTTTTCGAGGGCTTGGAGGGCAGATTTTGCGTCTAGACTGCCAAAAGGCTGATCCATCCGGATATGCTGAAGTGTTTGTATCAATTCTCCGTAAGACAGATAATTTTTGACATTAATGAATTCATCTGGAAGGTAATTCCTAGGCCGAGGGAATATCAATTCGGGGTCAATGTCTTGTAAACTCGGGTAATTTGGATCATCAGCCTGGTGGAGGTATTGTTCCCACGTAAAGGCAACCAGCTCCTTTCTTTCGAATGCAAACCACTCTGGGGGACAGCCCTGAATGCTCGCGGGTAGGTCTGAAGAGTCAGAGGCTTCGTAGTTCGTAAGCGCCGGAAAGTCGGTTTCGACAATGGTGGCCCCCATGGCCTCAAGATCGATTCTGGCACGTTCCCATAGTTCAATAACCGAATTGGCGATGTGGCTAGGTTTACATCCTGGTTGAGGAGAACCAATGAACATTCTAGGGACACCGATAAGTTTGCCCTCCAGTGAAGATGGAGGCTCACGATCGCGCCTTTTCTCTATTGGACGACTGGAAGTGATACTAGGCAATGCGACAAAGCCTTGCTGACGCCAGAAATCGCCTTGAGTTGATGGATCAGGCGCTCGCAGTACGTCTAAGAGTGCGTACATGTCTTCCACTGATCGGGTGTAAGGAGTAACCACGTCGCATGTTGCATACAGTGGCCAAAGTCCCCGGCATGAAATCACACCACGGGATGGCGTATATACCACTAATGCGTTGTTTGAAGCTGGCGAACGACCTGAGGATACAGTCTCTGACCCCAGGCCGAAAGCTGCGAAGCTCGCCGAGGTAGAGGTGGCGCAGCCATTGGAGGAACCAGAGGCAAATGCTGCAGTCAAGAAATCCAGGTTGTAAGGACTTTCCGCACGGCCATACACGCCACGCTGCATCCCACCGGCTGCCATAGGGGGCATGTTAGTCTTCCCAATCAAGACCGCCCCAGCATCACGGAGAAGTTGAACCACAAATGCATCGTGTTTCGGCCGGAGCTCGCTGAATGCTGGTGAGCCAGATGCTGCAGTCATTCCAGATACGGCGAAGTTGTCCTTGATCGTGTAAGGAATGCCTTCCAGTGGTCGAACGAGACCCGCCGCGCGACGATCGTCGGATTCTGCAGCTTCTTGGAAGACATGAGGATTGAGCAAAGGGATAGAGTTTAACTGGATTCCGTTCCAGTCATACCTTGCAATGCGATGCAAGTACTTTGCGACGAGTTCGGTTGAAGTGGTGCTTCCCGTAGCGAGCGCATAGGAGAGCTCCTTGATTGTGGCATCCACGAGATTGACCATATTATCTTTGAAGATTGTTTCGTAGTATTGTGTATCAGGGTTTCGAGGCTGGACGAAAGCGTGATCACGAATCTCGAAGAAGAGCCCCAGAGTATTGATGACCTAAAGAACATCATAACATAGAGAAGGCAGTCTCTTTCTCGGAGAAGACCGGGCTTGCCGACTGGCGTGAGCTTTGATCGATCCATGTAAGTCTGTGCATCACCCGACTGCGATGTTCAAGATGGTGTTTTGGTTTCGGAGGTGTAGAAGGCATCCTTCAATGGCTAGCCGATGTTGCTGACCGCCCAGAAACCTTGTCGGAGGTTCAGCGAGCTGGAATGGTCAAGCGCAACTCCGAAGGTGGGGTGGAGGCCGATCTAGATTTCTCTCTGTCATGGGCATCTGATTGGTGTAGCCCATAGTTTATCTATCGGATCTCCCGCTCGATAAGAATGAGCGAACGTCGTCACCAAGCAACGTCTCCCGCCATCCTCTTTTCATCCGCCGCATCCCGCTTAGACCTGCAGCTGTATCTCATTCCTTGCCTGATATTCGATCTGACAACCCTTGCGGCTGATCTTTCCAGTTGATTATCCGACCTGATATGCGAGTCCGGTCATTCGGAAGGGAGTATCCATATCACAGATTTTCACAACCTTGTCGGAGTGTGAACTCGCTCCGGGTAGTTACAGCGGCTTTTCCTATTGATTAACCATAATCAAGAATGCCGCGTACTGGTAGTGGGAAGCACTCTGTGTTTGCCTGCATCCGCTGTGTTAAACAGAAGAAAAAGGCACGTTACCAATCCTCCCCACAGATTGTGCAATTTGGTCATTAACAGTGAGGAAAGTGCGAACCCAACGTGGGAGCTTGCTCTAATTGTGTCCGTACGAAGGTAGAATGTAGCAAACTCGGGGGCACTGCGGGGTCTAAGTCCTCTGGAAGGTAATCTAAGAGGTCTATTAACTGATGCCCATGGTGGTGCTGACGACGTAGACATTATGTTGAACAATTGCAAGAAGTCATCCAACAACTCAAGCATGAGCTAGGACGGCTTGAAGCAACCTCGCCACCCTCCTCCAGTCAAATCGATATAAACTTCCTCGAGCAACGACCTCAGGCAGAACCAGACTGCCTCATCCCCTCGAATAGACTGCCAGCAGAGGCCTTTGAGAAATACTCATTCGGGGTCGACGTGGCGTCCTACTTTACGCGCTCCATGTGCAGCCGTGTAGTGAGCAATCCCGACCAGTTGGTCTATCTCAAGAGGCTCTGCTGCGGCGCCGAGCTTCCTTTCCCGTTGACTTTTAGACCCTACACTTCAAGACATGAACATACAACTTCTCGCGAGTCGTTCATCATATCGCCTCTACTACCTCATGATGTCAGAAAGAAGCTACTCCAAGTCTATATCGAGAGGATCCTTCCACAATGCCCCATATTCTCCCCAACGGAGGTACTTGATATTTTCAACATCGTATATGGCGGCACATCGCAGATGGGTCCTGCTAGAAAGGCGGATTTGTTCATCGTATCGATGATAATGGCGATCGCTACCATGACTTCAAAGGCAGATGACTATTGGAGAGTGATCGACGTGAGCGAAGCATTTCGAAAAGAAGCCATGCACATAGACAACAATGGTGAATTGTTAGCCACGAGCAGTATTCGATGTCTTCAAAGCCTTCTGTTACTGGCACAATATGGTTTGTTCGTACCCCATGCCGTTGATATCTGGCACACTGTAAGTGAGGCTATGAGAGTCGCACTTGAGCTTGGCCTCCACCAAGAACTCCCTGAACCACTACAACTTGATGAAGAGATGGTTGGCGCACGCCATAAGCTTTTTTGGGCGGTGAGTTTCGAAGATTTTGCTTCTAAAGTATCTGGCTAATGGAAAAATGAACTGTTAAGACATACACGATGGAACGCTCAATAACTCTTACATGCCATCGCCCATTTTCCATTCGAAACGATCACATCCGGCTGAAGTTTGTTCCTTCGGTCCGAGCCTTCAACGAGCAACTTACCTGGGGAAACCCATCAGAGACGACACGATATCTTGATCACTTGGAATATTGCTGGCTCCAGACGGAGATATGCTCGGTGAACATCAGCAGTCACCCGATCAGGCCCCTTGGAGTCACGTATTCAGAGTGGGTGATTTCATGTGAGAACCGTATCAGCAGCATTAGAGGCAATACCTGGACCGAGGCTACCTTGATACCAGACTGGCTAGACCTCCCTGCCTGGAGATGTCTTGCCTGGCTGTACATGCCTTGCCCAAGAAACCCGCAGCCATCCGCTCATACGACCGAAAAGTTCATACAAGCGCTCATGACGATGTTGGAGATCTATTGGAACCTAGCACAGCACCAAAAAATCAAGCTTTGTTGGTTTGTCGTTCACCATGCCTACGAGATTGGCACTCAAATGCTGTACTGCATACAGAATTATCCTGAGATTGTTCAAGCATGTTACGACAATATTACTCTACTGGATGCGCTAACTCATATATCTGACTTCTTGGTAAACGGCACATCTTTCATCTTCTTTCGAGAAAGAAACTGTGTTCTAACACTTTGCAGATGATCATGGCTGAGCGCTGGCCTGGATCACTTCAGTGCAAATCCCTGTTCAACAAATTGAAGAAAGGTGTTGTAGAATCCTTCCTGCAAGGAAAGCCACCAAATGTACTTTCCACGAATCATCAAGAACAACGTCTTGTGGATGTCATTTTCCGGCAGAGCGGCGAATTCTTCTTCGCTGTAGACAAGCCAATGGATTTTCAGTCAGATTTTGACACTGGTTTCGCTGGTTTCGACCTTTTTACGGAGTCGCCACTTCAGGTTACCATGGAACCGCCTTTATACTCGTCTACGTATACTAATAATCAGCACATGGTTATTGATGACTTCAGTGAGTATTTACTAGATTGGTTCACCGGGGAAGAGGTGGGAGGAACTAGTCTGCCTGCTCTTTCAACCTCCCCGGTCAACGCTCCAATCGTAGCCCACGAGCAGTCTGCCCAGCGATCAGCAAGGACACAGAGTCTTATAGACAAGTGTCGCAAAATACTCGAAGAAAAGTTACCAGTGTGCAAATTTTGCAAGTCTAAACGCATAAAATGCAGCCGAGCTTTACCTACTTGTCATAATTGCCTTGACTATGGAGAAGAATGCACATACTTGGAGCCTTTAACGAGCAAATTGGTACTTGGAAGGTAGGGAGGTGACTTGAAATTTCTTTTTCGTGATCGTATTCGTACTGACTTGATCTAGTGACCTGTGCAATTTTCACCAAGAGGCTGAATCCTTGCTACAAGTCCTTGAGAAGGCCCATAACATGGGAACAAACTCTCCAATAATCTTTGACCAGGTTCACAGCCAACCGCTTACGTGTGTCCAACCGTTATCTTGCACTCAGGATTTTGGGGCGTCAACAACTACCAGCATCCTGCTTTCCTACGAGACGTCCACTGGATCTTCAATGTGCTATCTAGGAGAGACTAGTGTCTTCGGCAGACTTTTGTCCACGTTGTCTGTACCGGATCCCGAAAGCTTCGAGAGGAACCGGATCCCGACATTATCCGGTAGGGGAAATTCTGTCTATCATGAAACATTGCTACGGTCCTGCGAGGAGCTCTCTCGTTCAACTGCCAATACCCTTGCGCAACAATACCATGAAAAGGTGGAAATGTTCTATCCGATTCTTGGGACGACACTACCATTTGACATAATCAGCAGCATATACGACGGCGTCTCAATCAACCTTAGTCATGAATACCGCCAAGCGTATTTTAACCTGATCATGGCCATCGCTCTCCTGTCCCCCTCCTGTGGACGTTCTGCATCAATTCCCGTGGCGGTGGTTTACTTCAACAGGGCAGTGTCGGTTTCCTTCCAGAAAGAAGGATTTTTCTGCACTTCCACAGTGGAGTCTTTGAGATTTACCCTTTTAATGTGCTCTTACGTCTGGTTAGATCCGCAATCGGGAAACCTCTCCAGACTCGTGAATGCGGCCTGCAGGATATGTCTGGATCTTTTGGAGAGCCAAGACATTGACAGTCAAGAGACTACAGCCCTTCACAGTTTGTTTCGTACGACTTTCTTTTTTGATATGTAGGCTGATCACTCGTTTCCGTTTGTACAGATTGCCCCTTACTAATCTGGTCGCAGAGTGACGGCCATTGCCTTTGGTCGGCCTAACTTTCTCCCTGAATGGAGGAGCCTTGAGAAGGTATTTATTATCCAAACACCGCAATCTATGTCATTACCAGGATGTTAATCTATCCCGGTTTCAGATGAAAGATGTCACTGCTTCGGGTTCCAATGTAGGAAAGCTCTCATTACTCTTATATACTATGGCTGGCCTCCAATCCACAATCCACCAGGAATGCTTGGGCTGGGTAAGCTCCCAATACGATGAACCCTCCTCCAACATGTTGCGAATCATATCCTTCAAAGCGCAAGCAGACGAGTGGTTGACTGAGTGGAGGTTTGAAACATCAAACATGAGCGAAGGAGCAATGGATACACTTGACAGTAGCGCAAACCACTACGCAATACTCCTGCACAGTCGAGCTGTTTCGCTACTGCGAGCACTGTCGGACAGGTATGGCTTGTTGGCCGAAAGAACATTGGTTTTTACTGCGGCCGAAACACTTATTGAGGCTCACCATGCGATAGAACCTGTTGGAAGCTTTGAATCGACCGACAAGGACGAAGCATCTGAAAATTTTGGGTTCCCCCTGTGCTGGACCCATTATCATGATCTCTTTGGCGCAGGCCTGGATCTGTTGGATTCAAGTGTCTTGAATACGGCCGCTTCAGCAAAGTGTGTAAATCTACTGGAAAGGTGCTATATGCTTCTTAGATCATTGGAAGCCCGTATAGGGGATCGAAATTGGGTCTTGTCGGAATGCTTTAGATCCATGATGCAGAAAATACTAAGAGGCTGAAAGCCTGACATGTTCTTCAGGGTCAACTTAAAGAAGACCGAATAATCTAGAGGGTTTTTCATAATAAGCCAAACAAATTCATTCGTTACATGATAAGTATGCTAGCCATGGCCAACCACCTTCTACCACGGGGTCTAAGGTTAGCCTCCGGATGAGGCTGCTCTAACTTCTTTGATTCGGGAGAATGCCGCATCTTGATTCTCCACTATAAACTACCCTTATCATGAGGCCCAAGCTTCTGGAGCATGTCCCCTCTGAGACAAGTCGTCACAACGCAATTCAGTGAATCTTGATTTGCCTTCTCGAGTTGTTGACTTACCTCTAGAATCTCTCACTAGCAGTTAATAGGACGGTAGTGGATTCCATATCGCTAATCCTGAAGGATTCGCTTTCGCTCCGCTTTCCATGGAGAAGTTGATTTGTGTGCGAGCAAGATGGAGTCTGTGCTGAGTGTAGATCTCAGCAGGGCCGCCTTCCTTATAAACTTGGCCCGATTTTCAATCCATCCTTGAGGTGTCTTTCTTCCAAGATAAACAGTAAGAAGCTTCTGATCATGATTCAACGCGAAATAGATCCTTCTCTAAGACAAGACCCTGGTTATCGGCTAGGGGTTGATGTCGGGGTATGTTTGCTTCCTAGGAGTCCTCATTTCACAAATCATATTAAAACTAACCTGTAACCAGGGCACATTCACTGATGTTTGCGTAATAACTCCTGATGGCGAATCAGTACGAGCGAAAGCTTTGTCAACCTCCCCTGACCAGAGTGTTGGGGTGAAGCAAGCCATCGATATAGCAAGGAAATTACTGAAAGTCCAGTATGGCTGGGATGGAAAGTTTGACTACATTCACCACGGCACCACAGTCGGTGTGTTAACCCTTGAGTCTTGACGTGAATTCAAGCGCAATCAGCTGACGAAATTCTAGCAACCAACGCCATTCTTGAAGGGAAGGGGAGTAAAGCCGCACTGGTAGTTACCGAAGGACACAAAGATATTCTCAACCTGAGGCGATCTCAAATCCCCGGTAGTCTTGGGGCGTGGTTGACGTGGGAAGTCCCAAAGCCTATTATCCCCCTCGAGCTGACAGTGGATGCGCCGGAACGTGTGTCCATCAACGGGGAGGTCATAGTGCCTCTCGACGCGGAGAAATTTCGAACCAACCTGGCCCGGTTGAAAAAGGAGAATCCCGAAGTTATTTCTCTGAGTCTGATCAATTCCTTCGCCAACAACGTCCACGAAGTTGAAGCCGGCCGGATCCTCCGCGAGGAGTTTCCTTCGGCCGAAATCGTCCTCTCGAGCGACGTCCTCCCCGAAGTGGGCGAATACGAGCGGACGGTGACCACGGCGGCAAATGCTCTTGTGAAGCCGACGATAAAGCGGTATTTAAGCCATCTACAATCCCTCTTGAAAGACGACAGCAACACCGTGAGGATATTGAAAAGCGACGGCGGCTTGACGAGCCTTGAAGTTGCTGAAGAGTTGCCTGTCAATCTGCTCATGTGAGTGTGCCAGGATCCTTGAGGGAATTTGACTAACAAGAAGTCATTGAAGGTCAGGGCCTGCCGGAGGCGTGCGGGGTGTCTGCCACGCCATCACTAGTGAGTATCCCAACGTTATTACCTTGGATGTCGGTGGAACATCGTCGGATTGTGCTCTGATACCGGGTGCTGTCCCGGCCGTACGCAGAGACACGATGATTGGGGGACTGAGCGTCAAGGCACCTTCAATTGATGTTCACACCGTGGGCGCTGGCGGTGGCTCCATTGCCCAATATACTGCGCTTAGCAACCATCTCCGTGTTGGGCCGGAAAGTGCTGGTGCAAGCCCCGGACCAGCGTGCTACGGCAAAGGAGGAGTGAGTCCTACGGTTACGGATGCCAACTTAGTGCTCGGCTACCTCCCTCCCACCTTGCTTGGAGGGGATTTCAAGCTTGATATGGATGCTGCCGTTTCCGCTGTGGCTGGTTTAGCGGCACAGATGAGCATGTCCGTCGAAGACGCGGCACTTGGAATCATCAATCTCGTCAACGAGACTATGTATGGTGCCGTGAGGGTCGTTTCTATCGAACGAGGCTACGATGCCAAAGACTTCGCGCTCGTTGTCTTTGGTGGAGCCGGACCGCTGCATGCAAATTCCATTGGCGAACTTCTCGGGTCGTGGCCGGTCATCATCCCCCCTTCACCTGGAATCCTCTGTGCCCAGGGCGATGTCGTCACGAAGCTCAGCTACGAAAAGACTGCTTCCTACATCAGAGCTCTCTCGGTACTTGATCTAGAGGATTTCCAGGCCCGATTCACCCAGCTTGAAAGATTTTGTTCTGCCAAGTTGATCGATTCTACATCTTCGAGCGCACCGCTGACGTTAAAAACGGTCTATCAAGTCGATTTACGTTACATGGGACAGTCACAAGAGATGACGGTGACGATCGACGAAGGTCTGCTGCTCAAAAGGGACGACGACGACACCATCACAGTCCGGGAAACATTGCGCACAAAGTTCGAAGCCGAGCACTACCGTCATTTCACCTTTGTCATGCCACAGTATCAGATCGAGCTGATGAGAATCCGAGCCATTGTGTCTGACAATTCTCCTGAAGTCAAGCTCAACAGCTTTGGTGACGAAAGCGAAGACCTAGCCCCCCCAGAATCCGCCATTATGTACAAGCAGAAAATCTATTGCGACGGGGACAGAGTCGACGCCACTTTTTGGAGTCGGAAGGCGATAAGTGTGCCGGGGACCACGGTCTACGGACCGTGTGTAATCAGTGAAATGGACTCCAACACTCTGGTCCTGCCAGGGTATGTGGCCAAGATCGACAAGATGGGCAACATCATCATCAACCCCAGAAGTCAGGTCAAGTCAGCAGGCCATCAGCAGTCGCTAGGGCCTGAAGCGGCAAGACAGCTCATCGCCGAAACGACCATCGTGCCGACTCTCATCTCAGCCGCTCTGTCGTCGATCCGACGTGAGATGGACACGCTCATGTTGAGAGCTTCGATGTCGCCTGGAATTCGGGAGCAACAGGTAAAACACACAATACACTGCCCTGTTAAAGCTGGTTGGTGTATAGCTAATGTTCAATTACCAGGATGAATTCAATGTCGTCACGACAGCATCAGGGGACATGCTGGTCGGGCAATTTGGTAGCTTCATTCCCGACTTCCTCAAAGTGTGGAAAGGCACCATCGAAGAAGGTGACGTGTTTATCACGAATGACGCCTACGAGATGGAAGGGGCGGTTTCCCACCTGAATGATGTTATAGTCCTAGTCCCAATCTTCTACCAGGGCAAAATTGTTGGGTGGGCGGCAAATTTTGGTCATTTGACGTAGGTTGGGAAAGATGCAAGAGAGTGCTTCATGCTAAACGTTGTTGCAGAGATGTTCAGGGCAAAACTCCAGGAAGTTTGTCCATTGATGCGACCACAATATTCGACGATGGCCTTCAAATCCCTGTTGTCAAATTGTACAGTCAGGGAGTCCTGAACCAGGACCTTGTGACTGTCCTCTGCCGAAATTCCAGGGCCCCTGAGTGGTTTCGCAGCGACGTCTTTGCACTGTTGGCTGCTTGCAATACTGCCGCTTCTCGGGTGCAGGAACTCTGTCAGCGTTACGGAGTTGAGTGAGTGCATTTATCATTGACAGAACTCCTCATTTAATAGCTATACTAATCGTGTGGTATAGGGTGTATAGAGCTGCAGGTGAAGTGCTTCTGCAGAGAAATAGAAAGGCGGTATCGGAGTTGATCAACACCAGCATTTCGGACAAAAAGGTCGAGTTCACCGACTTCATTGACGACGACGGCCATGGTGTTGGCCCATTCGCCATAAAATGCACCATGGAAAAGAGAAACGGCAAATTATGCTTCGACTGGAATGGAACCTCGCCGCAGAGTCAATATTCTATCAACTACCTTCTCTCGACCAAGATGTTCAAAATGTACATTGTGTAAGTGTCCTGGCCATCTACGCTTCGATCCCCACTGAGATCTAATGAAATAGTTATTACCTTCTGGCAATTTTAGATCCTTTCACCTTGGTGAATAGTGGTGCGAATGACTTGATCGAGGTAGAAATACCAAAGGGGTCGATTCTCAACCCGGTTCGCCCAGCTGCGTTGAGCTGTCGTACCCATTTACTTGGGAGGGTGTTCGATGTCGTACAGGCTCTGTTGGGGCAACATATCGCAGAGCATCGAGCCGCCGCCGGATTTTCCGATTCGCCTCACATTTTTTACTCTGGATTCAAACCGTCCGGGGATTTTTTCCTTCTCTATCAGATAGGCTTTGGTGGTGTTCCTGCCAGGCCTGCCGGTGATGGTGTATGTATACACTCAGTTTGGGTGAACCGACGCTGACCATATTTTTCATAGCCCGATTGTCACTGTCTCTTTCCATCAATCAAGTCCATCCCGATAGAGAGCATTGAGCTCTACTTTCCACTCCGCATAGAGGTCAATGAAGCTCTCGCTGACAGTGGTGGCGCCGGGTTCTTTCGAGGTGGCAATGCGCAAAGAACCTTGTATCGTTTTCTTTGTGCCGGGGAAATCAATCTCCATGACGACCGCGCTTTCACCAAGCCGTGGGGGTGCGATGGAGGCTTGCCTGGGACGCGCTCTCGCAAAGTGTTGATTCAATATTCCAAGGACGCTGAAAACCCCCCCCGAGTGCCTCTCGGATCCAAATCGGACCACACCTTTGTGGCACGAGATGATGTCCTTGAATGGGTCACATGGGGAGGAGGGGGGATCGGCGACCCTCTAACACGCCCAGTCGAAGCTGTGGCGGCAGACGTACATAGACGCCTGGTCACCGTCGCAGGTGCGGCCAAAAACTACGGCGTAATCATCGATCCCGAAGATTACTCTGTGATCAAAGACAAGACGGAAAACGTTCGTGCTGAGATGACCGCCTGTCGCAAAGCTTCGACCTTGACTTCAAACATCTACAATCGAGGTGGCACCTTAGCCGAGCTCTCGGCGACCTTGTTAGAAGAAACTGGAATTCAGCCTCCAACTCCTCAATGGGAGCACGATCCTTATGGTCCTCATGTATATCTGCCTTATGTTCAAGAATGGTATGCGACCATGAGGGAGAAGAAGGGATGGGATGGTCTGTGAGATTGGAAAGCGACGAGCTACTGCACACATAGAAGGCAAACAGTCTTTTTGGAATACGCTGCCCGCATAGAGTATGACTCGGCGCAGCGGCCATGTAAATGACCTTTGATGGTCGGGCAGCATCGATGGAACGGCCTGTTAGCTCCATTCCGGAAGGTAGTTTTGTTTTGAAATGTTGAAATCTTTCGAGACTGAAGAGGTGATGAACTAGAATCCCGCGGTGTCTCGAAGGGAAACCGAATTTGAATCGCGTCCTTTTTCATTAATTCGAGCTCCCCGTTCCTGGGCGCTTGCTCGGAGATGACACAGCCGGGAAACCTCGGTGGCTACATTGTTCTAGGAACGGACCAACTCCTCTTGCCGCCCATAGGCCCTAGCGTTTGCTCAACAGAAATCCTATATCGCAATTAAGATTGTCACGCCGCTTGCTAACGGGATTTTCTTACTACCTTCTTCGCAACTCAGGACAAGAATTGGCAATGACTGGCTCGAGGATAAGTTTGCGGCGCATGTTCCAGGCTGCGATTGTGAGTAAGGAGCCTTTCATACAAGAAGTGGCCGACAAGTTGTGGGCCAAGTTGCGAAAGTATGTGAGAAATGGAGAGCCCGTCAAACCTGCCAAATGGTTCCCTTTCCTCACTTTCGATGTCGTTGGGCAACTCGGCAACTCGCTTTGACGGAGAAATTGGATCCATTGTTTACCTCGGGTCAACATGGAGAACCTTCCCCTTCAGATGTTTCAGTGTAACAACCGCGTTTCCAAGTGCCCTCTGAAATCGTTTTGTCTAAGAAACGCCAATGAATTCGAAGACTTTATCGCTAAGCTAGAGCAGAGAGTGATCGAATGTATGGAGCATGGGCTAGAGTGTCGCCGGAAAGATATGGTACAGTACTTCATCGAGATGAAGGGTGTCAACGGCAAGGCTGTTGAGAAGGCTGACATTACGATTGAATAAGTCAGCTGTTCCAGACATCTTAAAGACGGAGAGGAGTAGCAACGTCAGATCTGTTCGCTAATTTATTTTCCCTGAGGATGCTTAGCATTGAATGAGCGGCACTCCCGTTTGGATGCAGGGATCGTGACTCGGAGACTCCTCTCAGGATCAGTTGCACACTAGGACTGAAGCTGTTTCTCAATCATTTTAGGAGGTGATCTAAGTTTCGACGGTAGAATGGTGCAGCTCTTGTTCATCGAAGATAATAGCTAGAGTGGACGCATCCTTTGATTGAGGGGATGTAGAGATAAGCGCCTACCTCGGCATTTACAACAATGCGGGAGCTGCCTCCTCAGATCCACCTCGGGTTCTCCATCTTGTCCCTAATGTATGGGAGGTTTGCTGTTGGAGGTTCTTTTCTCAGTTCGACTGTATCACTTAGGCAAAAAGAAAAATAGAGTTAACGCTCCTGTTTGAGATCTGCGGAATCACAAGGGCGTACGATGGATGGGCGCAAGCAACCGACGACGGAACGATACACTACGGATATATTGAACATTCCAGGCGTCACGTTTGACGTGACCGTGTTAGATCCAAAGGAACGAATTCAAGCATACCTTGATACCTATCGCGAGAATGATCACCAGGTGAGATTACTTAGTGTTTTCTTGTGATGCTGACCACGCTCCTTGCGGGAACCAGGAATGTACTAACTGGACGCCTTTGCACCGATTCTAGGGATTCGATGAGGCGTTTATGCGCGAGCATATCTCAGTGGTCAGTGCAAGGAGGACGGTAGATAAGGCGACGGCGGTCTTTGAGATGAAGGCGGCGCCATTATTCGCGAACCGAATGGGCAACATGCACGGCGGAGCTGTGGCAATGGTTTTTGACATGTGCACGACCATGACCGCCGCTCCCTTGGCGAGGAAGGATTTCTGGTGGTTTGGTGGAGTGTCGAGAACACTGACCATTACGTACCTCCGGCCTGTGCGGAAGAACACGGAGCTCTTAATCGAATGCGAGATATTACAACAGGGCAAGCGCCTGTCGACAATTCGTGGACACATGAGAGACAAGAATACTGGGGCACTCCTTTCCGTGGCTGAACACAACAAGGTCAGCATTGACTTCGTGGAAGCCAAGGGCCGATTATGACGACTGTGGTTAAAGGCTCAGTCTGGAAAAGGTAGCCAAACTTTTAATTATCTCCAGTGTACGTGGCTTCATAAGTCTCTGCGTTTTCTCTAGTTCCTGGCTGCTTGGGAGGTGAGAAGGTCGGGTCAGCACAATCAATCCAAGGTTCACTGTAAAAGTAACCGATGGAAGCGTTCAGATTAACGCTGATCCCCCCATTCCCAACCCTCTGTAACCTCATAGCCTTGGCCTGCATCTTGTCTACATCCCAGCAAGTCTGTCCGATCCGACGCTGTCTGTGGTGGGTTTCTGGCTTCATTCACTGAAGAGGTTCAGTTCGTTGATCCAATTTCGCATCCATCCGTCTTCGGGGAAATTGTTACCAAGTAATTCGGGAAAGTCGTCTGGCACGTTTTGGTCTATCATGTTGTTTGGCATTGGCGCAGCCGACCGGGGTTGAGTACTAAACATATGTGGTACATTTTCATTCCACTGCTGTATGTCTCCAACATCTTGACCACTTCGGAAAGTCTTATCTGAAAACGATTCAAGTGCTGCAGCTATGCGGTCGTAATTTTCGGGGACATCTACTCCATAGGGGTCGAATAGATCAAGAGGGGAAAATGAGAAGACTTCCGCCGTCACATTGGGACCTGTTCTCGTTGGAAGAAGGGTATCCGTGGACTCGAGCGCTCCGCGTATCACTTGGATGTTG
The DNA here is from genome assembly GCA_001599795.1 of Exophiala calicioides. Classification (NCBI taxonomy): domain Eukaryota; kingdom Fungi; phylum Ascomycota; class Eurotiomycetes; order Chaetothyriales; family Herpotrichiellaceae; genus Exophiala; species Exophiala calicioides. Next base: position 7,433,640 of record BCHZ01000003.1, read on the forward strand.
CGTAAGTTATTCGCCGCAGAAGGTCTGGTAGATCCAAGTGTCCGAAAAACACCTTCGAGCGTATTGAGGTTGCCTTTGAACTCTTCACGCAACGTTGGAATGCCTAGGCATGAAAGTTGCGGTATAGCAGTGACCAGCAAATGCCATGCGAAGCCAGAGCTGAGAAAACGGGTATGTCCTCGTAGCTCAACTGCCTCGAAAATGCGGAAGTTTAAATTCGACGCCACAATAGCTGGTGCGCTAACTGGTGGGACATGAAAAATGGACTGCGGTCGATAGAGGATAATGATGGTGGTGAGTAGGTGTATGTGTAACTGAGCCAGGTCGAATGAGTACGTTCGTGACACTCCATTTGGTTGAACAAGTCGTAGGGCCGGCGGCATTGATCGTACATAGTCTAAGAGGCGAAGACCTAACTTGTTCTTTTCTGTCAACGGAGGATCATTCTGACAAGTGAGCAACCGGCATAGGTCACACAAAATGCTTGTAATAGAGACATAGGAGACGAAGATCTGTGCACGAAGATCACTGGGATCCGGAAAGTCGTATATCGACGGAGGTTCGATGCCGCAGTCTGCAGGGTTGACAATTCGAGGACGGCCATGTGCAGATGACATGATACTATCTCTCGCCTGTGAAAAATGAATATCTTGGTCAGTCAACATCCTATTCTCATCATTAGAACTCACGTATAGAGTCCACCAAACCCTGCGTCTCAATCCTTCCTGGCCACTGCGCTTGGCTGATTTCATATTGAGGCCCATCTGTTGGGCCAGGCCAAGAGCATAGGTACCCCAGAATCTTGGTGTGTCGGTTGAGATGTCTTTCGGTGCAACTGGAGCATAAAATTGCATCAAACATAGTGCTGCGAGCAAGTTGAGCGGATTTCGCTCGGCACCAGTGTCAATGATTGCTTTGATGCGGTGATACTGTGGTTGAGGAGGAAGTGTCAAGTCACTTTCAGCCTTGGTTGAGGCCGCGGCCAGCAAGATGGCTTGCAGAACCAGCAACGAGGTCGCTCTCCGAGATGAATCGGCCGAGGCGGTTTCGTCGTCCACCACCGGCATCCAGGTCCAGCAACGTTCATAGAAAATTTCGAACAGTGCTTGGCGGATTGGGATTGGCGGAAGGTCGAAGGCATTATAGAGCTCAAGGACTTTCATGTCGCTCTCCGTCAAGGTATGCTCCTGCGGCTGACGGCTACCGTGAGAGTGGTCAATGTCAGGAAAGTCGTCTCCCAGGACGGCACGACGCGACAAGTAGGACGAGTTGTAAAACTCGTCCACTCTAGGAGATGAAGCTGCCGCGACTAGCTCAATCGGACTCGCGGCTTCAACATAGTGGTGGACGAAGAGAAGCGGTGCCGAGCGTGGCGCTTGACCTGCTACGGCCGTCTCAGCCCGAGATCGTGCTGGTGAAGGGGAGAAGGTGCTCCACCTTTGCTGCTGGCTGGCATGTTCATAAAGGGGATTTGATACAACATTCCGACGATGAAGCTGGGTTTTGGATCTATTCTCTGGTTGTGATGGCGTCTGGCTCGGGGGTTTTCGTCGTCGTAGACGGGGTCTGCGAATCGTTACGTTTCCTTTTCTCTAGATGCCAGTGCAGCACTAACTTGCAGGCGAAACCATGCTCTGCACAGTTGGAGCATGTGCCAGAGCTCCCGCTTATATCACATCGCACTGTGACAGTCAGAACCGAGGCTGGTCCGTGGTTTGAAACGCGGATGGGAGCAGCTCATACCTTTTCGAGCGTAGCAGGCTTCGCACGCACGAGCATGTTGTGCGCGAGCATATGTGCTGGTTGGGTTGTAACTTTTGAACGTTGCCATAATAGTACGTTGAGATAAAATTTCCACCGTCTCTCAGGAGTATCTTTCGTTGATTCGGGGAGTAATTTGGAAGAAGAACACTCAAATAGTGACCCGAGTGCGGGGTTGTTACGAAAATGGGGAGAAGGCGGGGCGACTCCGCTTTGGGCGGAGCATCCCCAGGCGTAAGTAGATGAGGGTATTAACAAGCCGGGCGTCTGTGGTGCATCCAATTGGGATGTGCCTGAGGTTCCTGTTACACCGCGTAAAACGCAGGCTCAACCCTCTCGTAAGGCTGACAATAGTATAGCAGGTAGTAAACAGCCTCGCCACAAGTTGATATAGAACTAGTTCAATATTGCTAATGTCCTCACAATCTTGCTTTGACTCCCTCTTTCTCCTTTTCCCTCTGAACTTGCTCCCAGATTCGCCTTGTATCTATCATCATGGGCCAGAGATGCTGCATGTGATTCATCTCACTTTTCCTGGCGCCTTCCAAAAGCGCCTCGTAAGGTGTTTGATCGCTTCTGGCTAGCGCACTATCAAGTTCAAACTCTGTGAAGTTATAGGCGTTGATGATGGTACTGGCGTGCTGTTCTGCCACTTCAACAATGACCGCCTCGTATGCTGAGCGTAATGAGGAACGCTGAGCAGCTGTCAAAGCGAGAGGTGGACACAGGACTGTATGAGCCGAGATCAATATGGAGAGGGAGAACTAGCGAGAGGGTGGAACGGTTAGTAGGAGCATCATGTTCTTGCTGAAAAGAGAACATACCACTTGCGCCAATGCCACCATTGGCTCTTTGTAATCCTTGTTGCTCGATATGTTGTCGACAACCTCCCAGAACCCTTTCCAATACATAAAATCGCAATGTGCCATTGTCAGAGCATGACAAGCATAGCTGGTATCCTTGCCTAGCTTCGTGTCTTCAATATGCTGCTGCACAAGGACGACGAGCCGCTGTTCGAGTACAAACCTCTGAGCATCACGCTTGAGCCAATCTGAAGACGAGCTGATGCACAGTGGTTGCGGCGTTCTGGTGTTGCGAAGGAAGGAAAGGTACGACAGCGAGGGAAGAGTAGACTCAGTTCCACTACCTATTGGTTAGAGTAAACTTTCAACAAATAACAATGGAGTCGGCAGGCATACGCGTTAAAATATTTCAAAATGGCTCTCGGGACTTGTTGCGCCACAACATAGTTGTCGCCCTCATAGGTCACAGCGTTGATGGAATTAGCATACATCCGGCCAAATCCTGAGAGAGCAGCGTAGCCATGGCCGCCGCAGGCAACTCGGCAAGTCTCAACGCCGTATCCTGTAATCTCGGTCGAGTAGACTTTGGCCCCAACGGTTTGGAGGTGGAGATCTTCCAATTGTGATGTGTCGTCGGTCTTCAGGTAGTTCGCGGTGTAGTTATCGTAGGCACGCTTGATGGCTTGACCGACAACTACAAGCGCTGTAGCCTTGGAGACGTGTTAGCTAGAAAACACTAAATCACTTGTTGATGTTGAATCTTACTTTCGCGAGAAGGGGAAGCAATCGATATCGTACGCTAGCATAGTCGAAGACGGGAGATTCTTGATCCTCCCCGGTCTTTGAGAATTGCTTTCGGAAGGTAGTGTAATGATAAGAGACAGTTACGGCTTTGAGCAAGTCCCAGCCTGTGATCTCTGCCATGAGCGCGCGGACGGTGACCATGGAACCATATGAGTGCTTGAGGTTCTTCGCCGGGATGTATGTGCCGTCTCTGAGGACTTTTGCATTTCTGGCCAGCATTTGAGATCGGGGAATGTGCACATTGTGAAAGCTAAGTGCACCATTGTCAGTCCCAAGCATACCCTGGAATACCTTGGGACCGAGCTCATATATTTCACAGCCAGGCATGAGCTCTTGGGTGTCAAGGCTTCGTAACTGTACCAAGAATAAATGGTTACCATAGTCTGTACCCTGAATGATCAATCGAGCGACGACAATGCCATGCGTGGCCCACACCCCGGTAGCTCCGATCCAATACTTTGTGCTACTGATCGTGGGTGAGTTGATTAAAAATTCATCGGTTTCTGAATCAAAAGTCGCGGTTGTTTCGATACCTTTGACATTAGATCCATGGCCCAGCTCAGTTTGACAATACGAGCCAAAGATTTCGAATCGTTCCGCCTTAGGGATCCAGATTGCCTTTTGCTCTTCCGACATTTGCCGTTCCAGGTTGGACATGAATACTATATGCCTCTGTTATTGTTCAGTGCCAACTAGCGCTGAGCGCCGACATACTTCTGAATTGTGGTTGAACTGGCAGCATATTGTCTGTCAATCTGATAGCCTCCATGAAATGACGATATGGCCAATCATTTATGAGATAAAGCTTGATGAGCTCGCGACTTTGAATCGCTGCGCGAGTCCAGGCATCTTTGCGTGCCAATGATGGAGGCGTCACAATTTTCTTGTCAAAGATAGGATTTCCGATCAATACTTTCAACAATGCTTTCCTTCTTTCCACTTTCTCTTCACCTCCCCAGAGAAATAAAGTAAATTCGGAATCTTCTGGCTGTATGGGGATTTGTCGAGACATGATGGCCCTACGCTGGCTGTCTACAACGCCAACACAATGCAGCCACCGGTATTTATATCAATGAAGAAGTCTTTGGATGCGTTGCTGCAATAGCCGTCAATTCTTAACTTTGTCTGGTTTGAAAGACCTGATCCCGACCTATGATTCCCTTGCATCTGAGGCCTGGAACGAGGCACAATTTTAGGATGTCCGGTGTTTCCCCCGTAATGGCAATGTCCGAATGTCGGTGATTTCCTGATCAAGCAATCGCCGGCATCCCCGCAGTTTGCTCGGTTTCTACTTCTCCGCATCTGCAGCTGACTACCGTAACTCGTTACTGTTAGCTACTAGGAGTAGACTATCTGGAAGGGAAGTCACCCTCCTAGCGAACCAAACTATTTTTAAAGACATCACTTGCCCCGATGGCCCGAATTTGTTGGAGACTCACAAAATACTAAGCAAGGACTATGTCTTACCAGTATCTCCAGGTCGAGCGTAAGGGCGATGTCTTCATAATCACATTGAGGAAGCCTCCGCAGAATCGTCTCAATATCGCTTGTTGTCAAGAACTCATCAGAGCATATCATTCCATTCAAAAAGAGCTGGGTCCAGATGCCGAAGGTGCTGTAATATTGACTGGCAACGATGCCAAATTTTTCACCACGGTCAGCTTTCCGCGACACAGAGATGCGACATACCGTTCTTACGGTTCTGACATGATTCTAGGGACTTGATCTCGACGAACGAGAAGGCAATATGTTTGCTTCAAGCGATGGCTTCTATCCCGTGAGTGGGCGGACCCAATACTGGTAGTTGTGACCCTAGCGTCTAACGCAAAGACCAGCTTCTGGCCACCATACTTGACTTTCCGTTCCCAACGATAGCATGCATAACTGGTCACGTCATGGGTGGTGCCTGTCTTCTTACTCTGGCTCATGATTACAGAGTCATGAATTCGCAGCGCGGGTTTTGGCAGATGCCCCCAGTGAATGCGGGTCTCCATCATGATGGCATGGGTTCACTGATTCGCCTGAAGCTGGCACCCCAAGTTGCGAGAAAGGTTTTATTAGAGGCCCACAGGTATACCGGAAAGGAAGCATTACAGGACGGGATCGTGGATGTCATTGCTCCTCCGGATAAGATGCTGGATGAAGCAATCCAGATCGCTGAGCGATGGAAAACCAAGGCAAAGATGGGAGTGTATGGTCTATTGAGGAATGAACTGTGGGGTCAAGCTCAGTCTTCTTACCAGGCTGTGAGTTATATCCACTCCAGGCAAACATCAAGAGAACCGAAGGTAAAGTTGTAGAGACATCTGATGTAATTGAGCGGTTAATTGATTCTATGTATGTATGACTCAATCGATAAGCGCTCGACTCCGAAATTGTATATAGCGTTTGAAGATGTATCAAACGGCTTCGTTCAAAGCTTGTTCTCATGCTTTTTAGAGTCCCATCGCTGTACGTCGGGATGTCCCTCTAGAGGAAACAGCTCCCCGACAAGCACCTTCTTGATGACCTTCCCCGTGCCATTTTTCTTCAGTTCCCCTACAACACGAAGAAGCGTCGGCATCTTGTAACCCACCAATGTTGTTCTCAGATCGTGCCTGAGCTTGCTCAAAGGCAAATCTTGCGGTGCCTAGAACTAGTCAGCCTGTGAAAGGGCAGTCAAACATTCTACACGTACATCTGATTGCGGAACTATCGCAGCAGCGACTCTTTGACCAAATTCCTCATCCTCGACGCCTACTACCATGACTTCTGCGACATAATCGAGGCCTAGGATTTCTCGTTCGATGTCAAGGGCCGATATTTTGTACCCGCCACTCTTGATTACTGCAATTACGGGTCAGTGTTGAAACGGTCTATGGAGGGGATTGCTTGCTGTCAATAGACTCTCGACCCAGGATGAAGTAATGTTTTCCTTCGCGACGAGCAATATCGCCGGTCTTGAAGTACCCATCCTCATTAAGAGCATTCTTTGTCGCCTCCCGATCAAAAAGGTACCTATTTATGTTAGTCTAATATTCAGTATGAGCAGGCAGGTTATACTTGGAAAACATGATGGGGCTTCGAATGAGCACTTCTCCTTCGTCACCGTTGGATAGTTTAAGATCAATGCCCGGTGCTTTTTCTCCAACAGAGCCATCCGGGACGCCTTCGGCCCATGGAGTGACTGTAAAAGCATTGCCGAATTCCGTACCACCATAACGGGTCAAGATAGCCCGACCTCCTCTCAATTTTGTCCACTTTTGCTGCAGAGGTCGAGGTAGCGCTGAAGTGCCACAGAGCAGGGCCCTGAACCCATTGACACCTTTGATGTATTGCTGCAACTGCTGCGGAGCTAGCTTTGACAGCCGCTGTTCATAATACGCCATCAAGCGCATATAGATGGTGGGTACACCGGAGAAGAAGGCCAACCCTCCTTGTCGAAATCGCTCCCATGTCCATTCGACATTGAAGCCACCGCTGCGGAACTCGATGCATCCTCCACAATACAGGAAGGGAATCAAAGTGACGGTCAGGCCAGTCGCATGATGCACAGGTAGGATATGCAATACCACATCGCCTTCCTTTATCCCATGTTGATCGCTGAAAGAAGATGCCACATCATAGAAGAACCCTCTTCGTTTTACTCCGCCTTTGGGCGGGCCAGTGGTACCCGATGTGAAAATGACCAAGCCTGACTGGTTGAGATCGAAATACACACCAGAAGAGATTTGAAATTGACTTGGATCCAGAGGCTTCTGCATAAGATGCGGGGTGATTTGAAGGGCACGGAAGCCATTATTTTGCACTTTTCGGACTGTGGTTTCAAGATCCTGTGCAAGCTGAGCACTGTGCTGCGCAACAAGAACAGCGGATGACTTTGACTTGGTGGCGTAATACGTTGCCTCCTTGATCGAAAGATCCGGGGCTGATTCTGTGAGCCTATAAAAACCACATGACGACCAAGACTAATGGGGTTTTACTCACAAATCGGCACAATGACGGCCCCTAGCGCCATCAGAGCAAAGAAGCCCACCACAAATTCGTAGCCACCGGGACCCAGGAGGTTAATAAAAACCTCCTCATCTCTGTCAATCTTGCAGACAACAGTAGGCGGCAACGTCTGCCTCAACACGTTTCGGAGATGGAGAACATCCGTCAATAGTTGAGCATAGTTGGCGGTATAACCAAACGTTAGATCTTTGACAGCGATAAGATTGGGTTTGTAAGACCAACGCAAGAATCGGCTGAAAAGGAAAAAGTTAGGAAAGACGTTAGGTCCTTGATGGGTTGGTACCCATTGTGCTCGATCCTCAAGGGAATTGTCGTTGACAAAAGCAGCCGGTGTTTGACCAAAATGTACCCCGGCTGGGTCTTCTGGGCGTATCGACATGATAGTGATATTGGACCCGGACGTCTTCAGTTAATCTTGAAGTCGGTGTGAAGGACAGATTTATGAAGATACCTGGTTTCGGTACCACTTTACAGTGCAAATTTCAGCGTCCCTGGCCGGTTAGCGTTCAGCCTCGTTGTTTTGAAAGGCGTCACCTACCCTGTGAGGGGTAAATTTATTTTGGATACACGCGAATGAGAAGCGTTCAGTTTTCCACGATAGGAAATCCCCGAGGATGTAACTGATGTTCGGCAGATACTGCCGGCCAAATTCCGGGGCCATCGAGTTCTGGAGTTTTGCATATCTGGGGACCCCAGGTGGGGACGACAGCACGTGTGAACTACAGCCGTCGCATGCTCAAGGGCTTATGTGAGGGGTTGACCTACTAAAAGGAGTGATGTGGTTGCTACTATCCTTCTATTTTCCCTCCAAAAACTACTCATACTATTGGAACCGCACCATCCGTCGTCAGTGATTGTGTCACAATGTTTGGCTGGCAAGCTGCAAAGGCAGTCGTCGAGGCTGAAGGTATCTACATTGGGGGTTGGGGCCTGCGAAACGCTGTCTGGGCAAAGCGTGTTGATGGTCACCATGGTAAGTTCACTACAAAGTCCCATGTCGAGTCTGACGGAAACTAACCTCACTCTCAATAGCAAGCAGTCAGGACAGAATCGAGCATGTTACCGCTATCCAGGATTGGGATGCGGACGAAGAGCGGAAGCTTGTGAGGAAGCTTGATTCACGAGTCTTGTTCCCCTGTTGCATTATATACTTCCTTGCATACCTCGATCGCGCGAACATGGGGTTTGTAAACGTGCTCCAGGCTGGAAAACTCAGCAGCTTTGAGGAGACCTTGCATCTTAAGGGTGCAGACTTCAACTGGGTAAGAATTGCCATTTACACGCTTGGTGCCATTGAACACTGATGTCGACTCAGGCGGTGTCTGTCACTTATTTCATGGTTACCGTCCTCCTGATCCCCTCGAACCTTCTGATGAAGAGGTTCTCTGGCAAATTTTATTTTCCAGTGATCATGGTTGTCTGGGGTATCATCGTCATGTGCATCGGCGCAGTCCATAGCAAAACCGGTTTGCTTGCAGCCCGCTTCTTTCTCGGAGTGCCTGAATCTGGTGTCGTCCCAGCCTGTATCATGTACTTTTCTTTCTGGTACAAGCCACACGAACGAGCATGGCGTATTGGTATCTTCCATGCCGCAAATGCACTTGCTTCTGGTGTGGGGGGATTCTTGGCTGTCGCTATCGACCATGTAGGTCTTCAAGACATGTTCTTGCTGGAAACATGATTGTGCTGATACAAGAAGCTCAACGGGAAAGGTGGACTGGAAAGTTGGCGCTGGTTATTTATCATCGAGGGAGCCATGCCGTGAGTGGTTTTTGTCTCTGTCTCCTCCCTAGTTTCAACATAGTACTGACTCTCGAAGAATTGTGTGTGCGGTGCCCGTTCACTTCCTTCTGCTTACTTTCCCGGAAGACTCGACGGCATTGACGGAGCGAGGTATGTTGACTGTAGCTTGTTGAGGCGAAGTACCTTGCTGAAGACTCATAAGAACGCTATATTGCCGTCAATCGCTTCGGCCGTGGTGCTACTCGAAAGACAGATGTGACATGGGACTGGCCGGCGTTCTTCAATGTCATGTCTCGACCATCGACATATGTCTTCTTTGTGTCGTATCTTTGTTTGCTGATCGTCGCCGTGGCTCTTGGAACCTTCTTACCAACCATCCTGAAGGTGGTAAGTGAAAATTTAACCACTTCCCCCCAGCTCTTCCTGCTGACTCTCGCAGTTTGCCAAATTCAGCAGTACCAAAGCCAATGAGTACAGCTCGGCTGTGTATTTCGTGGCCATTGTCGTATATGCCTTCTGGAGCTGGCACTCGGACTGGACGCGGGAGAGAATTTGGCACTATATTATCCCAGCGGCGATGGCCATTCCGTGCTTCGCGATCTGGACGCATGTGGCAGTAAAGGAGAGCTTCGGTAGCATGACACCCATCCAGCTCTATGGATTGGCGTATCTTGGAAATATGGTCTCAATCGCTCAGCCAGCGGCTCTGGCGTACCGAACGTCAACCTTATACGGAGCGTCCGAGCAAGCCATTGGTGGTGCTACGGCGGTAGCTTCGCTTTCGATTGCAAGTATCATCGGTCCTCAGGTAAGCTGCAACTGTTCGTTTGCAATACGTCGAGATAGTGGCTCATTCTCACAGATTTTCCCAAGCACAGATGCTCCTTGGTACTTGCCAGGCTTCTCTGCTGCCTGCTCTACCATTACATTCACCATCTTTAGCTTTGCAAGCTTACCACTGTGGCTGCTATGGGAAGCAAAAAGACGCAAGGCAAAGACGGGTCATGCTATGCCTCTACGAGCCATTGAAGATGCTGAGCATAGTACCATTTCGGCCGCCAATCTAGCTCGTCTTCATGAACAGAATGCATTGGAGGAAAAACGGGCGCTGGATCCGGAAAACCCTCGTCACATTGAAGAGATCCCTGATACAAAGGAGGCATAGCCTTAGGTCGATTGGTCCCTAGGTGGGCAAGTAACACGAGATTGAGAGGGTTGTGGAGACATCACTGGCTTCAGCGGGTTAATAGTTCACCATTGGTATCCAAAATGCGGAGTTTAGAGAAATCAAGGACCAGATCTTGAACAACGGAGACACGTTTCTGCTACTATTCTTTTCCCAGTCCGTGTCACCGACGGTCACTCACCATGTAGAATCGGATAACTCGGACCCATAAGGGGCACATCTGCGGCCTGCCGCACTAGGCTTGCAGCTCGGTTGCGTAGATTGATCGATTCCGGCAATACTCCGAGTATCATGGTCTCCAAGAATCTTCGCTTCGGACATTGCCTTTTCCGTTCTGTTGTCTCCGAGGATGCCATCGTGGAAAGATATCCTACCCTCGGGATACAGCTGCTCCACAAGTCATCCTGCTCATGGCATGACACCACCATCTTGAAAGGCGGATAACAATAAAACAATGCCAAGATATCAGGTGAGCCGGGCCACTGCCTGAAGTTATACTTAATATTATATTACCGTCTCTGTCGCTGCTCTCAGGCTTGTGTTTTGCCAACCAGAAGTAATATCCTTATCTATCCATCAACTTGACAGTGCCACAAATGGACCAAAAGTCACACACCCACGAAAATGCCGCAAGTTATGGCAGCGATTTCAGCAGTAAACTCAAGCCTGCCAAACCAGGTGGTGCTACAATCATTATAAACGAGCGAAACCGGTCAAACATCAACATAGAACAACTCTCAAAGCACTTGTTGACATCGGATTATCTTGAGCGTCAGCGACGGGTATTGGACATCTTGTGTCGAGAGAAGATATTCTCCAAAGCGATGCAGGCAAATCTTTCTCGGCCGGACAGGTACAAACTAGGCCTCGCGCGTGGAAAATGTATGAGACAACTTCAAGAAAAACACGGCTGGGACGACGATGATTTCCTAATGGCTGAATACCTGGTGGACGACATTCAACCCTATCATCTGCACATATCCCTTTTTACTGCTGCAGTCCGTGAGCAAGCCAACGAGGAGCAGAGAGCTTTCTGGATGCCCAAGATCGCAGCGTGGGAAGTCGTTGGAGCCTATGCCCAGACGGAGCTCGGTCATGGCAGTAATGTGCGAGGGATAGAGACTGAAGCACGATGGGATCCCGCCGCGAAAGAATTCATCCTTCACAGTCCCACCATCACGGCGAGCAAGTGGTGGAATGGGACACTTGGCCGAACAGCCAATTACGCGGTCGTCATTGCCCAGCTAATGATTCCTGAAAATGGAACCTACAAGTCATATGGACCACACCCGTTTATCGTTCAGATACGGGATATGAACACACATCGACCTCCCCAGAGCATCGTTGTCGGTGATATTGGTCCTAAGTACGGATACGCTGCTATGGACAACGCATATTGCTTGTTCGATCAGCACCGGTAAGAAGTCGCCTCTAGCATAATTATATGCCCGTAGCTAACCGAGACAACGAAGCATACCATACAGCGCTCTGCTTTCCAGGCACTCTCGTATCGATCTAGAGACAGGGATATACACGAAACCCAACAATCCATCTTTGGTCTATGGTCAACTTACCAGAGGACGTTCGGTCATAGTCATGAATGCGCGTCTGGTTTTGGCCCGTGCTGTGACGGTGGCTGTACGCTACCTATCTATTCGACGACAATTTCGCGATCAAGACAATCCGTCCCAGCTGTTGGAGACCTCTGTCCTTGACTATCCAACGGTACAGATACGAGTCCTCCCTCTCCTAGCTACGACCTTTGCCCTCCATTATTCGGGCTCTTATATGCGGCAACTGTACGAACGTACGCGTAAGAATGATACCACAATCGACACAGTTGATCAAGCTACCTTGTCTGAGCTACATAGCACATCGGCCGGACTGAAGAGTCTAGCCACTACGCTCGCGGCAGACGGGATCGAGGTCTGCAGACGCGCAATGGGCGGCCACGGCTTTGGCGGGGGTACAGGCCTTGTACAATTGAACGCAGACTATCTGTCCAAGCCCACGGTTGAGGGCGACAACTGGATGATCACGCAGCAAGTGGCACGATACCTGATCAAGAAGGTCAAGGAACGTGCTCATTCATTGAAGAGTCAAGCCATGAACCAGACTGAAGAGCATATCAAAACTCACCTTTACGCTCGATCTCAGGAGCCTAGATTTGACATTCTGACGAGTGATCAGGCGATCGTGGACGCTTTTAACTGGCGCATGGCTTACATGGCAAGCAGAGCTTATGATGCTCGAGAGATCCAGAAGAAACCATGGAACAGCCTGCTCATCGAGTTCCACAAGCTTAGTAGAGCCTACTCCCAAGCCATGTTGGTCTCGAACTTCTACACCGCTGTAGTCAGCCGCAATAACACGGATCTTGATGCGTCGACTCAGTCTGTTCTCCTTGATCTCTTCCGGCTGTTCGGCCTTTACACCATCGAGTCCGAAGCTCAGGAGTTCCAGAATTCTGGCGCAGTTTCGTCCGTAGATCTGAAAGAATTGCCCGAAAGAGTGCTGGAGATGATGACGCGGATTAGGCCGCACGCTGTGCGCCTTGTGGATGCATGGGCTATCCCGGACTATTTACTTGATAGGTGAGTGTATGTCCCTGATCACGTGAAGGAAGTTGAATTAATAATTTGAAAGTGCTTTAGGTCGTTACGATGGCAAGGTCTATGAGGACCTCTTCCATCGAGCTCACGTGGTAAATCCTCTGAACAAGTTGACATTCAACCCCGATTACAGAAATAATGAAATTGTGATGGGCAGCGGCGATGCAGGGCAGATATTGGCAAAGCTCTAGTATCAGTTATTCGCCTTTCTATCCAGGCTAGATTGAGTTGTCTTAAAGGATTCGGCTCTGTCTATATAGTGCTTACTGCATATAGGGCTGCGATGGCCTTTGATGACACTTTGGCCGACGCCTAACTGTTCTCACTCAAACCTCTACCCGTTGATATGGTTCGCTGGCACGAATATTCAACGTGACTAAGGATTGTGACTCCCAACTGAACGCGAGTGAGGGATCGGTATATCGTGGAGCGCGCTTGCACTGGCCTAATTGGAGGTATTATGAAAAAAGAATGGCCCTTCTCTGGTGTCTGGACTGCAGATGATCAGTTTAATAACTACATCCAGAGCGTTGACGGATTAATCGCCTACGGGTTCGTCGATGCCTAGCCAGACGCTCTGGACACGGTAAATGTTTGGCCTCAGAAACTACAGTATTCATCGAAGAGCTTGCGTTAGACACTAGCAGCAATGGAGAACATCCGCGAGAGATTTCACAATGGGATTACAATAATGAGCGATGGGTGACTCACTCTCCGGATGGGGATAAAATGGAAGGGAAGATTGGGGTACTGAGTAATTGATTGATTGGGTTGAATAATTCAACAACGGAACAAATCACGGAACAAGTCACGGAACGAGGCTAGCCTACTAGTAGATTCCCCCCGGACCCCATCAATTCCCTCCCCCTTCCACTTCAGAACATCAAATTGTGCACAGCAGAATGTCAGGCTCAGATGAAACCTAACTTTAATCCACAAATGCAGCTACTCGAGTGGGCACTACGACACCTCTAATCAGCTTATAGATCTTGCCAGTCTCTGACAAGGACGAGGCGCAGCTTACTGGCTCTCGGAACTTTACTAACCTCCGGATACCCCGTATAAGAAGTCTGGCGACCTCAGTACTCTGCTGGATTTCGGGAAAACCACATTACACTCTCAAGCACGCCGACAAATTATTCTTGATCAACATGACATCCGTCACGACCAATGAGACTGGACTCAAGGAGTCCTACAAGCCCAAGTACATCGAGGATAAGCTCTTCATTGATGGGGAATTCGTGCCGTCTATATCTGGCAAGCAGTTTGACATCTATAACCCCACAACGGAGAAGATAGCGGCCTCGGTTTATGAAGCTGGTGTGGAAGATGTCGACGTTGCTGTCAAGGCTGCGAAGGAAGCATTCCCAGCCTGGTCTGCCCTATCTGCTACCGCACGGACCGGCTACCTGAATAAGCTTGCCGACGCTATCGAAAGGAATGCCGACGAACTTGCTTACCTCGAGGCTATCACTATGGGGAAGCCATATGTGGACGATTGTAAGCCTACTATGCTTCTCCTAACCAACCGGTCGCTACTAATATTCTCACTTTACAGTCTCGATCGGACTCTCTGTGCAAAACTTGCGGTACTTCTCCGGGAAAGCAATCGATGTGGCCGGTGACTCGAGCCTTAATACCAAGGGTTTCGTGAACCTGACACTACGACAACCATTCGGTGTCTGCGGCGCTATTACTCCCTGGAATGTACCGCTGCTTATGCTCATCAATAAGGTCGGTCCGGCCCTCGCCACAGGCAATACGCTGGTGCTTAAGTCGTCCGAGAAATCACCACTCTCGTCCCTTGTCATCGGTCGCCTGGCTCAAGAGATCGGCCTGCCGAAGGGCGTACTCAACATTCTGTCTGGCCGTGGCCGTCCCTGTGGAGAAGCTATCGCTAAGCATATGGATATTCGTAAGGTGAGCTTTACGGGTAGCGTAACCGCAGGACGTGCCATCAAGAAAGCTGCCGCCGACTCGAATCTCAAGAACGTTACGCTTGAGCTCGGCGGTAAATCTCCGCTCGTCGTCTTTGAGGATGCAGACTTGGCTAAAGCCGTGCACGCTGCTACATTGAGTATCCTTTTGAACAGTGGGCAGTCCTGCGTCGCGAGCTCTCGTATCTACGTACATGAGTCTATCGCCACGCAATTTATCGATACCATGAAGGCTGCTATGGTACACCTCCTCCCAGCAGCAGATCCGCTATTGCCAGGAACAGGTCGTGGGCCACAGGTCGACAAGGCCCAGTTCGATAGCGTCATATCTTATCTCGACTATGCAAAGGAGAATAAGTTGAGCATACCGTTAGGCGGTAGTCGTCAGGGCAAGACAGGATATTTCATCGAACCTACTATTATCGCTAACGCCCCTGAGAACTCCAGGGTTATGAAAGAGGAGATTTTTGGACCTGTCGTATGTATCAATACCTTTACCGATGAGGTGGAAGTGCTCAAGCTTGCGAATGATACCGAGTACGGTTTATATGCTAGTGTTTTTACGCGGGATATCTCACGAGCGTTGAGGGTGGCCAAGGCGTTGGAGGCTGGAAGTATTGGTGTCAACTGTTCGTCACCGTCTATGGCCGTCGACATGCCCTTTGGGGGATTGAAGCAGAGCGGCGATGGACGGGAACTGTCCAAATATTGCACTGATTATTGGACTGAGTTGAAAAGCGTGTTCATCTCGCTGTAACGGTGGAATTGACGTCTGAAAACAAGTTGCAATGAAAATCAAATGTAAATCGCATTTAATGTTGGCTTCTGATCTTGCCAGTCCAGGAATTCAGGGCCTTTGGCTGCCTTAAGATATTCGACAAAGGGCATTTCAGGCAGGGCTGATCAACCTTTCACCAATATTTAATACCATAGATCTCTACGGGATTGCCATCTGTCTGCACTCCTAAATTGCTCAACAAGTCAATCTTGCGTCTTGCACAGGTCGGTGGAATTATCGCAAATCAATATCACACAGAGAGCACTTTCAAGTCTGTAAGATCATGATGAGTAGCAGTTGTGATGGCCCAGCTGAGGCGACCATAGTCTATCACAGATACCTATGTTGCAAAATCGCCAACTTTCCAGGACCTGTATCCAGCGGCTTCGACAACAACCGCTCATGGCGAAGCAGGCTCCGGAGTGACCCGTACGCCGAAGCTCTGCGAACGGCGTCTGATTGGCCCGGTCACGATGCACCTAAAATTCTCTTGTTTCATTCCGTTGATCATTCCGAGGCAAATCACCGCTGTAGAATTACCCCGGTGGCGAATGAAATCGAGGATTGGATAGATGACTGACGGGAAAGTTCAAGGATCATAACCCAGAAGGCTGTACATTTTCTCAAAAGGCATTTCTACCACTCCGCTTGTGAACTTTCAAGAGATAACTTCTAAAGGTTGTAAAGCGTCTATGAAAAGAAACTAACATGGCCATGAGCACCTTGACCCAGAAAAACATCCCTACCCAAGCACTTGTTGTTGACAAGCCCGGTGCACCTTTCATCCTCGAGGATGTTATTCTAGACGAAGTGCGGCAGAACGAGCTTCTCGTGGAAATGAAATATTCTGGGCTATGCCATACTGTAAGATTGACTGCCAAAGAAGATGAAACGTCCAGGACTCTTATAACCCGTCTAGGACCTTGTCATACAGCATGGGAAAATGCCAATCGGGGGTTTCCCTGTGGTAGCTGGCCATGAAGGCGCTGGAATTATCCTCCGGCTGGGTAGCGGACTTGAAAGCTCAGGACTCACAGTGGGTGATCGGGTGCTACTGGGTTTCGCCTCTTGCATGAGCTGCACAGGATGCCTGGAAGGTCGAAAGGGAGCCTGTGCCAATATTGCCCTCACCAACTTCGGAGGGACGAGAGGTCTTGACGACACCTCCATTCGCCGCCCGAAAGGCGACTTCATAAGAGGCCCACTTTTCGGCCAGTCGTCATTCTCAAAGCTGGCGATCTGCGATGCAAGAGTTGTGGTTAAGTATCCTGGGCCAATAGAAAACTTGGCTTTTCTGGCTCCTCTAGGCTGCGGTTTTATGACCGGTGCTGGAACGGTATTGGATGTCTTACGACCAAAGTCGAGCAGCAGCATTGCCATCATGGGACTTGGAGCTGTGGGCCTTTGTGCTCTTATGGCAGCCAAAAGCCTCAATGTTGCTGAAATCTTCGCAATCGATATTGTTGAATCAAGATTGGAGTTGGCCAAATACCTGGGGGCTACGCATGCGCTAGACGGGAAGAAGTACAAAGATGTTGAAGCCGCCATTCGAGAAACGTCTGAACGGGGAGTCGATTATATAATTGATACCACCGGCTTGACCAACATGATAAATAGTGGCATCAAAGCGCTGGCTCAGCAGGGAACATTTGCTATTGTCGGAACTCCTCAACCTGGACAGAATCTCAGTGTGGACGCGATGGATATGCTCATCCACTGCAAAAAGATTATCGGGGTAACAGGAGCCTATGCTAACCCCCAAGAGGTGAGCTTCTGCGTCTTCCCAGGAAACATGGGTACTGACTACTTGGCAGCTGATACCTCGTCTCGTGAAAATGTATCAAGACGGGGCATTTCCCATTGCCGGGTTGTGCAAGACATATCCCCCAACGGAGATAGAGCAGGCGATCAAAGATATGAAGTCGGGAGAGGTAAGACTCTTCTTCATCGCAGACATGACTATCTCTCATCTATGTCAGGTAGTCAAACCTGTGCTAGCATGGTAGCTTCCTCACCCAACACAAGCATAGGACAATGCGCACTCGATGGGACTGGGAAGAAATCAACTGGAACAAAAATCCAGATCGTGGTGTTGCAGCGACCAATTTTCAATAGTGACTTGGTCAGTGACAGCGTCAAAATTTCATAAGGACAATGGAAAATCAAGATGTAGCCCCCGATTCAAGGTAATGCCATTACTGGCACCAACAAAAACCTGTGGGTACTTAATCGTCATTCCCTATTGTAGAAGAGCCAGATCTGTAGGTTTATGAGAATGGCAGCGGACTCGAGACGCCTAAAGGGCCACGCTGAATCTGGAGAAAGGTGTCGCAGTTTGCTAGCAGCATTATGTCTATACCAATTGAATCGACTTCCCATTATTCATGAATATGGACAGATGCATACACAAAAATGGATACAAATCTCTGTCACAGGTTACCAAACATCTTGATTGAATCATTTTTAACCTGGGGGTTGGTAAACTTGTAACTAACATGCAGTAGTTGTCTCTGGCTAAGTCTACTCGATTGAGTCAAAGTAGTAGTATCATCATTCCGTACCGACTGTCCACATCAGCAGGGGAGCCGGGGTTGGAGGTGTTTGGCTCCTTTCTCGGCAAGATCCATCGCAATCTGAATAACATGACCCCAGCTTCGTGTATCTTCATTCTTAACCGAGGACAAATCAGCGTGGAACGGGAAGGTAGCATCCTCGATGCTCACTAGCTATGCATAGATTTTATGAAAATGAAACAAGCTAATCGCCCGCTGGAGGTATCTTCCGAGGTCGTTTGGAGGCTTAATTCCAAATAATTAGGTAGGCCTGCTTACGGTTGCCCCACAAACTCCCCAATGTCTGCGCCCCGGCCGGGGTTCCTCCTCCTGAATAACGGAATTCGGACATGTTCCGAGCCTGGCCAGAATGATCTTTTCTGGGTCTGGGGATCCGTGACTTTGGACTCAACCCCATCCGGAGAACACTAAGTAGCATTCACTGGCATGGATTATTAAAGGTATTCGCTTCCCCACACGTTCTTCACTGCGAGAGCGACGAACTTGCAGTCAACAAGTCAAAGGATTACACAACTCTGAAGTAATATTGTACCAAGTCGACAATGGGCCATTCCGAAGAAGAAACCCATGAGCCTGTGAAGCTCGTGGACTCGCTAGATGAGGAGGTCGTCGTATGGAACCATACAAAGGAATTCGCCCTTCTCCTGGTAGGTTTCCTTGTAGCTTCGATTCAAATGGGCATACACTTACAAGTCATGGTGACAGGCTCTGTGCAGTCAATACTTTTGTCAGCTGCTGTTCATCGTTGGTGCCGGTGTCTACGCCCGGTCTATAGCAGCTGTTGTCGGCGGCGAAGATATTTCGTCCTGGCCTGCAATAGCCATCAACATTCTCACGGCTGCCACCATTCCCCCTGTTGCACGAGCTGCTGATCTCTGGGGACGAAAATGGTTCCTGGTTATCCCAACGTCCCTTGGTGTCGTTGGCAGTATCATCGTCGCCAGAGCATCCTCTATGCAGATGGCCATTGCAGGCTTCGTTTTGGGCGGCGCGTCGTTCGGTGCACAGCCACTGGTGCACGCTGTCGCATCCGAAACCATGCCCCGAAAGTACCGGTCCTTCGCCCAAGGTGCCTGCAATGCTGCCATTGCTTTCGGATCCATCTTCAGCTTGCTTGTTGGTGGAACGTTAACGAATAATAACCCAGCTGGATTCCGGACTTACTGGTATATCTGCGCAGGTATCTACGCTCTATCGACTCTCCTGTTAGCGACTCTGTACAACCCGCCGCCTAGAGAATTACAGTTGGCTTTGACCTTCAACGAGAAGATTCGATCCCTTGACTGGGTGGGATTTTTCCTGTACATCGCAGGCTTGGTGCTCTTCTGTCTTGGTCTCTCATATTCTCAAAATCCTTTTGGTTGGTCCAACGCACATATTCTGGCTCCTTTCATCATTGGAGTGGTTTTCATCCTTGTCCTTATCGGTTATGAGTGGAAGATAAAAAAGGACGGACTTTTCCACCATGGGCTTTTCCAGAACCGAAACTTCCCAATTGCTCTAGTGGCCGTCTTCATCGAAGGGGTTGTTTTCACGGCTGCGAACATCTACTTTCCCTACTCGATGGAAATTATCGTTACTGGGATCGGGACTTTTCAAGTGCTGCTTTGCTACAGCATTGCATTCTTTTGTCTCTTGGCAATGTCATTCCTCATCGGAGGCTACATCTATCGAACTAAAACGGTGCGACCAACAGCCATGGCCTCATATATTGGCTTTGTCATCTTTGCAGCACTTATGGCTTCAGTCACCTCGACCACACCCGAGTCACATTTCTGGGGCTATGTTGTTTTCTATGGTGCTGGTCTAGGATGCGGAGTCATCACGCTTTACACTACCGCCCAGCTCTCGACTCCGCCAGAGCTCATTGCTGTTACATCAGGTCTTATGGGTTCGATAAGGAGCACTGGCGGATCCGTCGCCGTGACCATCTACAGTGCTCTCTTCAGTCAAGGACTCGAAAAAAACCTTTTCCCTAAGGTTGCCAATGCTGTCGTTCCGTTGGGTGTGTCAGAGGAGAATGTTGGTG
This sequence comes from Exophiala calicioides, assembly GCA_001599795.1. Classification (NCBI taxonomy): domain Eukaryota; kingdom Fungi; phylum Ascomycota; class Eurotiomycetes; order Chaetothyriales; family Herpotrichiellaceae; genus Exophiala; species Exophiala calicioides. The sequence continues at coordinate 7,453,859 of BCHZ01000003.1, forward strand.
CTCTGATCACCGCTTTGAGTTCTGGAGCGGCTGAAGCGGCGCTGAAGCTGCCTGGTGTTACTGTTCAGGTTCTAGAGGCGGCAGGCGAAGCCCTGAAATCTGCCTATGCGATCGCTTTTCGCAATGTTTTTATATCTGCTGCCGCATTTTCAGCCTTCGGTCTTGCAAGTAAGTTTTCTTGCCCGAGCGTTTACCTCTCGCCTTTTTGCTACTATTGCTAATAAACATCAGTTACGGCATTCTTGATTAATCCACGCAAAGAATTCAACTATAAGATTGATGCACCACTCGATCCCGTTGAGATGAAGGATGTTGAAGGAAACAATGCTGTCGAGGCTAAGCATGTGGAAGCAGTAACGATTGAGGACTAGACCAAGGAATTGGAAATGCCAAGGGAAAATCGCCTTAGTTGCAGAGTAAGTTTGTGCTTGTTAATCATCGAATTCCTTTGTAACGCAGGCTTCTATGCTTGTACCTTGGTACAATAAAGGCCAAAGTTATGGACAAGGCAGACATACGCTCGAAATGTAAGGTGTGGTCAATATTCCGCATTTCCAACTCAAATACTCCGTAACTTGAGCAATAATCATGGTGCCGGAAGACCTTTCTTTCTACCTCTCTCTGGCGCTTCAGTGACCTAATGCGCAAGGATTTTCGCGCTGTGTATTCAAGCTTGATAAAAAGTCTCCTTCTTACTAAGCAGGCTCCCCTAGTAGAACGTTCAGGTCCTAATTAGGGATCTTTTAAAGAGTTTGGCGAAGAGGTACTCTAGAATAGTTATCAACAAATGTGTTTCGAATCCAGCTCTTCAACTCTTAGTTGAGATATTCGCCTTCTTGTGTCTTCCCTGCGACCAGTCATCAAACCTTCTGTCGGCGTCGGCAAGAACATCAAATCCCAATAAGCTCTTCTGATATGCAGCATCCCCCCAATTGAAAGAACAAGCGCCTTGCCAGCCAGAAGCGGGAAGTTCAGACAGCTCCTTGTCTCGCCTGAGTTGGCTTTCTCCGTCAGGCAAATGATAGAAGTGTCGCGTATGCACAGCCCCGGCCACGTTGACTTCTGTTCTTTTCTTCCTCAAGTCTTCATAAAGGTGGAAGAGGTCTGTCAACTGTGCACTTCTCTCCTGTGGAACAAGCGAAAGCCCGCTGTTTTGCAATCGGGAGAGGAGAAGTCCCAAGACAGCACCGTCTTCGACAGCCATCGCAGCTCCCTGGCCCTGGTACGGTAGAGTGGGATGAGAAGCGTCGCCAAGCAGAGCAACTGAGCCCTGTTTGCACAACATGAGTAAAATTCTGGATTCGTCGCAGGCATTCGAAACCTACCTTTGTCCACTGATCAAGCTCTTTGAAATGAAGAAGCTTCCATTTTAAGGCAGATTGTAAGCATGAAATGATGACGTTCAATCTATAAGGTCAGCCACTAAAGAACCAAAAATGCGACGAGAAGTTCATTACGTTGGATCCCACCCCTCGAAGTTGGCTGCCATTTCTTCCAGACTTCCTTGCGACACCCGGACACCTTCGGAAAGATCATCTGCGCAACTGGAAAATGGTAAGTTTCGTTATTTAACCTAAACAGTGGGCGACTTACAGCAGCACCAGATTGTACTCCGTCTTATCCCTCAAAGGGTAGAATACCGCATGCCGCCCTGAACCCAGCCAGACTTGGACATTTGCTGCTTCCATCAGTTCGTCGATCTTTTCATTCTTGAAAGCCTTCAGCTGCTCTCGATTGAAAGTCCCTCGATATGCAAGATCACCAGTTTCGGAAGGCGGCATGGGTCTGTCCAAAACGAACTCTCGCAACCTGGACCAGAGACCTGTGCAGTACGTTAACGTTTGAATTTCATGATCAAATTTCAGCCAGATGTGCCTCTACGTACCGTCGGCACCCACCACGACATCTGCAATCAGCCGATCTTTATCTTTGATCAGGACAACCTGCTTCCCAAGAGCTTCTCCATCGCCTTGTTCGATGCCAGTTACTTCTGCGTTTAGAAGTATCTTTGCTCCGTTATTTCGAGCTGCCTCGAGCAAGACGTTCTGGTAGTCTCCTCGATGGATGGCTCTGCTTCCTGTAAGCGCCTGCTGCGCCGGTTTGAATCGTGTTTCGTGGTACTCACATCCATTCCGCTCCGTATTCGCTCTCCATCCTTTCTCCCATTGGCTTTTCGACAAGGACCTTCCCATCCTCGTATCTTCTCAACGTGAAGCCTTCGACAGAATAACCCTTCGCTTGCTTCAAATCATCCAGCAGCCCAAGGTGAGTAGCGATTCTGCAGGCATTTGGGGGAATATGAATTCCTGCACCGATTGTAAGGATCTCGGGGGCGCGCTCAACCACTGTGACTTCCAGCGGCGGGTTGGCTCTTCGACATGCAATTGCGCATGCCAGACCACCAATTCCTGCTCCTACAACGATGACATGAAGCCGATAGCCGTCATGTTTCTGTGGAAATTCAGTCAGTGTTCTCCGTAAAAACGTGTAGTCAAGTTCTATTCCTACAAGACGGTCTTGTTTATGAGTCTCCATCGAATATGGTTCTAAATCCCCTTTGTAGGCCCTATTGAAATGTGCGCAACACTGGCTCTGTCTGACTTCAAGAATGCAAGTAACTTCCAGTTTGTTCGCTTGCCATTCCGACCCATCAGGACTACGTCCCATACCTCCAATGGCCCTAGGGATGTCGCGCATCCTGGGGTAGGCACGTCACGATGCCACCGTGCATGCCGTGACTTGTTCCGTTGGCGCATTCCGTCAGCTGCTCAGCCAAGCTTGCATTAATTGCCACATACGGAGTAGTCTGAAGCTTGTGCGCTTGGTCTGTGCTTGGTTGCTTGCACTTGTGAGTCAAACTCTGACCTCGGTTCCTCACAACCAGGGCAGAGGATTTGTCCGTGCACCTGCCGCCCCTTCACTCGTCAGGGGGTGATGTCACGGAAACGGGAGTCGTGGGGAAATCCTCGTTCGCCCAGTGCCCGGAACTTACGTTCTTATTCCTGTCTCGTTCCTCTGATCAGCCCACTTTCCGCTTTGAAGATGATGTACTCCACGATCACAATGGGTGGTGCCAGTGTTGAACAAAGTCATGGTACAAATGGAAATTCCGGAGGCGGAATCGACCAGTTCCGTGCACCGAGACGCTCACGCGCCAAAATCCCAACCGCCCGAAAAAGGGCAATCTATGTGGAGGAGGCATGCGCATTTTGCAAAAGCCGCAAAATTCGTTGTGACGGTAGATTGCCATGCACACCGTGTCGGCGACGGTCATCCGATTGCCGATACACTAAGATACACAATGAGGCTCAACGCAACATCGATGGGCAATCAAGCGCCACGTCAGAAAGTTTGGCCGCCAAAACTTCAAACCAACTGTAATAGACCCCATCCAGCCAAAACGACACTTCTTACTAATTTTTGGGTAGTGGTTTGGTCGAGCTGACCAATATTGCTGCTGAGCTTCAGAGAAAGATTGCCTTTTTAGAACGGAAACAGCATGAGTCAAGCTGCGAGGAGCATCATTGCAGCCTAATCGATCGGGACGTTGATGGACCGGAACAAAACATCCAGAGCACCACTCAGGGAACATCACCTGGTTTTGCTGGTCCAACGAGTTCCGATTTCAGTTTTGGTGTGGCAAAAATCATCCTTCAGCAAGAAGATGGCGCCGACCATGGAAAGCCGTGGCTCAATGCAGAATTGGCCGCATCGGTCAATTCTGATGAAGAGGGAGAAAGCTCCGAACATTTGCAACTCACGACAGCCTCATCGCCACTGTACGGGTTACAACTACCGGATATACTTCGACTACTCCAAGTTTACCATGAGTCTGTCGACATTTTCCATCCAGTCGTAGACTTGGAGTCATTACAGCGGCTCGCCAGTGTGCTTTTTCTGAGCGAAAATCATACTACCGTGAATGACACTTCTAGTTATTCTCCGCCCTCGGGTGTCGATATTGCTCATTTCAAGATGGTTATCGCCATCGCTCTACTTGCCGAAGGCGGAGGATTCGATCCACTGGCAAGGAAAATCCATGACGACCTAACTCCGGCCATCGCTGACCATATAATGGCCAAAACATTCACGTTGGGAGGTCAAGTTCTCCTTCTTCTCACAGTGAGTGGTTCAGAGCGTTCTTGAAACCAGAATGAAGCTAACGATCTAGGCCTTTTATCACTTATTTCAAGACGACTCTCGCTACGCTTCACGTTATGTTGTCATTGCATCTCGTATAATGGTTGAGGCTGGGGTGCATTTGGAAAAAGTACGCCGACGTCAATTTACTTCCGAGACCGACCATGCAAGGCTGCTTATTGTGTTGTGCACCTGCATGTTCCTTGATCGTCAATTGAATTTCAATGCTGGTCTTCCTCTGAGTCTCAAAGATGCTGACATTGATATTCCTGAAATGGTACGTTAACCTGAATTCTCAACCAAGAATTCTGCTGACAGCAAAATTGAAGGAAAAGCTCCCCCCGTATCTAAAAGCAATGGCCTCTTATATGAGAATGGGACCCCGTGCCTGGGCTGCCGTAATCGATGAGTGCGGCAAACCGAAACGCAAGATCAATAACGAAGATTTCGAGTTTGTCGAATTTCAGATACGACGTTGGGAGGAAAACCTGCCGAGAGAGCTACGTATCCATAGAACCGGCTCTGACCCTGTCCAAATCGACTCCGAGAAGCCGCTCGACCGACCGACCCAGCTTCTACGTTTTGTCTTATGCCTGCGGGCTAATCAATTCAAGGTCGTTATTATGCGGCCACTTTTGTTTTCCACGAAAGCGTTCAAAACGAATGTTGTACAGGTAAAGCATATGATTGAGCTGGCAACTGAGAGCATTGAAATGATTGTCACCCTGGACCAAGAATACAGCTTATACGCAAAACAGCAGCCGCTGTTCAACATTTTCTTGTCATCCTCGCTATCTATATTACTCCTAATATACGCACACAGTTTTTCGGATCGTGGGATGGTTAGCAGTCGCGATGAGCTTCCGGAAATGGAAAGGACCATCCAAAATGGCATAAATAATGGGCTGGAACTGCTACGATCATACTCTCTCTCACGCTCATCCCAGCGTCTGTCAAAGAAAATCGCTAGCCTGTTGCAACGTCTCGGATTGTCGCCGAATGCAAAGGAAAATCAGACTAGAGGCACGAATCCTCGTTTGGTATCGGCATCGGAAATATACCATCCTGTTATCTCGTCTTCACAGCAATCACAAGAGATTTACCACGGCCAAGGCTTCTCGGACTGGAACTGGACCAGTTTTCTACCCGATGATGGCCTGATCAGTGGGGACACCTTTCAGTATTCAAGCTCCAGCAATGTGGGCATCTCACCCATTTCCCTTTTGGAATTAAATCAGATGCCTTTGGCGAATAGTGCGAATTCTTTCAACAACGATATTTTTCTGTCCTTCATGAACGAATTTTCGGGATGACAAGACAAACAGGGATGCTGAAGGCCTCCTGTGTACTCTACTCAATCGAATAGCCTCTTGGTAGACGATTGATAATTTAAAATTGAAATCACGCAGTTACTTTTTCTTTGCTAAACAGATGTCAGAAGTGCGCTGACAAGCCCACTATGAAAGGGACAAAGTTTCTTCTTCGGCCCCTTTCATTGCAGGTAGATCTACCGACAGTCCAGGAGGGCTTAACCAGCCTCACGTGCCATAGGTGTTACTCAGTACTCTAGGACAGCATACGGCGCTTTGCGACTGTTGGTAGCGGAGCCCAGGAATTCTTCTTGTCGGTAGTTGTTATTTTGTCTAGCTATCTTTTGACCTGAAGGTCTTCTGCCTGGTTGTCCGGCACCTGCCCCCCAAATTGACCCATAGGGAGATTAGTGGGATGAAAGAAGGTATGCCATAACAAGCATCAGTCCTTAGCTGAAGATGGGGTTCCGAACAAATGCTTGCTCACCCCATCGCTATCCGGGTTGTCTCCCCATGACGAGCATGTCTAAGCCTCTCTGTACTCGGTGAAACAATCACACAGCTGCAACTTATGGAAAAATTGAGCGTCAATGACAGTGACTCGTAGAGTGGATTTATCGTCACAGGGTTTATCATCAATCTCAACCTCCCTGTCGGTTCAATTTGTTACATTGACTGATTGATGATTATTACACTCCAGCCTGCTCTAGAGAACGATGTCTCCTAGTACATAATTACTAAGTAACCTCCCGGGATGTTGGGGAGTATTCGGAAGGCTATTAACCTGTCGAAAGATTCGTAGCTACACTATTCAACGGCTTAATATCGATTTCTTCCCAAGGTCAGACTTCATGCTTTACTGCTCCCTCAGAGGAATCCTTTGCTTCGAGCTTAAGTTGGGCCCGTGTCCAGTTCGTGATCTCGTGATGCGATACCTTCATGAGCAAAAGCTGGGCGCACCAATAATTTCTCATCCCACGGAGCACTCACACCCCTATCCTTCTGCACCATCATCGCATCAGTCATGCTAGCATCAATCTCGATGTCATAGAGCTGGTATAGCCGTGCAATTGTTAGGTGGATACCGATATCCGCTAGGTGTTTTCCAATGCAGTTTCTGGGACCGTAACTAAACGGCCTGGACATGTTCCTCATCTCAGTTGTGGCTTTCAACCATCTGTCTGGGAAATACTCGGTAGGGTTAGGGAAGACCTTCGGATCACGGGCTGTTGCGTAGGCTGGTGTTGCTACCAGAACGCCCTTGGGGATGTAATGGTCGCCGATAACTTTGCCTGGAGAAATACGTGGAAATCCCGCACTGAGTGGTCCCCAAATTCTAAGTGTCTCCTCAATGCAGGAATTCAAGTATTCCTAGAAAGTCAACCCACATTAGCTGGAAAGGACATAATGCAGGCGTAAGAGCCAAGGCGTGGTGGCTCTCTTACCAGTTTAGTGGTCTCCTCGTATGTCGGTTCGTGTTTGGGGTCGGGAAATGCCGAGCGAATCTCATCAATCAGCTTCTTTCTTACATCAGGTCGTCTGCCAATTTCCCAAATTGTGTAAATCGTAGTGACTGCCGTGGTGTCACTTCCCGCGACCAAAAACAGGATGGTGTTTTCGACCAATTCCGGAAAACTGAGTTTGCTGCTCGTCTCTGTGTCGACTGCGTCGATCAGATTCCTCAAGAAGGTGCCTCGAGCAAATCCATCCTGATTCTTTTCAATCTTTGAGTAAAAGTCTTTGACTGACTCCTCGGCAAACTTGATTAGCCTGGCTAAGCCTTTGTAGCCGTCCTGTATCGCTTTGAGGGGAACATATCGTAGTTGAGGAAAAAATGCTTGGGCGGGCACCACAACCATGAAGGAGTCTAAGTCATCGTGGTTCAGGGTACCTTTGCCAGAGACACAGTCGAAAGACTTTCCGAAACTTAAATATGTCGTTATGTCAAGATAGTGATCCATCAGTTTTGAAAAGACATCGACTGGTTCTTTCTTCATTGCTGCAGGAGTGAAGACGATGTCAAGGAGTACTCTCACTTTTTCATGAATCATGGCTTCCTCTTGAAGAAGTCCTTTTAATGAAAAGGCGTGAGATACCAAACGCCTTAGGCGAGCATGGGCCGTTTTGTTCCTCTCGTTCAATATACTCACTGCTCCGGTAGCAGTAAACATATCGTAGAAAAGCTTCTCTTTCGGGCACGGATTAGACGATTGGCCGTAAATATCCTGCCACGACTTCATATCTGAGAAGTAAAGCTCATTTGTTCCGACTCGGACTGGACTGCCATACTTCTGAAGCATTTGGTGCTGCCAGCGAATTCGATTTTGCCGGAACATTGCAAGCATTGGGTATATAGGTGTGAATTTGGCTATGAAGGGGCCTGGATATTTTGCCAGAGGGTGGAAAAAAATGTTGTACACAATCTTTACGACTGCATACATCAATGGGAGAGTCCATATGGCCGTAAGCCAAGGGAGGCTTTGTAATTGAGTCATGGCGGTTGAGATAGCCACAGTGAGGTGCAAAGAATTCAGGAAATATCTTTCGTACCCCGTCTTTATGCACTCGTGTTCAGGGGACTTGGAAGTATAAATGCGGGGGTTTGCAGAACCACTGGAATAATCCCGGGGATCAGAGCACATAGAATCAATTTTCGGCCCGGTAGCGGCTCCGAAATCTTGCGGGGTCAGAAAAAATCTCAGTTAAGTAGCCTAGTACGATCTTGCGGAATGGGGTAAAAGGAAAGAATCAACACGAGAGT